>CM046439.1:31159712-31261652 GCA_025506505.1 Flaveria sonorensis | reverse complement strand
GCTTGGTTTGCACCATCTAACTAATTTCTTTGATTTTACAGGGATATCAAAGAGGCCGACAACATATGTATGTTGACAGTGGATGCTCCTGTCACATGACTGGTAATTGTTCCCTCCTTCGGGATTTTAAAAGCAAACATGGAGGAAATAGCCTTTGGAGGATATAGACAGGTTAAAAGATAACTGGTGAAGGAACAGTATCAAATGGGTTGATTAACTTTGAAAATGTCAACTACTGCTCCAACCTCCAGTTCAAACTTCTTAGCGTATCCCAAATCTATGATAAAGGATATGCTGCCTTATTTGACTCCAACATTTGCTACATCCTCAAGATGGGTTTTCAAATACCAAGATTGTATCCTTTTGAAAACCCTCGTCATAACAACACATACATTGTTGATATGAACACTATTTCAGCATCAACCCCTGAAACATGTTTATTATCAAAAGCATCAAAAGATGTTTCCCAATTATGGAATTGACGCTTGGGACACTCAAATTATAACAGAATGAATCAACTTGTAAAAGGTGACCTAGTAATAGGTTTACCACAAAAGAATTCTTCTGTACAGACCACTGCACTACATGTCCGAAAGGAAAACAACACACCACTCAATTACTTCACATGGACCTTTTTGACCCAATAAACATCCTTAGTATAAGAAAGAAGCAATACTGTCTTGTTATAGTATGATTACTCAAGATTCATATGAGTTTTCTTTTTACTACACAAGTCAGAAACATCAGAAATCATCAAATTATTTATCACTAAAATTGAAAATCAATTGGATCTTAAAGTTAAATCATTAAGAAGTGATAATGGTACTGAATCTAAGAATGACTTCATTTCCTCTTTTTTGTGCAGAGAAAGGAATCAGTCATCAATTCAGTGTAGCAAGAAGTCCTCAGCAAAATGGAGTAGCTGAAAGGAGGAACAAGACATTGATAGAAGCAGCTAGATCAATGCTAGCTGACTCTCTATTACCCATATCCTTTTGGGCTGAAGCAATCAATACTGTTTGCTACATACAAAACAAAACACTAATAATCAAAGAACATTCCAAAACACCTTATGAATTAATGTTTAAAAGAAAACCTTTCATTGGATTTCTAAAAGCTTTTGGATGTTTTGTTTCAATATTAAACTCCAGAGAACAATTATCTAAGTTTGCTCCAAAAGCGATGACGGATTTTTTTGTTGGATACTCCGAAAGCTCAAAAGCTTACCGAGTATACAATCTAAGACTAAACATAGTGGAAGAAAGAACAGATGTTGTTTTTAATGAATATTCTTTCACTAAGAAAGTCATTGGATCAGACTGGTTGTTTGATACTGATGCATTAACAAAATCATTTGACACATCTGATTTTGATGTTTTAGGTACCAAGGATAACAATGAGTATCCAATGGTTCCACCACAATGATAGATGTTCCTTTAACTGTGGATCCTCCAAGGAGAACAAACATCACTCTTTCCAGTACCATAGTTTCAACTCCTCCAGAACAATAATCACATCAAAAGGAACATCATCAGACCACCATCTTCATCAACTCCTGTGACTACCCAACCCAACCAAATAACCAAACCAAGTGACATCTACCAATCACTGTTGAAGAAGATGATGATTATCATTCACTACCAGACACACATCATGAAGATGAAATCTTAGATTCTTTCATGATTCACCACAAACATTCAATGAACCCTCCACAGCCAGATAAAAAACACCATAAATACCCTTGCCCACCATCAACACCCAACCAATCAATCACCAATCTTGATTCAACCATTCCTGTTGATCAGAATACAACAACCAAGTTCACAAAGATCATCCTATAGAAAACATCATTGGTGACCTCAATACCAGGTTGACATGAAGTCAATCTGACACAACAAACATTTGCTTGCATTCTTGCTTCCTATCCTTAACTGTACCCAAAAACATAACAGAAGCACTTAAAGACACAGTTGGATAGAAGCAATGCAAGAAGTTATAGCAATTCAGAAGCAAGAGGTATGGAAGCTGGTTGATCTACCTGAAGGTCAATATGCCATTGGCACTAGTGGTTCTTCAGAAACAAAGCAATGATAGAGGAATGTCATAAGAAACAAAGCAAGGCTAATTACCCAATGATATAATCAAGAGGAAGACATTGATTATGATGATATCTTTGCTCCAATAGCTAGACATGAACCCACCTGAGTGTCCTTGCATATGTCTCATCCAAAAACTTCATAGTCTTCCAAATGGTAGACATTGAACTTTTGAGATGAGGCATAGCAGGAATACTCGGATGGCTTCCAGTCTTGCTATAGGAGCAAAGACATCATCATAGTCAATGCCTTCCTCTTGAGTATACCTTGGGCTAAAGCCTTGCTTTGTTTCTTATGACAATCCCTCTGTTATCTGCTTTGTTTCTGAATAGCCACCTTGTGCCAATTTCATATTGACCTTCAGGCAGATCTACCAGCTTCCAAACTTCTTGCTTCTTGAATTGCTGTAGTTCCTCTTGCATAGCTTCTATCCAACTGTTGTCCTTTAATGCTTCAGTGATGTTTTTGGGTACAGTTAAGGATAAGAAACAAGAATACAAGCAAATGTTTGCTGTATCAGATTGACTACGAGTCAATCTGGTGTTGAGGTCACCTATGATATTTTCTATTTGATAGTCCTTATGAACTTTTATGGTTGTAATTTGATCAACATGAATTGTTGAATCAAGATTGGTGATTATCTGATCATGTGATAATGATTGAGTAAGAGTATTGGGTAATGTGTGATTGTCTTGTTGAGGGGGTTCAGTGAATGTTTGTGGTGAATCATGAAAGAAATCTAAGATTTCATCTTCATGATGTGTATCTGGTAGTGAATGGTAATCATCATCATCTTCATGTTGTTTTGATTTGTTGGTTTCTTGTGATTGACTGAGTACAGGAGATGAAGATGCTGGAGTGTCTGATGATGTTCCTCATGATATGTTTGGTTGATCAGCTGGTGTTGACACAGTTGTGCCAGAAGGAGTGTTAGTGGTTCTCCTTGGAGGACCAGCTGTCAATGGAACATCAATGGTTGTTGGTGTAACCATTGGATATTCGTTGTTATCCTTGGAACCTGAAACATTGAAATAAGATGTGTCAAATGATTTTGTTAACGCATCAATATCAATCAGCCAGTTTGATCCAATGACTTTCTTTGTGAAAGAATATTCATTGAAAACAACATCAGTTATTTATTCAATTATATTTATCCTTGGATTGAATACTCTATAAGCTTTTGAGCTTCCAGAATATCCAACAAAGAATCTATCATCTGCTTTTGGAGCAAATTTGGATAATTGTTCTTTGGTGTTTAATATGGAAACAGAACATCCAAAGGCCTTAAGAAATCCTATAATGGTTTTCTTTTAAACATTAATTCATAAGGCGTTTTGGAATGTTCTTTAATGATTAATGTTCTGTTTTGTATGTTGCAAGCTGTGTTTATGGCTTCAGCCCAAAAAGATATGGGCAATAGAGAGTCAGCTAGCATGGTTCTAGCTGCTTCTATTAACGTTCTATTTCTTCGTTCAGCTACTCCATTCTGTTGCGTAGTTCTTGCTATGCTAAATTGATGACTTATTCCTTTTTCTGCACAAAAAGAAGAAATATAGTTATTTTTAAATTCAGTGTCGTTATCTCTTCTTAAAGATTTAACTTTAAGGTCAAGTTGATTCTTAATCTTTATGATAAAGGATGTAATGATTTGTGTTGTTTCTGTCTTGTGTAGTAGAATAATCATCTACTATGACAAGACAGTATTGCTTCTTTCCTATACTTAGGATGTTAGTTGGGCCAAAAAGGTCCATATGAAGCAACTTGAGTTGTGTGTTATTAGAGTTTATCAATTTTGATTTATGTGAAACTATATGTTGTTTGCCTTTCAGACATGCTGTGCAGTGGTCTGTACAGAAAAATTCCTTTTGTGGTAGACCTATGACTAGATCATTTTTAACAAGATTGTTCATTCTGTTAAAATTAGAATGACCTAATCGTTTATGCCATAATTATGAGACATCTTCTGTAGCTTTTGATAATAAACAAGTTTCAGGGGTTGAGGCTGAAACATTGTTCATATTAATAATGTATGTGTTGTTTAGATGAGGATTTTTCAAAAGGATATGTTCTTTTGGAATCTAAAAACCCGTCTTAAGAATGTAGCAGTTGTTGGAGTCGAATAAGGTGGCATATCCCTTGTCACAGATTTGGGATACGCTCAGAAGATTGAACTGAAGATTGGAGCAGTAGTTGAGATTCTCAAAGCTAATCAACCCATTTGTTACTGTTCCTTCACCAGTTATCTTCCCACCTGTTTTATCTCCTCCAAATGCTATATTGCCTCCATGTTTGTTCTTAAAATCCCGAAGGAGGGAACAATTTCTGGTCATATGATGGGAGCATCCACTGTCAAAGTACCAGATGTTGTCAGTCCTTCTAAGATGTCCCTGTAAAACAGAAGAAATCAGTTAGTTGGAGCAACCCAAGCCAAGATGGTCTTGGGTTTTCCATCTTTTCCAACAACGCAAATTTCTTACAAAACAGTGTTGTCTACTGGTTTTGGAACTCTAGAAACACTAAATTTCATTTGGTTTGTTTTAGCTCTATTGGGAGAAGTGCTTTGTGCTCTTCTCTTTTATGAGCTAGTGTTAGTGTTTTGTCTGTTTTGAGACTTATGTCTCCTTGATGTGTGTTGAAAATTGTCATAAAAAGTTTTATCATTATCTAAAACAATTTTCTGATGAGGAGTTTGTTTAGCAACTCCCATTCTGCTCTTATTTTGAACAACTCATTGTTTTTTCTCTGGTTTTCTCAATCTGAGCTTGTTTGTTTTGTCTCTTGTTCTTCTTATTGAAGAAACAATTTGTAGTGCTGTGATTGTTTCTTTCACAAATAGAGCAGTAATTGTGAAAATAACATGATTTTGTACTGTGATTATTCATCTTACAGTACTTACAGTACTTACCATATCTACATTTTCAGTGGTGTGTGTGAATTGATCACACCACTCACAGTATGGCAACTTTGATTTTGTTTGTTTGCTAAAAACTTTTGATTTCAAATTAGATTTTAATATAATTTCAAAAGTTACTGATTGTTGTTTTGGCTGAATTGTTGCTTTACCTTTTCCTTTATTTACCTGTTTGGGAGAGGCAATGGAAGTTACAGCTTTCCTTCCACCGGAACAGATATCAAATCCTTGAATCTATTTCGATTGTTTTGTTTGATGTATCAGCCACATTAGAAACCTTTTGAGTTTCAGTAATTGGCTGATGAGACTCATCATCTAATAAATCATCCTCATCATCATCTTTTGTTTGAATATCAAATTCATTATTTTCTCCTTGATAAAAGTCAGTTGATTTGATTGGTGGTGGTGTTGAACTTTTAACAAACTTTATCAAGGTGATTTTGATTTTAATGGTGATTTGGATGATGATGATGATGATGATGATGATTGTTTGCAGTCATCAGTCTTTTCATGAGAATCATGTGATTCATCCTGTTTGTTGGTCATGGAGTCAGGTAAAGGAATATAATTATCATTATAAGGTGGACTTACCTTATTATATCCTAAACCTGAAGGGTCCTTAAAGGCCCTTTGTTGTGCAAGAAGTTCTTCGAACTTCTTGTTACTAACCTGAAATTTCTGAAGTTTCACTTCAGTTTCAGCTTGTAATGATTTTGGCTCAGTTAATAAGATAGAGAGTTGCTCAACCTGAGCTGCCAAAGTCAGTTTTTCAGACATTAATTGGTCTAAATCTGTTTGTAATGAAAGTATTTTAGTTGTATATTATTTCTGTTCAGATTTTAAACTTTCATTTAAATTGTTTGTTTCTATGACTTTCTTTGACAGTTTATCAGCATGCTCTCTATACCTATTTACCTCATCAATGCATGCTTGACTACAAAGTTTTTCTTTTACCTCTTTGAGGATGTCTGTTAGTTTGTCTTCAATATCAACCATAAGGGCATGATCTGAAGGTGATGGAATTTCAGCCTCATAAAGGCTCCAGTCATATTCTCCATCTTTTTGATGATCATAGCAGAAGATGTTGGATGTTGAGTTGGACTAAATTATGTGATTTGAGGTTGTGTTGGTGTTTGGAATGCTAATTGGTGGAGGCATTTGTCTGTTTGAATGAATTCCACTAGAGGTTTGTGCCTGATGTGTATTTCTGTCAACTCTGGGCTGTTGACATTCTCTTGAAAGGTGCCCATAAAGCTGACAATTGTAGCACCTAACTTTGGTTTTATCAAAACCAATTCTTGTCTTTTTGTCCATGTTTAATCCCCGATTTCTTTGTAGAAATCTTTTAGACCTGTATGCTATCATGGCCATGGACCAATGCAGATCCATCTCTTCTACCATATTAGGTGGAAGCTCATCCAAATCCTATTTAATGATTTGAGATGGAGTCAGACTTGCTCCTAAGAATGCTTAAACTGGTGGAAAAGGCTGCATATGTTGCCTTTTGCTCTTCACTTTGTAGAATGATAGTAAGAGCATCCATTGGTTTTTCAAGTCTGTGTATGTTTGATGTTTGAGGTTTTGGCTGTTTGTTTGAGTTGGAGTTATGAGGGTGATGCTTGCTTTGGGGTGTGGCTTCATGAGAAGCATGAACACCAGTCTTCTTAGACTTGTGTTTGTTATTGGATGATTCTGGTGATGAAAAGAATGATGTGTCATAAGAATCCAAGAATTCTTCTTCTTCATCTTCTCCAGTGCTTGTGAGGAAAGCACTGTCTGCGTGTTGGGTTTCTTTGAACTCATAAGCCTCTACATGTCTGATCTGGTTATTGTTCCTGGATTTTTCATCCATTTCCAATGCTTCAACCTTGGCTACTAGTGAGTCAAGGGATAGGGCCTCTAAGTCCAATGTTGCTTTCATGAGTGACACTGACTAAGTCCAACTCTCAGGCAGTGTGTGCAACATTTTCTTGTTGATTTCAACAGTGTCATATTTAAGTCCATACACTATCATTTTCATTGACAAGTTGGACGTATCTATGTAACTGTTGAGGGATGGGCTCTCCATGGATGTGGTGGAAGGTCTCATATTGGGTCCTCAGTTTTTCCTTCTTGATTCCCCGTATCTCCTCACTACCTTCACACATGGTGTGAAGAACTTTCCACAACTCATGTGGTGTTTTGAAATTTTCAACACGAGTTAAAATTTCAAAAGGCAAAGTCATTGCAAGAATGCTGTAAGCCTTCATGTCTGTTTTGACCCGTTTCAGGTCATCACCAGCTACACTCTTCAGACTAACTGGCTTTTGGATGTTGTGGTCAGGTCCTAATGTCAGTGGGATGTAAGGACCTTCTGTGATGGATGTCCATAGATCTGGATCTTGATATGTAATCCAGTTTCTAAACGTAATTTTCCATTGCTTGAAATCTGATTTGTTCTTCAATTTAGGGGGTTTTAATCCACTGTTAGAACTCATCATTTCATCAGCCATGTTTGTTTAATTTTTTTTAACTTTATAATTTTCAAGTTAAATTTGTTTATTTAAATTTTAGTCCGGTGCTAAAATTTAATTAATCCTAATTGTCTCTAGGATTTATTTGTTAATTTGATAAACTATTTGTTTTTAATTGTTTACCAAATAAAGAAATTAATTAATATTAATTAAATATCATATGATTTGATTCTTTCTATGTCACAGTTGACAAGAAAGATTGTATGAAAAGGATATTTGTCCTTTTCCTGATTTAATGAATGGTCAAATCTTTCGGTCAAAACCCTAAAAACACTATGTTTATCTTTTGTAGAAAACTTTTTGGATCAAAAAGTTGGTTTTTGAGAACTTTTAAAAGAAAAAACTTTCTTCTTCGGTTCTTCAAATCTACAAACACAAATCCCGTGAATTGTGTATGAGTTTTTCTGATCAAAAACTAAGGTTTTTCTAGGGTTTGTTCGAAAAAACAAGTGTTTAAATATTCAACAAAACAGATTGTTAAATTTAAAAACACAAATGTATTCCTAGTGAGATTGTCACTAGTTTGTGATGATTATGAACAATATAACCGGTTTAGATTGTTCAAACAATGATTGGTTTCAATTGAAAACCAATAAAACAGTGAATAAACACTTGAAATGTTTGCCAAAACCCCTTAAATCCGATAGGGTTTTAAAGGTTTTGATGAAGATTTTCAGTTGAAAACCGTCTGTAGAATGTTGTTTAACAAATGATTAACAATACCCGTGTATTGTTGTATCTCAAAAACTACAGAAAACTTGTGTTATGTGTGATGTTCAAGCTGAAAAGCAACAACACTTCTTCAAAATGCACAAAATGATTCTGAAATCATGTTTGTTTGCATTTAATGAAGGTTTATGAGTAGAAGAAGATGAGTTTGATGATGTTTTAGCTTTTGAATGTCTGTTTTGAAGCTAATGAACCACTGAAATCAAGGTTGTTGAGTGAGAGGATCGAAATCAATGATTGATTGAGCCAAAGCTCTGATACCACCTGATGAAATCAGCTTAAACTCATGATGAACATGAACAAAAGGTTGATTCCCCCAAGGATCTTTTCAATATCTCTCAATTTCAACACACTAACATTATGGTGCGGAAACCCATAATGATAGAGAATGAAATCAGTGCTTGTGTGTGTTTGTGTGTGTATGGTGTGTGTGCAAGAACACAATGAAAATTAACTACTTGTTTGCATTGATTTCGTTCAAAAGCTTACAAAGGATTAGGGTAGCATGCTATTTATAGCCTATACACATAGCTATGTACAATTACTGAATTACCCTTATGTAAACGAATATTACATAAATAATCCTAAGTCTATATGTCATCATTATGGAGATCAGTCATCCGCTATGGATGTTTGCTCATCCGCTATGGAGAAGATCTTGTCATCCGCTGTGCATGGTTGTATGTTATCCGTTGTGGGATGTTCATCCGCTGTGGATGAACATCCGCTGGGGAATGTTCATCTGCTGTGGATGAACATCTGCTGTATAATGTTATTCGCTGTCAGCATGTCATCCGCTGTGGGATCTTGTTCATCTGCTACACACACTTAGACACTGATTCTTCATCCGCTGCTAATGATTCTTCATCCGCTGTGGATTCTTCTCATCCGCTGCGGGTACTTAGAAAAAGATTTCTTTATCTTAATCTGCAAAAGAAATCTTTAACAAATATTAGTGCTTGTAATGAATGTTAATAATGCAAATGTGTTAGTAAATGATTGTTTTGGATGTTAGAACATAATATGTTTGTTATATGTCTGATATGGCAAGCATCATACTTTTATGCATTAATTCTTAATGCACTTTTTGAGTCCAACAAGTATGCATGTGTGCCAGATACCAGGCAAATCCAAAAGAATCACACATAAATGCAGTAAAGAGAATCTTCAAATATTTCAAAGGCAAACCAGCTCTTGGGCTATGGTATCCAAAAGATGGAGATTTCTCTTTATTTGCATACACAGACAGTGATTATGGTGGATGCAATAACAATAGAAAATCCACTACAGGAGGTTGTCAGTTTCTTGGATCAAGATTGATCTCCTGGCTATGCAAGAAACAAACAAATGTCTCTATGTCAACAGCTGAAGCAGAATATATAGCTACTTCTACATGCTGTTCTCAAGTGCTTTGGATTCAAAACCAAATGCTTGATTATGGCTTTAATTTTCTTCAAACACCCATACACATTGACAATTCTGCTGCCATGTTTATCACTGACAATCCAGTTCAACATTCAAAAACCAAACACATAGATATCAGATATCACTTTCTGAGAGATTGCTCAGAAAAGGGTCTGATAAAGTTGATCAAAGTCCATACCGATAATCAATTGGCTGACCTGTTTACCAAACCATTTGATTCAACAAGATTTGAATTTCTGGTTCAGTCACTTGGTATGATCAACTATGAATAAAACAAGTAATGTTTTCAAAACATTAATTTAAAACAAGCTTGATTTTGTCAAAGCCCAAATTAACCATCAACAAGCATCTTTCAAAATCAAGATATCAAACAAACATTCATGTTTTCTTATAATCAAACATCTTGAATCACACATACCCTTTATGAGAAATGATAGTACACTAGCTCATTCTTCACTTGGGTCATTTTCCTCTAATAAAGACTGGCAGTACTTTGTTTGATATGTGGATAGGCTCAGCATGGGACACCTAACAACATATACAACAGTGAAGAACTAAAATCTCATGATTGTGTGGTCAACAACACATCTTGGTTTTTGGTGAGTATTGATCTATCCAACATAGGTTGCTTGAAAAGTAACTATAATACACCAAGTGAAACAGTGTATAAATTTCTCAATCATACAAGTGTCTCCTCTATTATGATTTTCATAGACCTGGAGTACACCAATGCATTCTTTGTTGTGCTAAGCACAGACCTGAATGACCTAAATCATGATCCAAAAAGATTCCCAATAAGGAACACATCCATCTTGGATGAACAATCAATAAAGTCTTTTAGACTACATTCCTTGTGAATGAATTAAAAGAATCCCAAAGAGGATCACCTTCCAAAGTGAAGAGAAAAGAATCCCAATAAGGATCAAACACCATGGATCAAATTGAGCATTTTTACACCTAAGTAGCCAGGTCTTAAGTATTGAAAGTGCTTTCTAGCATATCTTGAGGAGGGTTGTTCTACACATACAAACAGATGTGGGGTACATACAACTCATATCAATCAACTCAAAACATGATAATCACTCACTGTTTCAATCAATCATTAATACCATGCACAGTTTAAGTGGATCCAATATCTGCATTCAACATTGTATTAGGCTATGTCCATTCTCAAAATCATTCAAACAACTTAGTCAGAATTTAAGACTACTATGATCTCATGTTATGTGAAAATGATTCATGTTCAAACATGAAAATCATTCATTTATTAGTTAGATAAGGCATTATCTTTCTAACTTTTATCAAGCAAGCAATCAATTGGACTTTGATAATTTCCATTCTAACACATACAAATTTTTGTCATTTTATAAATGGTTTTTATAAATATGCAAAAATTTAGCGAGAGAAAATGAACTTGAAAATATCAAAGGCAGCAGAAATGTGCATAATCATACATTTTTAAAGTTGAAAGTTTCTAAATTTTGAGTTTTAAATAAAGCCAAGTCAAGCAAGTACCCAAACATAGCAGTTTGACACATATACATATGTACAATATTGCATAATATTGCTTGTGAGTGATATTTTAACATCCATAGATTGATCATGTTAAAATTCTAAAATTTAACAAACATTCAATTTTTGAAACAATTTAGAATCATTTTTCAAACAAATAAAATCTTTGAAAATTTTATCAACATAAGCTTTGGAAGAAAATTTTACAAATTTGCTTCGGAAGAAATCATGTCAAAACAAAAATTTGCTTCGGAAGAAATCATATCAAAACAAACATTTGCTTCGGAAGAAAATTAATCAAGATTTTTCAAAATTGCTGAAAATTTGACAACTGTTGTCACAGCGGACACACAAGCATACATCCGCTATAGCTACAGTACCATCGTAACATGCAAAATACACCAAGTGTATATAGTAGACAAAACAAACATACATTCGCTATGCACTAGTGAACATACAAGTGTTCACAGCTCATGATGTCAAAATAACATCCGTTATGAATACAGTAACATTCCACAGCGCATGACTTGCATTAGTCATCCGTTGTAGAAACAGTACAAGTGTATACAACGTATGCACACAGATAATCATATGCTGTAAACATTCACACATCACATCCAAGTGTCCATTGTGCATGAACAAATGTTTATCCGCTGTGAACAATCAAACACATCATTTTCAAGTGTCCATAGCGCATGAACTAATGTTCATCCACTGTGTACAATCAAACAAATTTTCAAAGTGTCCACAGCGCATGAACAAATGTTCATCCGCTGTGAACAAACAAACCATTTCAAGAGCAAACAACTCATGAACAATTGTTCATCCGCTTTGAAAGCAGTGGTCAAACATAGCGTACGACTTTTCAAGTGTACACAACGCATGACCAAATGACCATTCGCTGTAAACACAGTACAACATCAAAGGGGTCCACAACATACAATCTAAAAATTGTATAACGTACGCAGTGTTTACACAGCACATGTGTATTTCATAGCGGACACTTAAAATTAAAATTTTAAGTTTAAACTGTTTACATAGCGGACAAACAAACTGTTTACACAGAGGACATCCATTTTTTTCCGTTGTATATATAGTTCAACACTTATGATTTTTTTATCACGAGTGAAAGAGAGAAAAATCAAAAAAATTTAAACGTTGCTACAGTGCGTTAAACCTTTAAAACCCCTGATCATCCAAAACCTAAAATCTATTTGATTTTTCTTGTGATTCAAGATCAAACAGGTATAACAACATGATTCATATCATGAAACGTTCATCAAAACATCTTGTTCATCTTATCTGATCCGAACATTGTTCGAACTATGTCGAACATTGAACCAAAATCAAAATTTGAATCATTTGATGTTATAGACCAAATCAAACACTGAATATGTGTTAGATGGACATACTCAAAAGTATTAGAACTATTGTTCTGATATAATTTGATTAAGCGTTCATCAGGTTTATGAACAGTCGTGATGTTCTTGCCAAAATCATATAAAAACTAAGGTTTAATCTTCGAAAATGTTTAAAATGACTCAAAATTTGTTATAACTTAGTAAACATGTTCAAAAGTCATTAACAAACACATAAAGACAGTTAATTTGGTATGACATTGAACACACAAACATTAAATGCATATTCATTCAATGTGCATTAAATGGTCTTTTTGACTTTACAAGGTCAAACTGAAGTTCATGAACAAGTTGTTGTGAATTGAAATTATTGTATGAATTGATCAAAATAAGTCTTTGTGACAAAAAAAACACATTGCAAAATCAATTTGAATCAAAACAAATTGAATCAAACAACAATTTCATGATGAAAATTGATCAAACAGTTGACTTTTGATAAGTCAAACTGACTAATTTGTTAAAGTCATTCAAACATACATTTGAAACAAGTCTCAAGTTTTAAGCATACATAATTCATCATTTTATAACAATCACAATAGTCAGTGAACACTTGATTAACATTTAATCATTTCAATCATCAAAATGTATCATTAACATACAAGCTACTAACACATTCATTTTCATATGGCAGATATGGCAAACCTAGTATTTCAGAGATCACAACATCTGTGCATTACTCAATGCTGATTCTCCTACGGCAGAGAATTATAGAGACATTATTCATTCAATAAGGCCAAAAAAGCTGGTTCATGCAATGAATGCAAGTCTAGAAATTTATGAGGATCATATAGTTTAGTTTCGGACTCATGCACATCTGGAACAAATCAATGATCACCAAGTAGTGATATCTACTGTGCCTAATCAGCAGATCATTATCTCTGAGAAGTTATCAAGAGAGTACTTCAACTGGGAGAAGAGGATGTAGAAGGTCCAGTAGAATTCGATGAGAACTATGTTCTACATGTATTCAGGCAAATAGGCTATACTGGTACCATTGATAGAAAAAAATTAAGAAATCACACATGTATGCATAATTCAGATTCTTAAAGCACACTTATCAAAAGGCAATGACCAACAGGAAGACTGGCTGGGATACCACTTCTTTGAGAAGCTCTTCTATAATAACAAGTATCATTGCTAGAAGACCATTCAACTTTGCATCTCAAATCCTTAATGGAATGATCTAAAACTTGACTGAAGTAAGAAACAAGTTTCAGATGTTCCCTAGATTTCTTCATATGATCACTAATGATCTTCTTCCTAACATACCAAGAGAAGGAGCAGTATTTCATCCTGTTCATTTTAATGAACATGTGTTTAATAGAATCAAGTCAAGCCTCTATCAAAGAGATGAGGTTCCTATTCCACCTCATATGATAGACAATGAACTTCTTGTTCCTGATGTATTTTTGAGGATACCTGGTCAAGGTGACCCTCACATGCTCTTCTAAAATGTGATTCACCAAGATCCAATCATACAGCATGCTCCTATCATTCAAGAAAAAGAAGCTACACCCTTACAAGAGCAAATAGTTCAGGAAGAACAAGTTGCACCCATCCCAGAGCCATTCAATGAACAAGTAGAAGCACAAGAACATGAGCAGATTCAATTTAATCATCATTTGCCATCACAACCTCAAAGCCTAATTTTCACTGAACAACAAACAATGTCATCTTTATTAAGAGATATTGATGCTTCATTAGAAGAATAAGCAATTGAGGAAGAAGAGGTTGGCACCTCCTCAGTACAAGAACATGTACAAGAACACCAAATCACTGCAGATCCTGTTGAAAGTGATGAACATGGCAGTGAAATTCCAACTAAAGAAGAAATAGAGTACTCAAAAGTGTTTCTATTTACTGAGTATAATAAGCTCATAGAAAAGTCAAACAACAGAGCTAAGAGATTAAAAGAAAAGCTAAAGAGCAAAGACAAGGAAATAGAAAAGGTTGAAGCTGATCAAACAGCCCAAAAGTTGATTGTTTAGTTTTTGGAACAACAACTCAAACAATCAAATGAAGAGGTAAAGATGAACGAACATGACCTCAGTAGCGCAAGGCTAGATATTGCCTACTTATCTGAGCAATCTGATTCAAAAGATGCTGAAATTGATGAATTGAAAAGGATTATTGCAGCTCAGAATGAAGAGATCAAAAGGCTAAATAGAGAGTTGGAAGATGTGGATCAACATAGAATGAATGAGGAAGAACATTCATATGATCATGAACATGAGTTGAATGAAGAGTTCATTGATCAATCATTATCCAATATTGGAGAAACAAGCTCTAATGATCAACAAACAGAACTAGCCCTTGTCATTCTAGAAGAATCATATTCCATGGATCAATTATTCAGTGAATCCAATCCCTTTGAAAACATCCATTACTCTCTAATTTTGAGGCAACACTTCCACTCTCCTGACCCACATACAACAGAAACAAGCATTGTGCCATTCAATCCATTAACAGACAAAAAAAAGGAACTGATCAAACAATTTGCTGAGTCAGTAAATGAGAAAACAGAAATGAAAACCTATGGAAGAAAGAGGAAAAGGTTGTACTTAGCATCCTTATTGAAGTAAAAACAGACAGTTGAAAAGGTTGATGAACCTCAATCTCCTCATTTAAAGTTTCTAAAAGTCAAAACAGAACAAGTGGAGGATGAACCATAACAAACAAGCTCAAAGGCTGCTCTTGAAGAGGGTGAAATTGATCAAACACTTGAGCAGTAGCCTATTATTATCTTAACTGATTCTGATGAAGAAGAAGAAGTAGATGACAATGAGATCATTTAAAACATACAAGAACTCTTCCCAGATGATCCTAAACATTGATGGGAATTGAGTTAGTCACCAGAGGATTTTCTTATGACTTATTTATTCAGCTTAACCTCTCTAGGGTTAAAGACTTGCTCAAAGACTTTCAAGAAGTCATGAAGAATGAAACAGAGCAAACATATAGAAGGTATAAGGAAATTAAGGATCAAGAAGAGTTGCAAAAGAATCTACCTAAGGATCCTCACATAGAGAAGATGAGCTACTCCCAGGTTAAAAGCTGGTTGAGTCACACAAGAGTAGCATACATGTCAAATGCAGGAATATCTCTATCTCAAATGAAAGAAATGGCTAGAGAGATCTACAAGAACATGCTTGCCAATGCATTAAAACCATAAGTCTTCAGGGCTCATCCTGCATCTTCTCTATCAACTTATCATCAAGCTCCACCTGAGCCTCACCCAATCGAGGAACCTAGACAATTCATGCCTCATAGGCTATGGCCAGATGGCAATAAGGCCAGCGAAATGATAAATGAGAAAACAAACTTTTTCAAGCTATATGACAGAATTACTCTCACTGCTGATGCCAATGAAAGAAAAATTATGGCATGGAAGTATGATGAAACATGGGATGCTGTGCTGATCAAGACGGTATCTGGACTTGTCCAGTACTTATCATACATATCCCAACTGGGATCCTTGAGCTATGAAGACATATTAGACCTGATGCAACTGAGGATGCTCAATCATACAAATAATCCCAGGGGAGCAGATTTCTTTCATATATTAAGATCATACATGAACAAACATCATCATGAAATGAAACAAAAGGTAGACAAAGAAGATAAGCTTCACATTGCTAAGCTAAGAAAAGAATAACAAGAAGCTAGCAAGAGGAAACAGACAAGTGAAAAACCACCCTCTGAGATTGATACAGAATTGTTAGAAAGGATTGGTTACCCTATGAGGCCATTTGATTTAAAGCTGATTATGAAGAAGATTGAAGGTAACCAGTACAATCACCCAATTACAAAATGGTATTATGATGAAACACCATTTTGAGATTTTACTTGAAAGAAAACTTGAGGGAAAAGAAGCACAAGACATAAGGTTGTTTGATCCTATGGAAATCAAACTCCTTCATCCATCATATGTTTCATTTTTGAAAACAAAGACATTCCCAACAATAGAAGATATGCTATGTAAAGGAGTTCGTTGCTACTTCATACACATGTTAAGAATTTTGGGGACTGTGTATGTGAATGTTGCACTAAAACAGAGGTTAGATACCAAACAACAACCACTAACACACATTGAAGGCATAACAGGCATGAGAATATTAGAAAACAACAATCTTGAGATCATGAAGGGCAATCATGTTATGACTGCACTGGTCAGTAACATTGATGTGCAGAGCCTAGATCAATTCACACTGGAACAGCTGGTTAATCTCACCATTGCAAGCAAATATGATGACCAGAAAAGTGCAGTGAATTGTTTTGTTGAGCATATTGTGAACTACAGAAATTAACTAAGGATCACACCCTTATCAGATCAAGTTAAAGAAGCTGAAAAAGATCAAGCAACTAAAAAGGATGTAGAAGAATCCTTGAAGGTAGCTGCAGAGGTGCAGAAGAGTATAGAAGAAGCTGGCCCTTCTCATTCTTAAAGGTTTCTAACATACAAACAGACAAAACAAGCAAACAATCATGTCTAACCTTTCAAACAAACATAACAAATCTGTCCAGTAAACATACATATCAAACAATCAATCAATCATACATGTAATCATACATACATACATATAACCAAGCAATCATATAAGTAAACAGACAATCATGCAATTCAAGTAAAACAAACAATCAATCAAGTCAATCATGCAATCATCAACAAAAGAGATGGCAACATCATTAACAGGCAACATCATTTAAAAGATGGCACCAACACACACACATTGTTTCTAACAAACAAAACATTAACAAGCAAACATTAAAAAGATGGCAACATCATCCTTAGGGGGTGTTGGGCCCAACAAGTGCATTAAGAATTAATGCATAAAAGTATGATGCTTGCCATATCAGACATATATCAAACATAATGTGTTCTAACATTCAAACAATCATTTAATAACACATTAGCATCATTATCATTCATAACAAACACTAATATTTGTTTAGATTTCTTTTTCAGAATTATAGATAAAAGAAATTCTGACAAGTGTCTGCAGCGGATGAAGAAATTTGTCTAAGTGTGTGCAGCGGATGAACATCCATCCTACAGCGGATGAAGAACATACAGCAGACAGCAGACAAGCAAACACACACAACTATCCACAGGGGATGTTCATCCACAGCGGATGAACATTCCACAGCGGACAACATACAAGCAAACACACAACTGTCCACAGCGGATGTTCATCCATAGCAGATGAACATTCCACAGCGGACAACATACAAGCAAACACATAAGTGTTCACAACGGATGAACATTCCACAGCGGATGAACAAACACTGCACAGCGGATGACAAGTCTTCTCCACAGCAGATGAGATATCTTCTACAGCGGATGACTTATTCTCCATAGCGGATGACTTGTAGACTTAGGATTATTTTCTATGTAATTTTATTTACATAAGGGTCGTTTAGTAATTGTATGTAGCTTTTGTGTATAGGCTATAAATAGCACACTGCCCTAATCATTTGTAAGCTTTTTGAACAATCAATTCAATCAAGCAGATATTATCATCCAGGCACTAGCAATCACACAATCACACACAAACATACACAACACTGATATCATAGCATCTATCATGGGTTTCTGCATCATGGTTCTTGTTTGTTGATTATTGAGAGATATTGAAAAGATCCTTGGAGAAATCAACCTTTTTTTCATGTTCATCATGAGTTCAAGTTGATTTCATCAGGTGGTATCAGAGCCTTGGCTCAATCATTCATTGATTTCGATCCTCTCATTCAACAACATTGATTTCAGTGGTTCATTATCTTCAAAAAAACACACATCAACAAGCTATTTAGTCTTCAAACTCATCTTCTTCTACTATTAACATACAACAAATGCAAACAAATATGATTTCTAAATCATTTTGTGCATCTTGAAGAGGTTTTTTTTGATTTTTCAGCTTGAACATCTCAAACAACACAAGTTTCTGTGAAACAATACACGGGTATTGTTCATCAGTTGTTAAAACAACTTCAAACAGAAGGTTTTTAGCTTAAAACATCATTCATACACAATTTTCAAACGTGTTCATCACAAAACTCACTAAAACCTCATCGGTTTTTAAGGGTTTCGGATAAACAATATACGGTTATTGTTCTATCCAGTTTTTATCAAACAAACACTGGGTTGAATACTTTGAATAAGTTCATTGTATTTAAACATCATATTTGAGTTGTTTTTCACTCGAAACAGGCGATTAATCTTCATCAAACAACAAACCGATTGTTGTCTTTGTTTAAATTATCTCAGCCGCCAACAAACTCTAGGATAAATCCTAGTTTTTGTTCATCCATTACCTTCACAATCTTCGGTGATTGTGATTTTTCATCATACAAAACAAAGAAGAACCAAAATCTTCTTTTGATTTTTTCAAAAAGTTACTTTTTGATCTTAAAAGTTAACTTTAGAAAACAAAATATTTGTTTTTAGGGTTTTTGATTTTATTTGACTGACATCATTAAAAAGTTGACATTTTCTTGATAGAATATTCATTTATTATCATCAAGATTTGAAAGTGACTTATCATTGGATTTTAATTAATTAATTAATTTCCTTTATTTGGTAAATCTAATTAAAAAGGGTTTATCAACAATAAACAAATTCTAGAGACAATTAGGATTAACTAAAATTTTAGCACCAGACTAAAATTTAAACAAACCAACTTAACTTAAAATTTTATTAAGTTTAAATCAAACAAACATGGCTGATGAAATGATGAGTTCTAACAGTGGACTAAAACCCCCAAAGTTAAAGAACAAATCAGACTTCAAGCAATTGAAAATCATGTTCAGAAATTGATTACATATCAAGATCCAGATTTATGGACATCAATTACTGGAGGTCCTTACATCCCACTGACATTAGGACTAGATTATAACATACAAAAACCAGTTAGTCTGAAACATGTAGCTGGTGATGACCTTAAGCAGGTCAAAACAGACATGAAGGCATATAGCATTTTAGCTATGACTTTGCCTTTTGAAATTTTGACACGGGTCGAAAATTTCAAAACTACTCATGAACTATGGAAGGTTCTTCACACAATGTGTGAAGGAAGTGAGGAAATTAGGGAAATCAAAAAGGAAAAACTGAGGACCCAATATGAAACCTTCCATCACATACATGGGGAGTCAATTCCTTAACAGTTGCATAGATATGTCCAACTTGTGAATGAAATGATAGTATATGGACTAAAATATGACACTGTTGAAATCAATAAGAAAATGTTGCATACATTGCCTGAGAGTTGGACTCAGTCAGTGTCACTCATGAAAGCAACATTGGACTTAGAGGCCCTATCCCTTGACTCACTAGTAGCCAAGGTTGAAGCACTTGATATGGATGAAAAATCTAGAAACAACAACCAAATTAGACATGTAAAGGCCTATAAGTTCAAAGAAACTCAACACATAGACAGTGCTTTCTCACAAGCACTGGAGAAGATGAAGAAGAAGAAGTCTTGGATTCTCATGATACATCATTCTTCTCAGCACCAGAATCATCCAGCAACAAACACAAGTCTAAGAAGACTGGAGTTCATGATTCACATGAAGTCACACCTAAAAGCAAGCATCACCCTCATAATTCTACCTCAAACAAACAGTCAAAACCTCAAACATCAAATATACACAGAATTGAAAAACCTATGGATGCTCTTACTATCATTCTACAAAGTGAAGAGCAAAAGGCAGCTTATGCAGCCTTTTCAACCAGTTTTGAAGCATTCTTAGGAGCAAGTCTGACTCCATCTTAAATCATCCAACAGGACTTAGATGAGCTTCCACCAGATATGGTAGAAGAAATGGATTTACAATGGTCCATGGCCATGATAGCATACAGGTCTAAAAGGTTTCTACAAAGAAATCGGGGATTAAACATGGACAAAAAGACAAGAATTGGTTTTGATAAAACCAAAGTTAGGTGCTACAACTGTCAGCTTTATGGGCACTTTTCAAGAGAATGTCAACAGCCCAGAGTTGACAGAAATACACATCAGGCACAACACTCAAGTGGAATTCATACAAACAGACAAGTGCCTCCATCAATCAGTATTCCAAATGCACCAACTCAACCTCAAATCACTCAATTCAGTTCAACTCAACATCCAACATCTTCTGCCATGATCATCAAAAAGGATGGAGAATGTGACTGGAGCCTTTATATGGCTAAAATTCCATCACCTTCAGATCATGCCCTTATGGCTGATATTGAAGACAAACTAACAGACATCTCGAAAGAGGTAAAAGAAAACCTCTGTAGTCAAGCATGCATTGATTAGGTAAATAGGTATAGAGAGCATGCTGATAAACTGTCAAAGAAAGTGATAGAAACAAACAAATCTAAACAGAAACAATATGCAGCTAAAATACTTTCATTACAAACAGATTTAGACAAATTAATGTCTGAAAAACTGACTTTGGCAGCTCAGGTTGAGCAACTCTCTATCTCATTAACCGAGTCTAAAACATTACAAGCTGAAACTAAAGTAAAACTTTAGGTCAGTAACAAGAAGTTCGAAGAACTTCTTGCACAACAAAGGGCCTTTAAGGACCCTTCAAGTTTAGGATATAATAAGGTATGTCCAGCTTATAATGATAATTATATTCCTTTACCTGACTCCATGACCAACAAACAGGATGAATCTCATGATTCTCAAGAAAAGACTGATGACTCTAAACAATCATCATCATCATCATCAAAATCACTTTTAAAATCAAAATGACCCTTGATAAAGTTTGTTAAAAGTTCAACACCATCATCAATCAAATCAACTGACTTTTATCAAGGAGAAAATAATGAATTTGATAATCAAACAACAAATGATTATGAGGACGATTTATTAGTTGATGAGTCTGATCAAACAATTACTGAACTCAAAAGGTTTCAAGTGTGGCTGATACATCAAACAAACAATCGAAATAGATTCAAGGATTTGATATCTGTTCTGGTGGAAGGAAAGCTGTAACTTCCATTGCCCCTCCGAAACAGGTAAATAAAGGGAAAGGTAAAACCACAATTCAGCCAAAACAACAATCAGTAACTTTTGAAGTTCCATTAAAATCTAATTTGAAATCAAAAGTTTTCAGCAAACAAACAAAATCATAGTTACCATACTGTGAATGGTGTGATCAATTCACACACACAACTGAAAATTGTAGATATGGTAAGTACTACAAGTACTGTAAGATGAATAATCACAGTACAGAATCATGTCATTTTCACAATTACTGCTCCATTTGTGAAAGAAACAATCACAGCACAGCAAATTGTTTTTTCAACAAGAAAAACAAGAAACAAAACAAACAAGCTCAGATAGAGAAAAACACTAAAAAACAATCAGTTGTTCAAAATAAGAGCAGAATGGGAGTTCCTAAACAAACTCCTCATTAGAAAATTGTTTTAGATAATGATAAAACTTTTTATGACAATTTTCAACACGTATCAAGGAGACATAAGTCTCAGAACAGACAAAACACTAACACTAGCTCACAAAGAGAAGAGCACAAAGAACTTCTCCTAAGAGCTAAAACAAACCAAAGGAAATCTAGTATGTCTAGAGTTCCAAAACCTGCAGACAATGCTGTCTTGGAAGAAATTTGCGTTGTTGGAAAAGACAGAAAAACCAAGACCATCTTGGCTTGGGTTGCTCCAACTAACTGATTTCTTTTGTTTTTCAGGGACATCTTAGAAGGCTTGACAACATCTGGTATGTTGACAGTGGATGCTCCCGTCATATGAGAGGCAACTGTTCCCTCCTTTGGGATTTTAAGAACAAACATGGAGGCAATGTAGCCTTTGGAGGAGATAAAACAGGTAGGAAGATAACTGGCGAAGGAACAGTAACAAATGGGTTGATTAGCTTTGAAAATGTCAACTACTGCTCCAATCTTCAGTTCAATCTTCTGAGTGTATCACAAATCTGTGACAAGGGATACGCCACCTTATTTGACTCCAACAACTGCTACATCCTTAAGACGGGTTTTCAGATTCCAGAAGATTATATCCTTTTGAAAACTCCTCGTCTAAACAACACATACATTGTTGATATGAACAATGTTTTAAAATCAACCCCTGAAACTTGTTTATTATCAAAAGCCACAGAAGATGTATCATAATTGTGGCATAGACGATTAGGTCACACTAACTTTAACAGACTGAACAAACTTGTTAAAAATGATTTAGTCATAGGTCTTCCATAAAAGGAATTTTTCTATACAGACTATTGCACAGCATGTCTGAAAGGCAAACAACATAGAGTTTCCCATAAATCAAAATTGATAAACTCTAATAAACACCACTCAAATTGCTTCATATGGATCTTTTTGGTCCCACAAACATCCTAAGCATAGGAAAGAAGTATGTCTTGTCATAGTAGATGATTATTCCAGATTCATATAGGTTTTCTTTCTTCTACACAAGATAGAAACAACACAAATCATTACATCCTTTATCACAAAGATTGAGAATCAACTTGATCTTAAAGTTAAATCTTTAAGAAGTGATAATGGCATTGAATTTAAGAATGACTTTATTTCTTCTTTTTGTGCAGAAAAAGGGATAAGTCATCAATTCAGCGAAGCAAGAACTCCGCAGTAAAATGGAGTAGCTGAACGGAGAAACAAAACATTAATAGAAGCAGCTAGAACCATGCTAGCTGACTCTCTATTGCCCATATCCTTTTGGGCTGAAGCCATAAACACAGTTTGCTACATACAAAACAAAACATTAATCATCAAAGAACATTTCAAAACGCCTTATGAATTAGTGTTTAAAAGAAAACCATATATAGGATTTCTTAAGGCATTTGGATGTTCTATTTCCATATTAAACACCAGAGAACAATTATCCAAATTTTCTCTAAAAGCAAATGATGGATTCTTTGTTAGATATTCTGGAAGCTCAAAAGCTTATAGAGTATTCAATCCAAGGCTAAATATAGTGTAAGAAATAACTGATGTTGTTTTCAATGAACATTCTTTCACTAAGAAAGTCATTGGATCAAACTGGCTGTTTGATATTGATGCACTAACAAAATCATTTGACATAGCTTACTTTGATGTTTCAGGTTCAAAGGATAACACTGAATATCCAATGGTTCCACCAACAACCATTGATGTTTTGTTACCACTAACACTCCTTCAAGCACAACTGTGTCAACACCTCCTGATAACCAAATATCTCAAGAGAAACATCCTCAGACACTCCAGCATCTTCATCTCCTGTACCCAATCAATCATAGGAAACAAACAAACCAAAACAACATGAAGATGATGATGACTACCATTCTCTACCAGACACAAATCATGAAGATAAAATATTAGATTTCTTTCATGATTCCCCTTAAACATTCACTGAAACCCCTCAATCAGACAATAACACATTACCCAATACTCTTGCTCAACCATCATCACATGATCAGACAATCACCAATCTTGATTCAAAAGCCCTATGATTAATTTGGGTGTAAACTTCGAATCAAGGTTCGATTTCTCTGATTTCAAATTAGGGTTTATGTGGGAATTTGGGGTTTTTCTGAAAAAGGATTTTTAAAATTTGGATTCTAAATTTATCAACAAACTGGGCTTAGCCCAGCCGGTTCCACACTCGGAGTATTTACAGGAGGTCCCGGGTTCGACCCCGGGCACCTCCCATAATTTTTTTAAAACGTTTTTGAGCAGATTAAAAAAGCAGAAAAATACTTAAAAATTATAAATAATCATTTAAAAAGTATTTTAATCAGAAAATATGCAATATCAATTTCTTTAATATTTTTTTTAGAAATTTCTTTTATTTAAACACTTTAAAAATTTATTATAAAATGCTATTCACCATTAAATTCAAAACTTATAATAAATCTTATTTAATAGTTTAAATTTAGTAAATTCATTAACTTTATAAAATAAGTTACAATTTATTTATATTTATTTTACGAAAAATAATTATATACATATACACACTCATTGTAACTAATATAATAAGTTAAATCTACAAAAATTACTATTTAATAGTAAATAATAACCATATAATAATAAAAATCTAACTTTTATTATAGTGTTTATCATTAAAAATTCTTAATTATCAAAATAACCATAATAATTTGCACCTGTTTAAAAACATGAAAATCATGGATAAATGGATATTAACAAAACACCAAAATCACCGTGATTAACCTAATAGGACGTTCCGTTTAGGTGAACGTTAACGAATCCTCGACATTTCATACAAGACTTCCTAATTGTTCATCTTTATTACCATGTGAGTTTTTCCATACCTCTTTTTCATATTTTCATATTTTGGGGTGAAACATGTTAAACTTGTAATCATTACACTTGTAAACTCGTTTAAATCATGTAACCATTTGGGCAATTCATTTTATTTGTCGTGGTTAGTTGAACTTTTGTAATTACCATGTTATGGCTATTATATGTACAATCATTAACTATTGCTAGCCTGGCGACGTCATAGATCTATGGGCCTGACAAGCCTGCTTGGTTAATCCAAGTACACTTAGCTAATCGAACATTCTTGTAATCTTGTAATCTTGTAAACTGTTAAGGTTTGATTGTTACATTTGTTCATACATCCCTAATTACTTTATTCACTAACTTATGACTTGAATTGCCATCTTTTATATATTTATCGTATGAAAACTATGGAAAGCTCACCAACTTTATGTTGACCCTTTTATTTTTAACATCTTTCAGGAAATGATACGATCTGATATGCTTGAAGCCATTGTCACATCTAGGACTAGACCTAGATTAAAATAAAAATACATCTTTGTTATTATTTGACGTTGAACATCCTAAGTTTTGAATTATGTTTTTCTTCTTAAATGTATGTCATGAATATTGAATATTTATAATATTGTCATTTTAAATTAGTGTTGTGTGGCATGAACAATCTTAACCCTCACATCTCGAAGTTTCCGCCGTTAAGGTTGGGGTGTGACAGATTGGTATCAGAGCCCATAGCTATAGTGATTTAGGTTATTAGAAACGGTGGCCTAGACAATGGTTAAACTAGGGACCCTTTTCATGAATAATCGTTATGATCTTGTAAGTTAGTTTATATGCCTATCACATGATATTACATGTTGCATGATAAACCCCTTATGTGCTATTTGTCTTTATTTAGAAAATGATGCCTTAGGAATATGCCTTGGACCTTGTTTACCCCAACTTCCTAATCCTCTTCTTATGTCTTTACGCTCTACCACGTCTAATCCTTTTTAAATCTTATCCTCAACTACGTGTGGAAATCTACGCATATTATCGAATGGAAAATTCCTTAGACGATACGTCTAAATCCTGAAAATCTCAACGAGGTTTTAATTTTAATAGCATTTAGGGAAGTGTGTGACTCATAAACACCTGTATTCTGGATTTCCTGGCAAGAGGCCCTCGTGCTAAGGCAAGCATTTCGTATAAATCTCATTGCGAGATCTGTTATGCTTATCTGAGGATTTCTGGGATGAGTGCTAAATTATGGTCAACATACACATATTCCTTAAGAAAATTGGGATTAAGTCACCTCGACGTGTCCATGTTCCTATTGGCTATGTGGTACCAAATGGAACCATCCTGCTTATATTTAAAAACATAAAAAATTCTTGATTTCTTGAACTGGTTTATTATCGAATTCTAATATTATCATCCATCTTATAGAATGTTCTCGTTATTGTTAAACTCGTTTTACTCCTCAATTCTTATGTTTAAAACATTATTATACGTTATGTGCCTCATGTGAATATCTCTATACCTTAATCAATGCGTATATAAATCTTAATGCATATTTAAAGGCATTGTGTGCCTAAATCAAATGGTTTTCAAAATTTTGAATTATTACTCCTGGTTTTCAAATCTTTTTAAAGTGTGTCCCATAATTGAACTCATGCGATGCTGCAAAGGTGGGATACTTGTATCTCGGGATGTTTTTGTCTAGACAAGGTATACATATTAATCCGATTCGACCGTTGGATCCGTTTACCTGACTTGGAACCCATAATATGAGTGATCGCCTATAGGTACGCGTGTCTAAAATAAAGTTGTGGTTCACCTAACACTTTGAGAAGTGAACGTGTTCCCTTTTGGTTTGCGAATTGAACGTTTACCCTTGGAACATCTCATTGTTGTTTCGAATCATTTTTGTCATTGATTTTGTATTCTAGATTTAAACCGTTCAAGCTTTGAAAACCTATCACAATTGATTCTGTTATCCCTTACTGTAACCCTAATCCTAGCAAGCATGATCTTCTTTTTCCTGTTAATTTTACATAGAAGTAATTTGAAAATTTCTAAATTTCTAGCCGATATTCTTTTCTTTTCGTTTGCTAAGTCGAGCTTTGTAAAATCTTTTAACCGTTTAGCACCGTAGGCAATGCAAGAGTCTGCAAGTCAACTTATGAATAAGGACACTCGTGGCTCCTAAATGAATCTATCTCATCAAAACAGGGGTGACTCCCTTACTTCGGTGATGACTTTCCATTCGCCATTATTATTCTTATGAAATTTCATCATCAAAACAGAGTGAATTCCTTACCTTGATGACCATTTCTTCTTCTTGATCTTATGAATTTGTATTTTACCAATGGGAGTACCTCCTTAAAATAGGAGTGAATTTCGTACATCGATGATGGTTTTCAATTTTTTTTTGTGTGTTTTATGAAATTTCATCCTCTGGATCGGGGTGATTTCCTTATCTTGAGGACAAATTTCACTCAATTTTTTTTCCTCTCATGAACTCGTATTTCACGAATGAAATGACCTCACCAAAATAGGAGTGAATCCCGTACTTTGGTGACAAAAGTTAATTCTCGATTGTTTTCTTGTTATTATGAAATCCAATCATCAAGATAGGCGTGAATTCTATACCTTGATGATAATTTCACCCATTTAAATTTTATGGATTGTATTTCCTCAAATGAACTGATCTCATCAAAGTAGGAGTGAATTATATACTTTAATGAAGATTTTCATTTTGCTATATTTTGTTTCTATAAAATTTCACTGTTAAGATAGGAGTGATTTTCCTTACCTTAATGGTAAGTTACCTTATCTTATTGCTGCGGATCTTTAACAATGAGTTAGGATCAAACTCTTGTTTTGGTAGTTAAGAGTCATGATTTAGGAAATACACCACCAAGCTAGGAGTGATATCCACACCTTGGTGACTATTCCCATTCTTTGACCTTAATTTTATCATGGTTTTAAGACTTCAATTGACAAGAAACATGTAATAACTTGAATGGTGAACACCGTTACCTGATTTATCGACGATAGTGTTCCAACCTGTCAAGCTAAAGCATGATTCCTGAACTCAAAAGAGGTTTTTGTCACTTTAGGTTATTCTTAGTTCCAAGGCTGGAACATTTAAATTAATTTCTTTTCTCACGCCTTTATGTTTCAATTTGTCGTTTGATCTAGCTTTACGGAACCTTTTATTTCTTACTTATCGATTTTCTTTCGGGTTATCATCAAAACTTAATTGCACTATGATAACACTCCTAAAACAATCCTTCATACAAGATAAAGTCATTATAAATTTAGGTCATGCCTTTCTGGTTATACCAATGTTTGGCTATGTTCATGGGTTGATGAACCGCGCGTGCAAGCCGTACTTAATTGTGATTGTCTTTATCGACGATATCCTGAATTATTCAAGTTGTTAACCCGATCATGAATGACATCTTCTTTTCATCCTTTAACCATGATTAAAAATGCAATTCCTATTGTTTGCGTTACTTCTTGGATCGTCTTTGAATTCTTAACCTTGGAAATCTCTAAATCTCTATTTTGATTTCGACTTACAAGAACTGTTATTACATTCATTCCTGATGCGGGAAAAGGTTCATGAATTTTTGCGATTAGTATTCATGGTTGGCATAAAGGAAAGAAGGACATAGCTTTGTATATGTCCAAGTGCCTCACCTCTCAAAAGTTAAAGCCAAACATTAGCATCCCTTTGAATCGTTTGTTTAACTTGAAGTTCCTGTATGTAAAAGGAAACATTTATCGATGAAGTTCATCACCAATTTACCTCGTATTTCTTGATATCATAATAACACTTGGTTCATCATTGATCGAATAACTAAACCGGTGCAATTCATATTGACTTTTGAGGAATATTGAGCCGAGAAATTGACTCGTAGCTTCATCAACGAAAAAGTCATCCACCATGGTGTGTCTTAAAAATCTTTGATCGTGATGGTCTACATATCTTTCGCTTTATCCAAGCCTTTAAATCGTCTTTGAAAACACAAGACAATCTTAGTACAATTCATCATTCGCAAACTGAAGCTGAAAGAACGATACAACCTCTCAAGATATGCGTTGAGCTTGTGTCATTTCATTTAGTAGCCCTTGGGATTCCCAAATTTTTTCGTTGATAAACCTTTTAAACAATTATAGGTCTTTCCATCAACATCAAAATGTCATCTTATTATGTAATTTCATTCAAAATGTTTGGGCGCATTGAGAAAGTGGCTTATAAGCTTAAACTTCCCTAAGAACCCCGCGTTGTCTATCCAACGTTTCATGTGTCGAATCTCAAAGATTTATCTTGTCCACGATAACTTTCGCGTTCTATTGAAGGAATTCTAATTGCTTGCATCTCGTCAAGAAACTTGCAAAATTCCAAAATTCGCAACTCACTAATAACCAAACACCAACCACAGTTTGTTAGAATTCTAAATCATGCCCTAAAAATTTATCTGGGAATGCGAGAACCACATGAACAAGAAATATCCCTATTTTTTGTTTAGTTTTGTTTTAATTTCGGGACGAAATTCCTTTAAGTTGGGGAGACTGTAACCTCTCGTATTTTTATTTAACGTCGTTATCTCTTGTAAGGGCTTGTTTTGTTATTAATGCAAGTGCGAGGTCTTATTTGTAAATTCTTAGAATTACTTATAATTAAATAATTAAGTAATTAATAATAATAACAATAATAATAATAATAATAGCAATGATGATAATAATAATATGAGCAATGAAAATAGTTAAAAAGGATAACAATAATAGTAATAATGGTAAAAATACAAATAAAATTATAAAAATAATAATGCTAAATAACTATAATAGGTGAAGAATTAAAATTTGATAAAAATAAAATAAGTTTATTTTGTTTAAAAACTTGTAATTAATGTTTATGTATAAAATAATAACCTTTAAAATTTCAGGGACCAAACTGTAATTTCTTTTAATTAAATAAAAACTTTGGAATGAAACTGAACAACCTAAAAACCTCAGGGTCTAAAGTGTAACTTTTGTTCCCAACCCGTTTTTCCAGCAAGCTACTCTGGCCGAGCTCCGGCGAGCTCCGGCCGACCCCAAACCTCGAAAACGCACCGGATAAACTCGATTAAATAATTTTTTTAAAGCTTGTGCCACGGTTTTGAACATGGGAACACTCTTTTAATCGATACTTAACACTGATTAGGCAATCAATTGAACCCATAACCGAAATACATCGAATGCTCAATCAATTCGACACTTAAGACCTGATATTAATGAAATTAATCATGTTCCAACGTTCTACTAATCAATACGAAATCAGTGGAGTGTTCAATTGCACCTGAAACAGCTGTGTAAGCACTCGAAACAACCTGAAACTGCCGACCATAAAGGGGTAGCCGTTGGACATCAATTCGAGCAAATTAACTCTATAAATTAGAGGGCTTCTGCTCTAATCGACATTCCTATACTCACTGTAAGCTCAATTTCGCAATAATACACACACACATCAAATCCCTCTTCGAAGAACTCGTCGGCTATCCACCTTACTGTTTCCCTTCAATTCAATCGAAAACAGGTAAATTAAATATATGTTTATACTCGGTTTGATGTGGGGATCAAAAGCCCTATGATTAATTTGGGTGTAAACTTCGAATCAAGGTTCGATTTCATTGATTTCAAATTAGGGTTTATGTGGGAATTTGGGATTTTTCTGAAAAAGGATTTTTAAAATTTGGATTCTAAATTTATCAACAAACTGGGCTTAGCCCAGCCGGTTCCACACTCGGAGTATACACAGGAGGTCCCGGGTTCGACCCCGGGCACCTCCCATAATTTTTTTAAAACGTTTTTGAGCAGATTAAAAAAGCTGAAAAATACTTAAAAATTATAAATAATCATTTAAAAAGTATTTTAATCAGAAAATATGCAATATCAATTTCTTTAATATTTTTTTTATAAATTTCGTTTATTTAAACACTTTAAAAATTTATTATAAAATACTATTCACCATTAAATTCAAAACTTATAATAAATCTTATTTAATAGTTTAAATTTAGTAAATTCATTAACTTTATAAAATAAGTTACAATTTATTTATATTTATTTTATGAAAAATAAATATATACATATACACACTCATTGTAACTAATATAATAAGTTAAATCTACAAAAATTACTATTTACTAGTAAATAATAACCATATAATAATAAAAATCTAACTTTTATTATAGTGTTTATCATTAAAAATTCTTAATTATCAAAATAACCATAATAATGTGCACCTGTTTAAAAACATGAAAATCATGGATAAATGGATATTAACATAACACCAAAATCACCGTGATTAACCTAATACGACGTCCCGTTTAGGTGAACGTTAACGAATCCTCGACATTTCATACAAGACTTCCTAATTGTTCATCTTTATTACCATGTGAGTTTTTCCATACCCCTTTTTCATATTTTCACGTTTTGGGGTGAAACATGTTAAACTTATAATCATTGCACTTGTAAACTCGTTTAAATCTTGTAACCATTTGGGCAATTCATTTTATTTGTCGTGGTTAGTTGAACTTTTGTAATTACCATGTTATGGCTATTATATGTACAATCATTAACTATTGCTAGCCTGGCGACGTCATAGATCTATGGGCCTGACAAGCCTGCTTGGTTAATCCAAGTACACTTAGCTAATCGTACATTCTTGTAATCTTGTAATCTTGTAAACTGTTAAGGTTTGATTTTTACATTTGTTCATAAATCCCTAATTACTTTATTCACTAACTTATGACTTGAATTGCCATCTTTTATATATTTATCGTATTAAAACTATGGAAAGCTCACCAACTTTATGTTGACCCTTTTAGTTTTAACATGTTTCAGGAAATGATACGGTCTGATATGCTTAAAGCCATTGTCACATCTAGGACTGGACCTAGATTAAAATAAAAATACATCTTTGTTATTATTTGACGTTGAACATCTTAAGTTTTGAATTATGTTTTTCTTCTTGAATGTATGTCATGAATATAATAAGTAAGGGAGTAGTGATAGAGTTCCTTTTCTTTGGCTTGTTAGACACTTTGTGTTGCTTCCCTTTCAGGCATGCAACAGAGTGGTCATCACTTGTAAACTCTTTATTTGGCATTCCAGTTACCAAATCATTCTTAATTAATTTATTCATGTTTTTAAAGTTTACACGGAACATTCTTTTATGCCAGAGGAAAGACTCATCACTATTTGCTTTAGATAGAAAGCAAGAAACTTTCTCCTGAGGGAGATGTTTCCTGCAAGTGCATCTTGTACATGTTCCATTTCTTGGGGACTCTGAGCAGGATATGCTCTTAAGGAATGACCACCCGGGCTTAAGAACAATGCACTCATGCTCAGTAAAGAGCATGTTATGTCCCTGATCACAAAATTAGGATACACTCAGTAGATTGTACCCAAGCTCTTTGACAAAATTTACCTTTTTAATGCTGAGTTTATCATTATTTATGACCATGCCCCTTCTTGTAATGTAACCTCCACTATTTCCTCCAAAAGCAACTGACCCTCCATCAATTTTCTCAAAATTTTGATGTAGAGAACCATTGCCAGTCATGTGCCTAGAACAACCATTATCAATGATCCATACATTTCCCTTAGAGTTTAATTGTTCCTGCATAAGAAAGAAGTGGTTAGTTACATTTGGAAACCCAAGCCTCATTGGTCTTGGGCTTTTCAAAGTGATTTGAAGACAATGTAACAGTAACTGATCCTATGTTCAGGCTTTGAGGATCATTAGCTATTGTTGATGAAGAACTTTTAGTCACTTGGTCTTTCTTCATCTTCCACACCATCTTTGAAAGTTGGACTTGACCTTCAACACCTCAGAAGTTTTAATAACTTCTAAAGTTTTGATACTGGACCTTTGGAGGATCTTGCTTTCACTGCAGCAGGCTTCAGTACTTCGGAAGCATTCCTTTCTTTCGAGACCAAATTTTCTTTCGAAGGAAAGTTTTCACTTGTCTTCTTTTTCACCTTGGAGCTTCCAAAGGGAAAAGATTTTCCATTCGAAGCTAGCTTTTCCTTCTTCTTTTCATTAGTTTTCTCTTTGATCATGTGAATAGTACTTTTAGGATTGTAGATGCAATCCTTAGCAAGATGAGAAGTACTACCGCACATGATGCAATCCATTTGCTTCCTTCTGAGAGTCTTCTTTTGTGAGAAAGACTGAACTTGATCACTTTCCACCTCCATCTTCATCTTCACAAATGATGCAGCTAGCTTCTTAGGGAGAGGCTTGCTCTTGGAACTGGATGGTTCAGGCTGTGTAGCAGTGGAACACAGCTGATCAAACTTCTTCTCTTTGCTAGAATATTTGGAAATGAACTAGAACTCCTGGTATTAGAGTTCATAATTAAGTCTTCAGCCTTCACCACTTCAATCCTACAGAGATAAACACTTGTTTCTGCTTAGAGTTGAAAATGGTCTTGATCTCTTGAGCCTTCTTTGATTTTATCTTTGCTCTTCTGATCAAGTTCTTCCTCTTAGACTTGGTCATCCCAGATTATTTTCTTTCCTCAGGAGAATAGTGACCCTTCCTTGGACGATCTTTGTTGGACTCAACAAGTGCTTCAATGGAATAATGCTCAAAAGGATAATGCTTGCCATAAACAAACATAATGTGTTCTGACATTCAAACAATCATTAACTAAAACATTAGTATCATTAACAATCATAACATTCACTAATCAGTGTTTAAGTTTCTTTTTCAGGATTGTAGATAAAAGAAATTTTGACCAAGTGTCGGCAGTGGATGAAGAACAGCCCACAGCGGATGTACAAGAGGATGCAGCGGATGAAGATCAAGTCCAAGTGCTCGCAGCGGATGAAGACATGCCACAACGGATGAGTAACATACAGCGGATGCCTGTCCATAGCGAATGTTCATCCACAGCAGATGAACACTCCACAGCGGATGTTCATTCACAGCAGATGAACATCCCACATCACACAACAAACAATGCAAACATTTCACAGTGGACAACATCCAATGCACAACGGACAAGTGATCTGACTTCGATAGCGGAAATCTTAGCATCCACAGTGGACAGCTAATCATCCACAGCGGACAGCTTATAGACTTAGGATTTTTATGTAACTTTCATTTATATAAGGGTAGTTTAGTAATTGTATATAGCTCTGTGTATAGGCTATAAATAGCATAATACCCTAATCCTTTGTAAGCTTTTGAACATTCAATACAATCAAGCAGTTATTATCATCCAAGCACTAGGAATCACACAATCACACACAAACATACACACACTGATATCATAGCATCTATCATGGGTTTCCGCACCATGATTGATGTTTGTGAATACAAAATATAACAATATGTTGTTATATCTTGTTTGAGATATTAAAAAAGATCCTTGGGGAAATCAACCTGTGTATGTTTTTATTACTCAAATAAGTTCATATTCAGCCTTTATCTGTTGATTTCATCAGGTTGTATCAGAGCTTTGGCTCAAATCATACATTGATTTTCTATCCTCTCAATCAACATTATGATATCCATGGTTCATTAGCTTAAAAACATACATTTTGAGCTAAAAATCATCATAACAACCTTCTTCTACACCAAACATTCATTAAATGCTTAAAACATGATTTCTTAATCTGTTATTATGCATTGTGAAGAAGATTCTATGGTTTTAAAGCTCAAACCATTATTCAAACATTGTTTTTCAAAACAGAATCATCACAAGACCTAAAAAAACCTAATCGGCTCTAAGGGTTTTTAATAAAACAGTCAATCGAGTACTGTTTCATCAAGTTTTTAGCAAACACATATCGTTTTTAACATTTGGAATCGTACAAAGTGTTTAAAATCATCATATTCTAGTGAAAACTCACTTGAATCAGGTTTTCGCTCTTCTGTCAACAAACAGATTGTTGATTTTGTGAAGAACATTACAGCCTCCATCAAAACCCTAGGATAAACCCTAGTTTTGTTCATTCATAAACCTTCACAATCTCCGGTGATTGTGTTGGTTCCTCATCAAAATCAAAGAATATCCGAAATCTTCTTTTGAATTTTTCAAAAAGTCACTTTTTGATCTGAAAAGTTAACTTTAAAAAACGAAATATTTGTTTTTTTCAGGGTTTTGACTTTTGTTGACTGACATCATTAAGGGTTTTGACTGATTGAAATCCTCAAACAGAATTTTCCCTTTTCACCGAGAATATAACAGTGACATCACGTAGGACATTAATTAGTTTTAATTAATTAATTCCTTTATTCGGTAAGTCAATTTAAAAAGTGACTCAATTAACAAACAAATCTTAGAGACTTTAGAATTAAACAAGTTTTTCATCAAGCTAAAATCATCAAACAATTTAACTTAAAAAGTTAAGCTAAAATTCAGCAATCATGGCTGATGAAATTTCAGGAACAAACAGTGGTCTCAAACCACCAAGACTCAAGAACAAAGCTGATTTCAAACAGTGGAAAATAAGTTTCAGAAATTGGATAATTTTCCAAGACCCGGACCTATGGACATCCATAACCGGGGACCATTCATACCTTTGACACTTGGACTTGATTACAACATACAAAAACCAGTAAGCTTGAAAAACGTAGCTGGTGATGACCTCAAGCGGGTTAAAACATACATGAAAGCATACAACATATTGGCAATGACTTTCCCATTTGAAATTTTAACCTGAGTTGAAAATTTCAAAACAACACATGAACTATAAAAGGTACCTCACACCATGTGTGAAGGAAGTGAGGAAATCAGAGAAATCAAGAAAGAAAAATTGAGGACCCAGTATGAAACCTTTCACCACATTCAGGGAGAATCAATTCCACAACAGCTTCACAGATTTGTATAGTTGGTAAATGAGATGATTGTTTATGGTCTCAAGTATGAATATGTGGAGATCAACAAAAAGATGTTGCATACACTGCAAGAGAGCTGGACTCAATCAGTCTTTCTGATGAAAGCAACATTGGATCTTGAAGCATTGTCCCTACATGCTCTAGTTGCTAAAGTTGAAGCATTAGAACTAGACGAAAGATCCAGGAATAACAGCACAATCAGACACGTAGAATCCTACAAGTTCAAGGAATTACAACAAATAGACAGTGCATTTTTGACATGCACTGGAAAAGATGAAGATGAAGAATTTGTAGATACAAATGAAACCTCCTTCTTCTCAGCTCTTGAAAATCCAGTAACAAACAGAAGTCCAAAAAGACTGGTGTGCATGCTTCCCATGAAGCAACACGACAAAGCAAACATAATCCTCACACATCCGGTTCTAGCAAACAACAATAGCCAAAGAATCAAAACATGCACAAATGTGAGAAACCTATAGATGCTCTCACTATCATTCTATAAAGTGAAGAGCAGAAAGCAGCTTATGCAGCTTTCTCAACTAGCTTTTAAGCATACTTGGGTGCAAGCCTCACACCATCTCAAATTATCCAACAGGACCTGGATGAGTTACCACCAGACATGGTTGAAGAAATGGATATTCAGTGGTCTATGGCGATGATTGCCTATAGATCAAAAAGGTTTTTTTTAAGAGAAATAGTAGATTAAGCATGGACCAGAAAACCAAAATTGGTTTTGATAAAACGAAGGTGAGATGCTACAACTGTCAATTGTATGGTCATTTCTCAAGAGAATACCAACAACCACGAGTTGACAGGAAAAACAATCAACCACAAGCATCTAGCAGCTACCATTCTAACAGATAAATCCCACCTTCAATTAGTATTCCAGCTGCACCAACTCCACCTCAAATCACACAATATAGTCCAAATCAACACTCCAAATCATCAGCAATGATTATCAAACAAGATGGTGAGTGTGATTGGAGTATGTATGAGGCTGAGATCCAATCTCCTGATCAGGCACTCATGGCAAACATAGAAGATAAGATTTTTGAAATCCCGAAAGAGGTAAGTGATAACCTCTGTACACAAGCATGCATTGATGAAGTCAACTGATACAAAGAACATGTAGACAAACTTTCCAAGAAAGTAATTGAAACAAACATTTTAAATGAAAGTTTAAAATCTAAACAAAAACAATATGGAGCAAAAATTCTTTCATTACCAAATGATTTGGACAAATTAATGTTTGAAAAGTTAACACTAGCAGCTCAAGAAGAGCAACTCTCTGAATCTTTGACTTTATCAAAAACCAGACAAGCTAAAACTGAAGTGATCAGAAATTTTAGGTGAGCAACAAGAAGTTTGAAGAACTTCTTGCTCAACAAAGGGCATTCAAAGACCCTTCAGGTTTAGGATATAATAAGGTTAACTCACCTTATAATGACAATTATGTTCCTTTACTTGACTCCATGACAAACACACAGGGTGAGTCTCTTGACCCACATGACCGGACTGATGATTCAAAACAATCATCATCATCATCAAAATCATCATTAATATCAAAAACACCTTTGATAAAATTTGTTAAAAGCCAAGCACATCCACACATCAAATCAAAAGATTTTTACCTAGGAGAAACTAACGAATTTGATGAACAAACAACAGATGATGATGAGTTGATCTTTTGTATGACGAGTCAGATCAACCAATTACTGAAACTATAAAAGTTCTAAGTGTGGTTGATACAACAACTAAACAAATAAAGCAGACAAAAGGGTTTGACATCTGCTCTGGTGGAATAAAAGATGGATCTTCCACTGCCTCTCCTATTCTAACAAACAAAGCGAAAGGCAAAACTCCCATTCAGCAAAAACAAGCAACTGTAACTTTTGACTTTCCTTTAAAATCAAATTTAAAATCAAACTTTATAAACAAACAAGCAATGCAAATCTACCATACTGTGAATGGTGTGATCAATACACTCACATCACTAACAAATGCAAATATGGTAAATATTGCAAGTACTGTAACATGAACAATCACAGTATTGAAACATGGCATTTTCACAATTATTGTTCAATTTGTGGAAGAAGCAATCATAGCACTGCAAACTATTTTTTCAATAAGAAAAACAAAAAGCAAAACAAACAGCCTCAAGTTGAGAAATCAACTGAGAAATAGATAGTTGTTCCTTACAAGAACAAAGGAGGAGCACCAAAACAAACTCCTCATCAAAAGATTGTTTTAAATAATGATAAAACTTTTTATGACAACCTTAAGCAACCAAACAGGAGACATAAGTCTCAGAACAGACAACCATCAAAATTGGCACTCAAAGGAGAAGAGCTCAAAGTACTTCTCCCGACAGAGCCAAAAACATTCAAAGGAAATCCAGTGTGTCTAGATTTTCAAAACCATCAGACAATGCCACTTTAGAAGAAATATATGTTATGGGAAAAGACGGAAAACCCAAGACCATCATGGCTTGGTTTGCACCATCTAACTAATTTCTTTGATTTTACAGGGATATCAAAGAAGGCCTGACAACATATGGTATGTTGACAGTGGATGCTCCTGTCACATGACTGGTAATTGTTCCCTCCTTCGGGATTTTAAAAGCAAACATGGAGGAAATATAGCCTTTGGAGGATATAAGACAGGTTGAAAGATAACTGGTGAAGGAACAGTATCAAATGGGTTGATTAACTTTGAAAATGTCAACTACTGCTCCAACCTCCAGTTCAATCTTCTTAGCGTATCCCGAATCTATGATAAAGGATATGCTGCCTTATTTGACTCCAACATTGCTACATCCTCAAGATGGGTTTTCAAATACCAAAGATTGTATCCTTTTGAAAACGCCTCGTCATAACAACACATACATTGTTGATATGAACACTATTTCAGCATCAACCCCTGAAACATGTTTATTATCAAAAGCATCAAAAGATGTTTCCCAATTATGGAATTGACGCTTGGGACACTCAAATTATAACAGAATGAATCAACTTGTAAAAGGTGACCTAGTAATAGGTTTACCACAAAAAGAATTCTTCTGTACAGACCACTGCACTACATGTCCGAAAGGAAAACAACACACCACTCAAATTACTTCACATGGACCTTTTTGACCCAATAAACATCCTTTGTATAAGAAAGAAGCAATACTGTCTTGTTATAGTAGATGATTACTCAAGATTCATATGAGTTTTCTTTTTACTACACAAGTCAGAAACATCAGAAATCATCAAATTATTTATCACTAAAATTGAGAATCAATTGGATCATAAAGTTAAATCATTAAGAAGTGATAATGGTACTGAATCTAAGAATGACTTCATTTCCTCTTTTTGTGCAGAGAAAGGAATCAGTCATCAATTCAGTGTAGCAAGAAGTCCTCCGCAAAATGGAGTAGCTGAAAGGAGGAACATAACATTGATAGAAGCAGCTAGATCAATGCTAGCTGACTCTCTATTACCCATATCCTTTTGGGCTGAAGCAATCAATACTGTTTGCTACATACAAAACAAAACACTAATAATCAAAGAACATTCCAAAACATCTTATGAATTAATGTTTAAAAGAAAACCTTTCATTGGATTTCTTAAAGCTTTTGGATGTTTTGTTTCAATATTAAACTCCAAAGAACAATTATCTAAGTTTGCTCCAAAAGCAGATGACGGATTTTTTGTTGGATACTCCGAAAGCTCAAAAGCTTACCGAGTATACAATCTAAGACTAAACATAGTGGAAGAAAGAACAGATGTTGTTTTTAATGAATATTCTTTCACTAAGAAAGTCATTGGATCAGACTGGTTGTTTGATACTGATGCATTAAAAAATCATTTGACACATCTGATTTTGATGTTTTAGGTACCAAGGATAACAATGAGTATCCAATGGTTCCACCAACAATGATAGATGTTCCTTTAACTGTGGATCCTCCAAGGAGAACAAACATCACTCTTTCCAGTACCATAGTTTCAACTCCTCCAGAACAAACAATCACATCAAAAGGAACATCATCAGACACACCATCTTCATCAACTCCTGTGACTACCCAACCACAACCAAATAACCAAACCAAGTGACATCTACCAATCACTGTTGAAGAAGATGATGATTATCATTCACTACCAGACACACATCATGAAGATGAAATCTTAGATTTCTTTCATGATTCACCACAAACATTTAATGAACCCTCACAACCAGATAAATAAACAACCATAAATACCCTTGCCCAGCCATCAACACCCAACCAAACAATCACCAATCTTGATTCAACCATTCCTGTTGATCAGAATACAACAACCAGAGTTCACAAAGATCATCCTATAAAAACATCATTGGTGACCTCAATACCAGGTTACATGAAGTCAATCTGACACAACAAACATTTGCTTGCATTCTTGCTTCCTATCCTTAACTGTACCCAAAAACATAACAGAAGCACTTAAAGACAACAGTTGGATAGAAGCAATGCAAGAAGAATTATAGCAATTCAGAAAGCAAGAGGTATGGAAGCTGGTTGATCTACCTGAAGGCCAATATGCCATTGGCACTAGGTGGTTCTTCAGAAACAAAGCAGATGATAGAGGGAATGTCATAAGAAACAAAGCAAGGATAATTACCCAATGATATAATCAAGAGGAAGACATTGATTATGATGATGTCTTTGCTCCAATAGCTAGACATGAAGCCACCTGAGTGTTCCTTGCATATGTCTCATCCAAAAACTTCATAGTCTTCCAATGGTAGACATTGAACTTCTGAGATGAGGCATAAGCAAGGAATACTCGGATGGCTTCCAGTCTTGCTATAGGAGCAAAGACATCATCATAGTCAATGCCTTCCTCTTGAGTATAACCTTGGGCTATAAGCCTTGCTTTGTTTCTTATGACAATCCCTCTGTTATCTGCTTTGTTTCTGAATAGCCACCTTGTGCCAATTTCATATTGACCTTCAGGCAGATCTACCAGCTTCCAAACTTCTTGCTTCTTGAATTGCTGTAGTTCCTCTTGCATAGCTTCTATCCAACTGTTGTCCTTTAATGCTTCAGTGATGTTTTTGGGTACAGTTAAGGATAAGAAACAAGAATACAAGCAAATGTTTGCTATATCAGATTGACTACGAGTCAATCTGGTGATGAGGTCACCTGTGATATTTTCTATTTGATAGTCCTTATGAACTCTTGTGGTTGTAATTTGATCAACATGAATTGTTGAATCAAGATTGGTGATTATCTGATCATGTGATAATGATTGAGTAAGAGTATTAGGTAATGTGTGATTGTCTTGTTGAGGGGGTTCAGTGAATGTTTTGGTGAATCATGAAAGAAATCTAAGATTTCATCTTCATGATGTGTATCTGGTAGTGAATGGTAATCATCATCATCTTCATGTTGTTTTGGTTTGTTGGTTTCTTGTGATTGACTGAGTACAGGAGAAGAAGATGCTGGAGTGTCTGATGATGTTCCTCTTGATATGTTTGGTTGATCAGCTGGTGTTGACACAGTTGTGCTAGAAGGAGTGTTAGTGGTTCTCCTTGGAGGACCAGCTGTCAATGGAACATCAATGGTTGTTGGTGTAACCATTGGATATTCGTTGTTATCCTTGGAACCTGAAACATCAAAATAAGATGTGTCAAATGATTTTGTTAACGCATCAATATCAATCAGCCAGTTTGATCCAATGACTTTCTTTGTGAAAGAATGTTCATTGAAAACAACATCAGTTATTTCTTCAATTATATTTAGCCTTGGATTGAATACTCTGTAAGCTTTTGAGCTTCCAGAATATCCGACAAAGAATCTATCATCTGCTTTTGGAGCAAATTTGGATAATTGTTCTCTGGTGTTTAATATGGAAACAGAACATCCAAAGGCCTTAAGAAATCCTATATATGGTTTTCTTTTAAACATTAATTCATAAGGCGTTTTGGAATGTTCTTTAATGATTAATGTTCTGTTTTGTATGTTGCAAGCTGTGTTTATGGCTTCAGCCCAAAAAGATATGGGCAATAGAGAGTCAGCTAGCATGGTTCTAGCTGCTTCTATTAACGTTCTATTTCTTCGTTCAGCTACTCCATTCTATTGCGGAGTTCTTGCTATGCTAAATTGATGACTTATTCCTTTTTCTGCACAAAAAGAAGAAATATAGTTATTTTTAAATTCAGTGTCGTTATCACTTCTTAAAGATTTAACTTTAAGGTCAAGTTGATTCTCAATCTTTATGATAAAGGATGTAATGATTTGTGTTGTTTCTGTCTTGTGTAGTAGAATAATCATCTTCTATGACAAGACAGTATTGCTTCTTTCCTATACTTAGGATGTTAGTTGGGCCAAAAAGGTCCATATGAAGCAACTTGAGTTGTGTGTTATTAGAGTTTATCAATTTTGATTTATGTGAAACTATATGTTGTTTGCCTTTCAGACATGCTGTGCAGTTGTGTACAGAAAAATTCCTTTTGTGGTAGACCTATGACTAGATCATTTTTAACAAGTTTGTTCATTCTGTTAAAATTAGAATGACCTAATCGTTTATGCCATAATTATGAGACATCTTCTGTAGCTTTTGATAATAAACAAGTTTCAGGGGTTGAGGCTGTAACATTGTTCATATCAACAATGTATGTGTTGTTTAGATGAGGATTTTTCAAAAGGATATGTTCTTCTGGAATCTGAAAACCCGTCTTAAGAATGTAGCAGTTGTTGGAGTCGAATAAGGTGGCATATCCCTTGTCACAGATTTGGGATACGCTCAGAAGATTGAACTGAAGATTGGAGCAGTAGTTGAGATTCTCAAAGCTAATCAACCCATTTGTTACTGTTCCTTCGCCAGTTATCTTCCCACCTGTTTTATCTCCTCCAAATGCTATATTGCCTCCATGTTTGTTCTTAAAATCCCGAAGGAGGGAACAATTTCTGGTCATATGATGGGAGCATCCACTGTCAACGTACCAGATGTTGTCAGTCCATCTAAGATGTCCCTGTAAAACAGAAGAAATCATTTAGTTGGAGCAACCCAAGCCAAGATGGTCTTGGGTTTTCCATCTTTTCCAACAATGCAAATTTCTTCCAAAACAGTGTTGTCTACTGGTTTTGGAACTCTAGAAACACTAAATTTCATTTGGTTTGTTTTAGCTCTATTGGGAGAAGTGCTTGGTGCTCTTCTCTTTTATGAGCTAGTGTTAGTGTTTTGTCTGTTTTGAGACTTATGTCTCCTTGATGTGTGTTGAAAATTGTCATAAAAAGTTTTATCATTATCTAAAACAATTTTCTGATGAGGAGTTTGTTTAGGAACTCCCATTCTGCTCTTATTTTGAACAACTGATTGTTTTTCTCTGGTTTTCTCAATCTGAGCTTGTTTGTTTTGTCTCTTGTTCTTCTTATTGAAGAAACAATTTGTAGTGCTGTGATTGTTTCTTTCACAAATAGAGCAGTAATTGTGAAAATAACATGATTTTGTACTGTGATTATTCATCTTACAGTACTTACAGTACTTACCATATCTACATTTTTCAGTGGTGTGTGTGAATTGATCACACCACTCACAGTATGGCAACTTTGATTTTGTTTGTTTGCTGAAAACTTTTGATTTCAAATTAGATTTTAATATAATTTCAAAAGTTACTGATTGTTGTTTTGGCTGAATTGTTGGTTTACCTTTTCCTTTATTTACCTGTTTGGGAGAGGCAATGGAAGTTACAGCTTTCCTTCCACCGGAACAGATATCAAATCCTTGAATCTATTTCGATTGTTTTGTTTGATGTATCAGCCACATTAGAAACCTTTTGAGTTTCAGTAATTGGCTGATCAGACTCATCATCTAATAAATCATCCTCATCATCATCTGTTGTTTGAATATCAAATTCATTATTTTCTCCTTGATAAAAGTCAGTTGATTTGATTGGTGGCGGTGTTGAACTTTTAACAAACTTTATCAAGGGTGATTTTGATTTTAATGGTGATTTTGATGATGATGATGATGATTGTTTGCAGTCATCAGTCTTTTCATGAGAATCATGTGATTCATCCTGTTTGTTGGACATGGAGTCAGGTAAAGGAATATAATTATCATTATAAGGTGGACTTACCTTATTATATCCTAAACCTGAAGGGTCCTTAAAGGCCCTTTGTTGTGCAAGAAGTTCTTCGAACTTCTTGTTACTAACCTGAAATTTCTGAAGTTTCACTTCAGTTTCAGCTTGTAATGATTTTGGCTCAGTTAATAAGATAGAGAGTTGCTCAACCTGAGCTGCCAAAGTCAGTTTTTCAGACATTAATTGGTCTAAATCTGTTTGTAATGAAAGTATTTTAGTTGTATATTGTTTCTGTTCAGATTTTAAACTTTCATTTAAATTGTTTGTTTCTATGACTTTCTTTGACAGTTTATCAGCATGCTCTCTATACCTATTTACCTCATCAATGCATGCTTGACTACAAAGTTTTTCTTTTACCTCTTTGAGGATGTCTGTTAGTTTGTCTTCAATATCAGCCATAAGGGCATGATCTGAAGGTGATGGAATTTCAGCCTCATAAAGGCTCCAGTCACATTCTCCATCTTTTTTGATGATCATAGCAGAAGATGTTGGATGTTGAGTTGGACTAAATTATGTGATTTGAGGTTGTGTTGGTGCATTTGGAATGCTAATTGGTGGAGGCATTTGTCTGTTTGAATGAATTCCACTAGAGGTTTGTGCCTGATGTGTATTTCTGTCAACTCTGGGCTGTTGACATTCTCTTGAAAGGTGCCCATAAAGCTGACAATTGTAGCACCTAACTTTGGTTTTATCAAAACCAATTCTTGTCTTTTTGTCCATGTTTAATCCCCGATTTCTTTGTAGAAATCTTTTAGACCTGTATGCTATCATGGCCATGGACCATTGCAGATCCATCTCTTCTACCATATTAGGTGGAAGCTCATCCAAATCCTATTTAATGATTTGAGATGGAGTCAGACTTGCTCCTAAGAATGCTTAAACTGGTGGAAAAGGCTGCATATGTTGCCTTTTGCTCTCCACTTTGTAGAATGATAGTAAGAGCATCCATTGGTTTTTCAAGTCTGTGTATCTTTGATGTTTGAGGTTTTGGCTGTTTGTTTGAGTTGGAGTTATGAGGGTGATGCTTGCTTTGGGGTGTGGCTTCATGAGAAGCATGAACACCAGTCTTCTTAGACTTGTGTTTGTTATTGGATGATTCTAGTGATGAAAAGAATGATGTGTCATCAATTCTTCTTCTTCATCTTCTCCAGTGCTTGTGAGGAAAGCACTGTCTGCGTGTTGGGTTTCTTTGAACTCATAAGCCTCTACATGTCTGATCTGGTTATTGTTCCTGGATTTTTCATCCATTTCCAATGCTTCAACCTTGGCTACTAGTGAGTCAAGGGATAGGGCCTCTAAGTCCAATGTTGCTTTCATGAGTGACACTGACTAAGTCCAACTCTCAGGCAGTGTGTGCAACATTTTCTTGTTGATTTCAACAGTATCATATTTAAGTCCATACACTATCATTGTCATTGACAAGTTGGACGTATCTATGTAACTGTTGAGGGATGGACTCTCCATGGATGTGGTGGAAGGTCTCATATTGGGTCCTCAGTTTTTCCTTCTTGATTCCCCGTATCTCCTCACTACCTTCACACATGGTGTGAAGAACTTTCCACAGCTCAAGTGGTGTTTTGAAATTTTCAACACGAGTTAAAATTTCAAAAGGCAAAGTCATTGCAAGAATGCTGTAAGCCTTCATGTCTGTTTTGACCCGTTTCAGGTCATCACCAGCTACACTCTTCAGACTAACTGGCTTTTGGATGTTGTGGTCAGGTCCTAATGTCAGTGGGATGTAAGGACCTTCTGTGATGGATGTCCATAGATCTGGATCTTGATATGTAATCCAGTTTCTAAACGTAATTTTCCATTGCTTGAAATCTGATTTGTTCTTCAATTTAGGGGGTTTTAATCCACTGTTAGAACTCATCATTTCATCAGCCATGTTTGTTTAATTTTTTTAACTTTATAATTTTCAAGTTAAATTTGTTTATTTAAATTTTAGTCCGGTGCTAAAATTTAATTAATCCTAATTGTCTCTAGGATTTGTTTGTTAATTTGATAAACTATTTGTTTTTAATTGTTTACCAAATAAAGGAATTAATTAATATTAATTAAATATCCTATGATTTGATTCTTTCTATGTCACGGTTGACAAGAAAGATTGTGTGAAAAGGAATATTTGTCCTTTTCCTGATTTAATGAATGGTCAAATCTTTCGGTCAAAACCCTAAAAACACTATGTTTGTCTTTTGTAGAAAACTTTTTGGATCAAAAAGTTGGTTTTTGAGAACTTTTAAAAGAAGAAAACTATTCTTCTTCGGTTCTTCAAATCTACAAACACAAATCCTGTGAATTGTGTATGAGTTTTTCTGATCAAAAACTAAGGTTTTTCTAGGGTTTGTTCGAAAAAACAAGTGTTTAAATATTCAACAAAACAGATTGTTAAATTTAAAAACACAAATGTATTCCTAGTGAGATTGTCACTAGTTTGTGATGATTATGAACAATATAACCGGTTTAGATTGTTCAAACAATGATTGGTTTCAATTGAAAACCAATAAAACAGTGAATAAACACTTGAAATGTTTGCAAAAACCCCTTAAATCCGATAGGGTTTTAAAGGTTTTGATGAAGATTTTCAGTTGAAAACCGTCTGTAGAATGTTGTTTAACAAATGATTAACAATACCCGTGTATTGTTGTATCTCAAAAACTACAGAAAACTTGTGTTATGTGTGATGTTCAAGCTGAAAAGCAACAACACTTCTTCAAAATGCACAAAATGATTCTGAAATCATGTTTGTTTGCATTTAATGAAGGTTTATGAGTAGAAGAAGATGAGTTTGATGATGTTTTAGCTTTTGAATGTCTGTTTTGAAGCTAATGAACCACTGAAATCAAGGTTGTTGAGTGAGAGGATCAAATCAATGAATGATTGAGCCAAAGCTCTGATACCACCTGATGAAATCAGCTTAAACTCATGATGAACATGAACAAAAGGTTGATTCCCCCAAGGATCTTTTCAATATCTCTTAATTTCAACACACTAACATTATGGTGCGGAAACCCATAATGATAGAGAATGAAATCAGTGCATGTGTGTGTTTGTGTGTGTATGGTGTGTGTCAAGAACACAATGAAAATTAACTACTTGTTTGCATTGATTTCGTTCAAAAGCTTACAAAGGATTAGGGTAGCATGCTATTTATAGCCTATACACATAGCTATGTACAATTACTGAATTACCCTTATGTAAACGAATATTACATAAATAATCCTAAGTCTATATGTCATCCGCTGTGGAGAAGATCTTGTCATCCGCTGTGCATGGTTGTATGTTATCTGTTGTGGGATGTTCATTCGCTGTGGATGAACATCCGCTGGGAAATGTTCATCTGCTGTGGATGAACATCCGCTGTATAATGTTATTCGCTGTCAGCATGTCATCCGCTGTGGGATCTTGTTCATCTGCTACACACACTTAGACACTGATTCTTCATCCGCTGCTAATGATTCTTCATCCGTTGTGGATACTTCTCATCCGCTGCGGGTACTTAGAAAAAGATTTCTTTATCTTAAATCTGCAAAAGAAATCTTTAACAAATATTAGTGTTTGTAATGAATGTTAATAATGCAAATGTGTTAGTAAATGATTGTTTTGGATGTTAGAACATAATATGTTTGTTATATGTCTGATATGGCAAGCATCATACTTTTATGCATTAATTCTTAATGCACTTTTTGAGTCCAACAAGTATGCATGTGTGCTAGATACCAGGCAAATCCAAAAGAATCACACATAAATGCAGTAAAGAGAATCTTCAAATATTTCAAAGGCAAACCAGCTCTTGGGCTATGGTATCCAAAAGATGGAGATTTCGCTTTATTTGCATACACAGACAGTGATTATGGTGGATGCAATAACAACAGAAAATCCACTACAGGAGGTTGTCAGTTTCTTGGATCAAGATTGATCTCCTGGCTATGCAAGAAACAAACAAATGTCTCTATGTCAACAGCTGAAGCAGAATACATAGCTACTTCTACATGCTGTTCTCAAGTGCTTTGGATTCAAAACCAAATGCTTGATTATGGCTTTAATTTTCTTCAAACACCCATACACATTGACAATTCTGCTGCCATGTTTATCACTGACAATCCAGTTCAACATTCAAAAACCAAACACATAGATATCAGATATCACTTTTTGAGAGATTGCTCAGAAAAGGGTCTGATAAAGTTGATCAAAGTCCATACCGATAATCAATTGGCTGGCCTGTTTACCAAACCATTTGATTCAACAAGATTTGAATTTCTGGTTCAGTCACTTGGTATGATCAACTATGAATAAAACAAGTAATGTTTTCAAAACATTAATTTAAAACAAGCTTGATTTTGTCAAAGCCCAAATTAACCATCAACAAGCATCTTTCAAAATCAAGATGTCAAACAAACATTCATGTTTTCTTATAATCAAACATCTTGAATCACACATACCACTTATGAGAAATGATAGTACACTAGCTCATTCTTCACTTGGGTCATTTTCCTCTAATAAAGACTGGCAGTACTTTGTTTGATATGTGGATAGGCTCAGCATGGGACACCTAACAACATATACAACAGTGAAGAACTAAATTCTCATGATTGTGTGGTCAACAACACATCTTGGTTTTTGGTGAGTATTGATCTATCCAACATAGGTTGCTTGAAAAGTAACTATAATACACCAAGTGAAACAGTGTATAAATTTCTCAATCATACAAGTGTCTCCTCTATTATGATTTTCATAGACCTGGAGTACACCAAGGCATTCTTTGTTATGCTAAGCATAGACCTGAATGACCTAAATCATGATCCAAAAAGATTCCCAATAAGGAACACATCCATCTTGGATGAACAATCAATAAAGTCTTTTAGACTACATTCCTTGTGAATGAATTAAAAGAATCCCAAAGAGGATCACCTTCCAAAGTGAAGAGAAAAGAATCCCAATAAGGATCAAACAACATGGATCAAATTGAGCATTTTTACACCTAAGTAGCTAGGTCTTAAGTATTGAAAGTGCTTTCTAGCATATCTTGAGGAGGGTTGTTCTACACATACAATCAGATGTGGGGTACATACAACTCATATCAATCAACTCAAAACATGATCACTCACTGTTTCAATCAATCATTAATACCATGCACGAGTTTAAGTGGATCCAATATCTGCATTCAACATTGTATTAGGCTATGTCCATTCTCAAAATCATTCAAACAACTTAGTCGGAATTTAAGACTACTATGATCTCATGTTAAGTGAAAATGATTCATGTTCAAACATGAAAATCATTCATTTATTAGTTAGATAAGGCATTATCTTTCTAACTTTTATCAAGCAAGCAATCAATTGGACTTTGATAATTTCCATTCTAACACATACAAATTTTTGTCATTTTATAAATGGTTTTCATAAATATGCAAAATTTTAGCGAGAGAAAATGAACTTGAAAATATCAAAGGCAGCAGAAATGTGCATAATCATACATTTTTAAAGTTGAAATTTTCTAAATTTTGAGTTTTAAATAAAGCCAAGTCAAGCAAGCACCCAAACATAGCAGTTTGACACATATACATATGTACAATATTGCATAATATTGCTTGTGAGTGATATTTTAACATCCGTAGATTGATCATGTTAAAATTCTAAAATTTAACAAACATTCAATTTTTGAAACAATTTAGAATCATTTTTCAAACAAACAAAATCTTTGAAAATTTTATCAACATAAGCTTTGGAAGAAAATTTTACAAAATTTGCTTCGGAAGAAATCATGTCAAAACAAAAATTTGCTTCGGAAGAAATCATATCAAAACAAACATTTGCTTCGGAAGAAAATTAATCAAGATTTTTCAAAATTGCTGAAAATTTGACAACTGTTGTCACAGCGGACACAAAAGCATATATCCGCTATAGCTACAGTACCATCATAACATGCAAAATACACCAAGTGTATATAGTAGACAAAACAAACATACATCCGCTATGCACTAGTGAACATACAAGTGTTCACAGCTCATGATGTCAAAATAACATCCGTTATGAATACAGTAACATTCCACAGCCCATGACTTGCATTAGTCATCCGTTGTAGAAACAGTACAAGTGTATACAACGTATGCACACAGGTAATCATACGCTGTAAACATTCACACATCACATCCAAGTGTCCATAGTGCATGAACAAATGTTTATCCGCTGTGAACAATCAAACACATCATTTTCAAGTGTCCATAGCGCATGAACAAATGTTCATCCACTGTGTACAATCAAACAAATTTTCAAAGTGTCCACAGCGCATGAACAAATGTTCATCCGCTGTGAACAAACAAACCATTTCAAGAGCAAACAACTCATGAACAATTGTTCATCCGCTTTGAAAGCAGTGGTCAAACATAGCGTACGACTTTTCAAGTGTACACAACGCATGACCAAATGACCATTCGCTGTAAACACAGTACAACATCAAAGGGGTCCACAACATACAATCTAAAAATTGTATAACGTACGCAGTGTTTACACAGCACATGTGTATTTCATAGCGGACACTTAAAATTAAAATTTTAAGTTTAAACTGTTTACATAGCAGATAAACAAACTGTTTACACAGAGGACATCCATTTTTTTCCGTTGTATATATAGTTCAACACTTATGATTTTTTTTATCACGAGTGAAAGAGAGAAAAATCAAAAATTTTTAAACGTTGCTACAGTGCGTTAAACCATTAAAACCCCTGAGCATCCAAAACCTAAAATCTATTTGATTTTTCTTGTGATTCAAGATCAAACAGGTATAACAACATGATTCATATCATCAAACGTTCATCAAAACATCTTGTTCATCTTATCTGATCCGAACATTGTTCGACCTAAGTCGAACATTGAACCAAAATCAAAATTTGAATCATTTGATGTTATAGACCAAATCAAACACTGAATATGTGTTAGATGGACATAGTCAAAAGTATTAGAACTATTGTTCTGATATAATTTGATTAAGCGTTCATCAGGTTTATGAACAGTCATGATGTTCTTGCCAAAATCATATAAAAACTGAGGTTTAATCTTCGAAAATATTTAAAATGACTCAAAATTTGTTATAACTTAGTAAACATGTTCAAAAGTCATTAACAAACACATAAAGACAGTTAATTTGGTATGACATTGAACACACAAACATTAAATGCATATTCATTCAATGTGCATTAAATGGTCTTTTTGACTTTACAAGGTCAAACTGAAGTTCATGAACAAGTTGTTGTGAATTGAAATTATTGTATGAATTGATCAAAATAAGTCTTTGTGACAAAAAAAACACATTGCAAAATCAATTTGAATCAAAACAAATTGAATCAAACAACAATTTCATGATGAAAATTGATCAAACAGTTGACTTTTGATAAGTCAAACTGACTAATTTGTTAAAGTCATTCAAACATACATTTGAAACAAGTCTCAAGTTTTAAGCATACATAATTCATCATTTTATAACAATCACAATAGTCAGTGAACACTTGATTAACATTTAATCATTTCAATCATCAAAATATATCATTAACAACAAGCTACTAACACATTCATTTTCATATGGCAGATATGGCAAACCTAGTATTTGTCAGAGATCACAACATCTGTGCATTACTCAATGCTGCTTCTCCTAAGGCATAGAATTATAGAGACATTATTCATTCAATAAGGCCAAAAAAGCTGGTCCATGCAATGACTGCAAGTCCAGAAATTTATGAGGATCATATAGTTCAGTTTTGGACTCATGCACATCTGGAACAAATCAATGATCACCAAGTAGTGATATCTACTGTGCCTAATCAGCAGATCATTATCTCTGAGGAAGTTATCAGGAGAGTACTTCAACCGGGAGAAGAGGATGTAGAAGGTCCAGTAGAATTCGATGAGAACTATGTTCTACATGTATTCAGGCAAATAGGCTATACTGGTACCATTGATAGAAAAAAATTAAGAAATCACACATGTATGCATAATTCAGATTCTTAATGCACACTTATCAAAAGGCAATGACCAACAGGAAGACTGGCGGGGATACCACTTCTTTGAGAAGCTCTTCTATAATAACAAGTATCATTGCTAGAAGACCATTCAACTTTGCATCTCAAATCCTTAATGGAATGATCTAAAACTTGACTGAAGTAAGAAACAAGTTTCAGATGTTCCCTAGATTTCTTCATATAATCACTAATGATCTTCTTCCTAACATACCAAGAGAAGGAGCAGTATTTCATCCTGTTCATTTTAATGAACATGTGTTCAATAGAATCAAGTCAAGCCTCTATCAAGGAGATGAGGTTCCTATTCCACCTCATATGATAGACAATGAACTTCTTGTTCCTGATGTATTTTTGAGGATACCTGGTCAAGGTGACCCTCACATGCTCTTCTAAAATGTGATTCACCAAGATCCAATCATACAGCATGCTCCTATCATTCAAGAAAAAGAAGCTACACCCTTACAAGAGCAAATAGTTCAGGAAGAACAAGTTGCACCCATCCCAGAGCCATTCAATGAAGAAGTAGAAGCATAAGAACATGAGCAGATTTAGTTTAAGCATTAAGCCCAATTTTCACTGAACAACAAACAATGTCATCTTTATTAAGAGATATTGATGCTTCATTAGAAGAATAAGCAATTGAGGAAGAAGAGGTTGGCACCTCCTTAGTACAAGAACATGTACAAGAACACCAAATCACAGCAGATCCTGTTGAAAGTGATGAACATGGCAGTGAAATTCCAACTAAAGAAGAAATAGAGTACTCAAAAGTGTTTCTATTTACTGAGTATAATAAGCTCATAGAAAAGTCAAACAACAGAGCTAAGAGATTAAAAGAAAAGCTAAAGAGCAAAGACAAGGAAATAGAAAAGGTTGAAGCTGATCAAACAGCCCAAAAGTTGATTGTTTAGTTTTTGGAACAACAACTCAAACAATCAAATGAAGAGGTAAAGATGAACGAACATGACCTCAGTAGTGCAAGGCTAGATATTGCCTACTTATCTGAGCAATCTGATTCAAAAGATGCTGAAATTGATGAATTGAAAAGGATTATTGCAGCTCAGAATGAAGAGATCAAAAGGCTAAATAGAGAGTTGGAAGATGTGGATCAACATAGAATGAATGAGGAAGAACATTCATATGATCATGAACATGAGTTGAATGAAGAGTTCATTGATCAATCATTATCCAATATTAGAGAAACAAGCTCTAATGATCAACAAACAGAACTAGCCCTTGTCATTCTAGAAGAATCATATTACATGGATCAATTATTCAGTGAATCCAATCCCTTTGAAAACATCCATTACTCTCTAATTTTGAGGCAACACTTCACTCTCCTGACCCACATACAACAGAAACAAGCATTGTGCCATTCAATCCATTAACAGACAAAAAAAAGGAACTGATCAAACAATTTGTTGAGTCAGTAAATGAGAAAACAGAAATGAAAACCTATGGAAGAAAGAGGAAAAGGTTGTACTTAGCATCCTTATTGAAGTAAAAACAGACAGTTGAAAAGGTTGATGAACCTCAATCTCCTCATTTAAAGTTTCTAAAAGTCAAAACAGAACAAGTGGAGGATGAACCATAACAAACAAGCTCAAAGGCTGCTCTTGAAGAGGGTGAAATTGATCAAACACTTGAGTAGTAGCCTATTATTATCTTAACTGATTCTGATGAAGAAGAAGAAGTAGATGACAATGAGATCATTCAAAACATACAAGAACTCTTCCCAGATGATCCTAAACATTGATGGGAATTGAGTTAGTCACCAGAGGATTTTCTTATGACTTATTTATTCAGCTTAACCTCTCTAGGGTTAAAGACTTGCTCAAAGACTTTCAAGAAGTCATGAAGAATGAAACAGAGCAAACATATAGAAGGTATAAGGAAATTAAGGATCAAGAAGAGTTGCAAAAGAATCTACCTAAGGATCCTCACATAGAGAAGATGAGCTACTCCCAGGTTAAAAGCTGGTTGAGTCACACAAGAGTAGCATACATGTCAAATGCAGGAATATCTCTATCTCAAATGAAAGAAATGGCTAGAGAATCTACAAGAACATGCTTGCCAATGCATTAAAACCATAAGTCTTCAGGGCTCATCCTGCATCTTCTCTATCAACTTATCATCAAGCTCCACCTGAGCCTCACCCAATCGAGGAACCTAGACAATTCATGCCTCACAGGCTATGGCCAGATGGCAATAAGGCCAGCGAAATGATAAATGAGAAAACAAACTTTTTCAAGCTATATGACAGAATTACTCTCACTGCTGATGCCAATGAAAGAAAAATTATGGCATGGAAGTATGATGAAACATGGGATGCTGTGCTGATCAAGACGGTATCTGGACTTGTCCAGTACTTATCATACATATCCCAACTGGGATCCTTGAGCTATGAAGACATATTAGACCTGATGCAACTGAGGATGCTCAATCATACAAATAATCCCAGGGGAGCAGATTTCTTTCATATATTAAGATCATACATGAACAAACATCATCATGAAATGAAACAAAAGGTAGACAAAGAAGATAAGCTTCACATTGCTAAGCTAAGAAAAGAATAACAAGAAGCTAGCAAGAGGAAACAGACAAGTGAAGAACCACCCTCTGAGATTGATACAGAATTGTTAGAAAGGATTGGTTACCCTATGAGGCCATTTGATTTAAAGCTGATTATGAAGAAGATTGATGGTAACCAGTACAATCACCCAATTACAAAATGGTATTATGATGAAACAATTTTGAGATTTTACTTGAAAGAAAACTTGAGGGAAAAGAAGCACAAGACATAAGGTTGTTTGATCCTATGGAAATCAAACTCCTTCATCCATCATATGTTTCATTTTTGAAAACAAAGACATTCCCAACAATAGAAGATATGCTATGTAAGGGAGATCGTTGCTACTTCATACACATGTTAAGAATTTTGGGGACTGTGTATGTGAATGTTGCACTCAAACAGAGGTTAGATACCAAACAACAACCACTAACACACATTGAAGGCATAACAGGCATGAGAATATTAGAAAACAACAATCTTGAGATCATGAAGGGCAATCATGTTATGACTGCACTGGTCAGTAACATTGATGTGCAGAGCCTAGATCAATTCACACTGGAACAGCTGGTTAATCTCACCATTGCAAGCAAATATGATGACCAGAAAAGTGCAGTGAATTATTTTGTTGAGCATATTGTGAACTACAAAAATTAACTAAGGATCACACCCTTATCAGATCAAGTTAAAGAAGCTGAAAAAGATCAAGCAACTAAAAAGGATGTAGAAGAATCCTTGAAGGTAGCTGCAGAGGTGCAGAAGAGTATAGAAGAAGCTGGCCCTTCTCATTCTTAAAGGTTTCTAACATACAAACAGACAAAACAAGCAAACAATCATGTCTAACCTTTCAAACAAACATAACAAATCTGTCCAGTAAACATACATATCAAACAATCAATCAATCATACATGTAATCATACATACATACATATAACCAAGCAATCATACAAGTAAACAGACAATCATGCAATTCAAGTAAAACAAACAATCAATCAAGTCAATCATGCAATCATCAACAGAAGAGATGGCAACATCATTAACAGGCAACATCATTTAAAAGATGGCACCAACACACACACATTGTTTCTAACAAACAAAACATTAACAAGCAAACATTAAAAAGATGGCAACATCATCCTTAGGGGGTGTTGGACCCAACAAGTGCATTAAGAATTAATGCATAAAAGTATGATGCTTGCCATATCAGACATATATCAAACATAATGTGTTCTAACATTCAAACAATCATTTAATAACACATTAGAATCATTATCATTCATAACAAACACTAATATTTGTTTAAATTTCTTTTTCAGAATTATAGATAAAAGAAATTTTGACAAGTGTCTGCAGTGGATGAAGAAAGAGTCACAGCGGATGAAGAGCATCTGCAGCAGATGAAGAAATTTGTCTAAGTGTGTGCAGCGGATGAACATCCATCCTACAGCGGATGAAGAACATACAGCGGACAGCAGACAAGCAAACACACACAACTATCCACAGCGGATGTTCATCCACAGCGGATGAACATTCCACAGCGGACAACATACAAGCAAACACACAACTGTCCACAGCGGATGTTCATCCATAGCAGATGAACATTCCACAGCGGACAACATACAAGCAAACACACAAGTGTTCACAGCGGATGTTCATCCACAACGGATGAACATTCCACAGCGGATGAACAAACACTGCACAGCGGATGGCAAGTCTTCTCCACAGCAGATGAGATATCTTCTACAGCGGATGACTTATTCTCCATAGCGGATGACTTGTAGACTTAGGATTATTTTCTATGTAATTTTATTTACATAAGGGTCGTTTAGTAATTGTATATAGCTTTTGTGTATAGGCTATAAATAGCACACTGCCCTAATCATTTGTAAGCTTTTTGAACAATCAATTCAATCAAGCAGATATTATCATCTAGGCACTAGCAATCACACAATCACACACAAACATACACAACACTGATATCATAGCATCTATCATGGGTTTCTGCATCATGGTTCTTGTTTGTTGATTATTGAGAGATATTGAAAAGATCCTTGGAGAAATCAACCTTTTTTTCATGTTCATCATGAGTTCAAGTTGATTTCATCAGGTGGTATCAGAGCCTTGGCTCAATCATTCATTGATTTCGATCCTCTCATTCAACAACATTGATTTCAGTGGTTCATTATCTTCAAAAAAACACACATCAACAAGCTATTTAGTCTTCAAACTCATCTTCTTCTACTATTAACATCAACAAATGCAAACAAATATGATTTCTAAATCATTTTGTGCATCTTGAAGAGGTTTTTTTTTTTTTTCAGCTTGAACATCTCAAACAACACAAGTTTCTGTGAAACAATACACGGGTATTGTTCATCAGTTGTTAAAACATCTTCAAACAGAAGGTTTTTAGCTTAAAACATCATTCATACACAATTTTCAAACGTGTTCATCACAAAACTCACTAAAACCTCATCGGTTTTTAAGGGTTTCGGATAAACAATATACGGTTATTGTTCTATCCAGTTTTTATCAAACAAACACTGGGTTGAATACTTTGAATAAGTTCATTGTATTTAAACATCACATTTGAGTTGTTTTTCACTCGAAACAGGCGATTAATCTTCATCAAACAACAAACCGATTGTTGTCTTTGTTTAAATTATCTCAGCCGCCAACAAACTCTAGGATAAATCCTAGTTTTTGTTCATCCATTACCTTCACAATCTTAGGTGATTGTGATTTTTCATCATACAAAACAAAGAAGAACCAAAATCTTCTTTTGATTTTTTCAAAAAGTTATTTTTTGATCTTAAAAGTTAACTTTAGAAAACAAAATATTTGTTTTTAGGGTTTTTGACTTTATTTGACTGACATCATTAAAAAGTTGACATTTCCTTGACAGAATATTCATTTATTATCATCAAGATTTGAAAGTGACTTATCATTGGATTTTAATTAATTAATTAATTTCCTTTATTTGGTAAATCTAATTAAAAAGGGTTTATCAACAATAAACAAATTCTAGAGACAATTAGGATAATTAAAATTTTAGCACCAGACTAAAATTTAAACAAACCAACTTAACTTAAAATTTATTAAGTTTAAATCAAACAAACATGGCTGATGAAATGATGAGTTCTAACAGTGGACTAAAACCCCCAAAGTTGAAGAACAAATTAGACTTCAAGCAATTGAAAATCATGTTCAGAAATTGGATTACATATCAAGATCCAGATTTATGGACATCAATTACTGGAGGTCCTTACATCCCACTGACATTAGGACTAGATTATAACATACAAAAACAAGTTAGTCTGAAAAGTGTAGCTGGTGATGACCTTAAGCAGGTCAAAACAGACATGAAGGCATATGGCATTTTAGCTATGACTTTGCCTTTTGAAATTTTGACACGGGTCGAAAATTTCAAAACTACTCATGAACTATGGAAGGTTCTTCACACAATGTGTGAAGGAAGTGAGGAAATTAGGGAAATCAAAAAGGAAAAACTGAGGACCCAATATGAAACCTTCCATCACATACATGGGGAGTCAATTCCTTAACAGTTGCATAGATATGTCCAACTTGAATGAAATGATAGTATATGGACTAAAATATGACACTGTTGAAATCAATAAGAAAATGTTGCATACATTGCCTGAGAGTTGGACTCAGTCAGTGTCACTCATGAAAGCAACATTGGACTTAGAGGCCCTATCCCTTGACTCACTAGTAGCCAAGGTTGAAGCACTTGATATGGATGAAAAATCTAGAAACAACAACCAAATTAGACATGTAAAGGCCTATAAGTTCAAAGAAACTCAACACATAGACAGTGCTTTCTCACAAGCACTGGAGAAGATGAAGAAGAAGAAGTCTTGGATTCTCATGATACATCATTCTTCTCAGCACCAGAATCATCCAGCAACAAACACAAGTCTAAGAAGACTGGAGTTCATGATTCACATGAAGTCACACCTAAAAGCAAGCATCACCCTCATAATTCTACCTCAAACAAACAGTCAAAACCTCAAACATCAAATATACACAGAATTGAAAAACCTATGGATGCTCTTACTATCATTCTACAAAGTGAAGAGCAAAAGGCAGCTTATGCAGCCTTTTCAACCAGTTTTGAAGCATTCTTAGGAGCAAGTCTGACTCCATCTTAAATCATCCAACAGGACTTAGATGAGCTTCCACCAGATATGGTAGAAGAAATGGATTTACAATGGTCCATGGCCATGATAGCATACAGGTCTAAAAGGTTTCTACAAAGAAATCGGGGATTAAACATGGACAAAAAGACAAGAATTGGTTTTGATAAAACCAAAGTTAGGTGCTACAACTGTCAGCTTTATGGGCACTTTTCAAGAGAATGTCAACAGCCCAGAGTTGACAGAAATACACATCAGGCACAACACTCAAGTGGAATTCATACAAACAGACAAGTGCCTCCATCAATCAGTATTCCAAATGCACCAACTCAACCTCAAATCACTCAATTCAGTTCAACTCAACATCCAACATCTTCTGCCATGATCATCAAAAAGGATGGAGAATGTGACTGGAGCCTTTATATGGCTAAAATTCCATCACCTTCAGATCATGCCCTTATGGCTGATATTGAAGACAAACTAACAGACATCTCGAAAGAGGTAAAAGAAAACCTCTGTAGTCAAGCATGCATTGATTAGGTAAATAGGTATAGAGAGCATGCTGATAAACTGTCAAAGAAAGTGATAGAAACAAACAAATCTAAACAGAAACAATATGCAGCTAAAATACTTTCATTACAAACAGATTTAGACAAATTAATGTCTGAAAAACTGACTTTGGCAGCTCAGGTTGAGCAACTCTCTATCTCATTAACCGAGTCTAAAACATTACAAGCTGAAACTGAAGTAAAACTTCAGGTCAGTAACAAGAAGTTAAAGAACTTCTTGCACAACAAAGGGCCTTTAAGGACCCTTCAAGTTTAGGATATAATAAGTAAGTCCAGCTTATAATGATAATTTATTCCTTTACCTGACTCCATGACCAACAAACAGGATGAATCTCATGATTCTCAAGAAAAGACTGATGACTCTAAACAATCATCATCATCATCATCAAAATCACTTTTAAAATCAAAATGACCCTTGATAAAGTTTGTTAAAAGTTCAACACCATCATCAATCAAATCAACTGACTTTTATCAAGGAGAAAATAATGAATTTGATAATCAAACAACAATGATTTGAGGACGATTTATTAGTGATGAGTCTGATCAAACAATTACTGAACTCAAAAGGTTTCAAGTGTGGCTGATACATCAAACAAACAATCGAAATAGATTCAAGGATTTGATATCTGTTCTGGTGGAAGGAAAGCTGTAACTTCCATTGCCCCTCCGAAACGGTAAATAAAGGGAAAGGTAAAACCACAATTCAGCCAAAACAACAATCAGTAACTTTTGAAGTTCCATTAAAATCTAATTTGAAATCAAAAGTTTTCAGCAAACAAACAAAATCATAGTTACCATACTGTGAATGGTGTGATCAATTCACACACACAACTAAAAAGTGTAGATATGGTAAGTACTACAAGTACTGTAAGATGAATAATCACAGTACAGAATCATGTCATTTTCACAATTACTGCTCCATTTGTGAAAGAAACAATCACAGCACAGCAAATTGTTTTTTCAACAAGAAAAACAAGAAACAAAACAAACAAGCTCAAATAGAGAAAAACACTAAAAACAATCAGTTGTTCAAAATAAGAGCAGAATGGGAGTTCCTAAACAAACTCCTCATTAGAAAATTGTTTTAGATAATGATAAAACTTTTTATGACAATTTTCAACACATATCAAGGAGACATAAGTCTCAGAACAGACAAAACACTAACACTAGCTCACAAAAGAGAAGAGCACAAAGAACTTCTCCTAAGAGCTAAAACAAACCAAAGGAAATCTAGTGTGTCTAGAGTTCCAAAACCTGCAGACAATGCTGTCTTGGAAGAAATTTGCGTTGTTGGAAAAGACAAAAAAACCAAGACCATCTTGGCTTGGGTTGCTCCAACTAACTGATTTCTTTTGTTTTTCAGGGACATCTTAGAAGGCTTGACAACATCTGGTATGTTGACAATGGATGCTCCCGTCATATGAGAGGCAACTGTTCCCTCCTTTGGGATTTTAAGAACAAACATGGAGGCAATGTAGCCTTTGGAAGAGATAAAACAGGTAGGAAGATAACTGGCGAAGGAACAGTAACAAATGGGTTGATTAGCTTTGAAAATGTCAACTACTGCTCCAATCTTCAGTTCAATCTTCTGAGTGTATCACAAATCTGTGACAAGGGATACGCCACCTTATTTGACTCCAACAACTGCTACATCCTTAAGACGGGTTTTCAGATTCCAGAAGATTATATCCTTTTGAAAACTCCTCGTCTAAACAACACATACATTGTTGATATGAACAATGTTTTAAAATCAACCCCTGAAACTTGTTTATTATCAAAAGCCACAGAAGATGTATCATAATTGTGGCATAGACGATTAGGTCACACTAACTTTAACAGACTGAACAAACTTGTTAAAAATGATCTAGTCATAGGTCTTCCATAAAAGGAATTTTTCTATACAGACTATTGCACAGCATGTCTGAAAGGCAAACAACATAGAGTTTCCCATAAATCAAAATTGATAAACTCTAATAACACACCACTCAAATTGCTTCATATGGATCTTTTTGGTCCCACAAACATCCTAAGCATAGGAAAGAAGTACTGTCTTGTCATAGTAGATGATTATTCCAGATTCATATAGGTTTTCTTTCTTCTACACAAGATAGAAACAACACAAATCATTACATCCTTTATCACAAAGATTGAGAATCAACTTGATCTTAAAGTTAAATCTTTAAGAAGTGATAATGGCACTGAATTTAAGAATGACTTTATTTCTTCTTTTTGTGCAGAAAAAGGGATAAGTCATCAATTCAGCGAAGCAAGAACTTCGCAGCAAAATGGAGTAGCTGAACGGAGAAACAGAACATTAATAGAAGCAGCTAGAACCATGCTAGCTGACTCTCTATTGCCCATATCCTTTTAGGCTGAAGCCATAAACACAGCTTGCTACATACAAAACAAAACATTAATCATCAAAGAACATTTCAAAACGCCTTATGAATTAGTGTTTAAAAGAAAACCATATATAGGATTTCTTAAGGCATTTGGATGTTCTATTTCCATATTAAACACCAGAGAACAATTATCCAAATTTTCTCTAAAAGCAAATGATGGATTCTTTGTTAGATATTCTGGAAGCTCAAAAGCTTACAGAGTATTCAATCCAAGGCTAAATATAGTGTAAGAAATAACTGATGTTGTTTTCAATGAACATTCTTTCACTAAGAAAGTCATTGGATCAAACTGGCTGTTTGATATTGATGCACTAACAAAATCATTTGACATAGCTTACTTTGATGTTTCAGGTTCAAAGGATAACACTGAATATCCAATGGTTCTACCAACAACCATTGATGTTTTGTTACCACTAACACTCCTTCAAGCACAACTGTGTCAACACCTCCTGATCAACCAAATATCTCAAGAGAAACATCCTCAGACACTCCAACATCTTCATCTCCTGTACCCAATCAATCACAGGAAACAAACAAACCAAAACAACATGAAGATGATGATGACTACCATTCTCTACCAGACACAAATCATGAAGATGAAATATTAGATTTCTTTCATGATTCCCCTTAAACATTCACTAAAACCCCTCAATCAGACAATCACACATTACCCAATACTCTTGCTCAACCATCATCACATGATCAGACAATCACCAATCTTGATTCAACAATTCATGTTGATCAATTTACAACCACAGGAGTTCACAAGGACCATCCAATAGAAAACATCATCAGTGATCTCAACACCAGATTGACTCGTAGTCAATCTGATACAGCAAACATTTGCTTGTATTCTGTTTCTTATCCTTAACTGTACCTAAAAACATCACTGAAGCATTAAAGGACAACAGTTGGATAGAAGCTATGCAAGAGGAGCTACAACAATTCAAGAAGCAAGAAGTTTGGGAGCTGGTAGATCTGCCTGAAGGTCAATATGCAATTGGCACAAGGTGGCTATTCAGAAACAAAGCAGATGACAGAGGGATTGTCATAAGAAACAAAGCAAGGCTTATAGCTCAAGGTTATACTCAAGAGGAAGGCATTGATTATGATGATGTCTTTGCTCCTGTAGCAAGATTGGAAGCCATTCGAGTATTCCTTGTTTATGCCTCATCTCAGAAGTTCACTGTCTATCAAATGGATGTAAAATGTGCATTCCTTTTTGGTAAGATAGATGAAGAGGTGTATGTTGCTCAACCTCTAGGGTTTGAAGATCCAGATTTCCTTCACAGAGTATACAAGTTAGACAAAGCTCTGTATGGTCTTCACCAAGCACCCACGAAGTGGTATGAAACTCTATCAAAGTTTCTGCTACAAAATGGTTAAACCAGAGGTAAAATTGATTAGACATTGTTCTAAAAAAGAAAGAACAAGACTTGTTAGTAGTGCAAGTCTATGTGGATGACATAATATTTGGCTCCACAAACACACAGCTTTGCAAAGAGTTTGAAACTCTTATGCAATCAAAATTCCAGATGAGCTCAATGGGAGAACTCACATTCTTCTAGGCCTACTTCAACAATCAACAGATGGAATTTTCATCAATCAAAGCAAATATGTGCATCAGATACTCAAGAATATAACATGACTGATTGCAATTCAAGCAAGACACCATTTGCAACTGGATTGAAGTTTGGACCAGATCCAGAAGGAACATCAGTTGACCAAAAACTCTACAGATCTATGATAGGTTTATAGCAAGCAGACCAGATATCATGTATGTCGTATGCATGTGTGCAAGATATCAAGCAGATCCCAAGGAATCACACATAAATGCTGTAAAGAGAATCTTCCGATACTTGAAAGGCAAACCAGGTCTTGGTTTGTGCTATCCTAAAGATGGAGATTTCTTATTATGTGCATACGCAGAAAGTGATTACGGGGGATGCAATAACAACAGGAAATCAACCAGTGGAGGCTGCCAGTTTCTTGGATCAAGATTGATCTCTTGGCAATTCAAGAAGCAGACAAATGTTTCTGTGTCAACATCTAAAGCAGAATACATAGCTGCTTCTGCATGCTGTTCTCAAGTGCTATGGATTCAAAACCAAATGCTTGACTATGGCTTTAATTTTCTTAAAACACCCATACACATTGACAATTCTGTAGCCATGTTTATCACTGACAATCCTGTTCAACATTCAAAAACAAAACACATAGAGATCAGATATCACTTTCTGAGAGATTGCTCAAAAAAGGGTCTGATCAAGTTGATCAAGGTCCATACAGACAATCAATTGGTGACCTCTTTACAAAACCATTTGACTCAACAAGATTTGAATTTTTGGTTCAGTCACTTGGTATGATCAACTATGAGTCAACAAATTAATGTTTTTCAAAACATTAAAATCAAACATGCTTGATTTTGTCAAAGTCCAAGTTAACACCAAACTTACCTTTTTCAAAATCAAGAAATCATGCAAATCATTCATTTTTAATATTGAATCACACATATATCTCATGAGAAATATAGTACACTAGCATCATTCTTCACTTGAGTCTTTTTCAACTAATAAAAACTGACAATACTTTGTTTGATATGTGGATAGGCTCAACATGGGACACCTAACATCACATACAACAGTGAAGAACTAAATTCTCATGAATGGGTGGTCAATAACACATCATGGTTTATGGTGAATATTAATCTATCCAATATAGGTTGCTTTCAAAGTAACTACAATACACCAAGTGAAACAGTTTGTAAATTGCTCAATCATACAAGTGTCTCCTCTGTTATGATAATCATAGACCTGGAGTACACCTAGGCATTCTTTGTTATGCTAAGCACAGACCTGAATGACCTAAATCATGATCCAAAAAATTCCCAAAGAGGAACACATCCAGTTTAGATGAAAAATCAATAAATTCTTTAGACTACATTCCTTGTGAATGAATCAAAAGAATCCCAAAGAGGATCACCTTCCAAAGTGAAGTGAAAAAGAATCCCAATGAAGATCAAACATCATGGATCAAATTGAGCATTATACTCCTTAGTAGCTAGGTTTTAAGTATTCAAAGTGCTTTCTAGCATATCTTGAGGAGGTTGTTCCAATCATACAATCAGATGTGGGGTACATACATCTCATGTCAATAAACTCAAAACATGATAATCACTCATTGTTTCAATCAATCATTAATACCATGCTTGAGTTTAAGTGGATCACAATATCTGTAATCAACATTGTACTTGTCTATGTCTATTCTCAAAACCATACAAATAACTCAGTGAGAAATGTAGACTAGTATGATCTCATGGTATCTGCAAAAGATTCATGTTCAAACATGAAAATCATACATTTATTAGTTAGATAAGGCATTATCTTTCTAACTTTTATCCGCAAGCAATCAATTGGACTTTGATAATTTCCACTCAAATTCATACAAATTTTTTTCATTTTGTAAAAGATTTTTATAACTATGCAAAAATTTAGTGGGAAAATTTGAACATAAAAATATCAAAGGCAGCAGAATTATGCATATTCATACATTTTAAATTTTGAAATTTTCTAAATTTTGAGTTTTAAATAAAGCCAAGTCAAGCCAACACCCAAACAACAGGTTGACACACATACGCTTGTTTATTTTATTGCATAATATTGCTTGTGAGTGATATTTTAACATCCATATATTGAATATGTTAAAATTTCAATATTTTAACATATATTTTAAATCAAAGATTTAAACAAACATTTTGATTTAAACAAGTTTCATCAAACAAATGTTCTTTCGGAAGAAAATATTATCAAATATATGCTTCGGAAGACATTAGTTCAAAACAAACAAAAATCTGAAATTTTTGAAAGAAAAACTGTTATCACAGCTAACACACAAACATACATCCGCTATAGCTACAGTAATCATCATAACATGCAAAATTCACCAAGTGTATATCATGGACTAAACAAACAAACATCCGCTATGCACTTATGAACATACAAGTGTTCACAGCGCATGATGTTGGTAAGGCATCCGCTGTGAATATAGTGCCATTCCATAGCGCATGACTAACATAAGTCATCCGTTATAGAAATAGTGCTTGTGTATACAGCGTATGCACACAGGCAATCATACGCTGTAAACATTCACACCACATCCATGTGTCCACAGCTCATGAACAAATGTTCATCCGCTATGAACAAAATATCAAATGTTTCAAGGATCCACATCGCATGAACAAATGTTCATCCGCTGTGAACAAAAAATCAAATGTTTCAAGTGTCCATAGAGGATGAACAAATGTTCATCCGCTGTGAACAAACAAACCATTTCAATAACATACAATCATGCAAACAAACAGTTTAAGTGATAACACACAATCAGTACAATCTTTCATATCAAACACACACACACACATTTTCCTAACAAACAAATCATTAACAAGCACCAGCACACACACATTGTTTCTAACAGACAAAACAGTAACAAGCAATCATTAAATTGATGGCAACATCATACTTAGGGGGAGTATTGTTGGACTCAACAAGTGGATAAAGAATTAATGCATAAAAGTATGATGCCTACCATATCAGACATATATCAAACATAATGTGTTCTAATATTCAAAAAATCATTTAATAACACATTAGCATCATTATCATTCATAACAAACACTAATATTTGTTTAAATTTCTTTTTCAGAATTGTAGATAAAAGAAATTTTGACAAGTGTCTGCAGCGGATGAAGAAAGAGTCACAGCGGATGAAGAGCATCTGCAGCAGATGAAGAAATCTATCTAAGTGTGTGCAGCGGATAAACATCCATCCCATAGCGGATGAAGAACATACAGCGGACAACAGACAAGCAAACACACACAACTATCCACAGCGGATATGAACATTCCACAACGGACAACATACAAGCAAACACACAACTGTCCACACCGGATGTTCATCCACAGCAGATGATCATTCCATAGTGGACAACATACAAGCAAACACACAAGTGTTCACAGTGGATGAACAAACACTGCACAGCGGATGACAAGTCTTCTCCATAGCGGATGAGCTATCTTCCACAGCGGATGACTTATTCTCCACAGCGGATGATTTGTAGACTTAGGATTTTTTTTCTATGTAATTTTATTTACATAAGGGTAGTTTAGTAATTGTATATAGCTTTTGTGTATAGGCTATAAATAGCACACTACCCTATTCCTTTGTCAGCTTTTTGAACAATCAATACAATCAAGAAGATATTATCATCCAAGCACTAGCAATCACACAATCACACACAAACATACACAACAATAATATCATAGCATCTATCATGGGTTTTCGCACCATGGTTCTTGTTTGTTGATTATTGAGAGATATTGAAAAGATCCTTGGGGAAATCAACCTTTTATTCATGTTCATCATAAGTTCAAGTTGATTTCATCAGGGGGAGTATTATTGGACTCAACAAGTGCTTTATTGGAATAATGCTTAAAAGGATAATGCTTTCCATAAACAAACATAATGTGTTCTAACATTCAAACAATCATTAACTAACACATTAGCATCATTAACAATATAACATTCACTAATTAGTGTTTAAGTTTCTTTTTCAGGATTGTAGATAAAAGAAATTTTGACCAAGTGTCGGAAGCGGATGAAGAACTGCCCACAGCGGATGTACAAGAGGATGCAGTTGATGAAGATCAAGTCCAAGTGCTCGCAGTGGATGAAGACATGCCACAGCAGATGAGTAACATACAGCGGATGCCTATCCACAGTGGTTGTTCAACCACAGCGGATGAACACTCCACAACGGATGTTCATCCACAGTGGATGAACATCCCACAGCGCACAACAAATAATGCAAACACTTCACAGTGGACAACATCCAATGCATAGCGGACAAGTGATCTGACTTCCATAGCTGACATCTTAACATCCACAGCAGACAGCTAATCATCTACAGCGGACAACTTATAGACTTAGGATTTTTATGTAATTTTCGTTTACATAAGGGTAGTTTAGTAATTGTATATAGCTTTGTGTATAGGCTATAAATAGCATACTACCCTAATCCTTTGTAAGCTTTTGAACATTCACTACAATAAAGCAGTTATTAGCATCCAAGCACTAGCAATCATACAATCACACACAAACATACACACACTGATATCATAGCATCTATCATGAGTTTCCGCACCATGATTGATGTTTGTTGAATACAAAATATAAAAATCAGTTCTTATATCTTGTTTGAGAGATTAGAAAAGATCCTTAGGGAAATCAACCTGTGTATGTTCTTATTTTTCTAATAAGTTCATATTCAACCTTCATCTGTTGATTTCATCAATCTTCTTCACTCTTCTTAGAATCATCCTTCACTATCTCCTCTTCATCCTCTTCATCAATGGGGTCTATGAGTGGAAGCTCATCTTTATAAGTTTCACACCTTGGAGAACTTACAGATAATAGAGTGTGTAGAGGAGCTATCTCAGTAGATCCCAGCTCCTGCTTCTTCTGATAACAAACTTTTGCAGGCAAGGATGAGGATATCATGTTCTTGAAGGTCTCTTCTTTAAGAACATGTTTTTTAGCCCTGGCTTTGCTGATCACAAGCTCATCCTGGCATTCAGTTAGCTTAGTGATGAGATCTTTTATCTGAGTCTTGTAGTTGGTATGTTCATGCTTAGGAGTTGAAATGGTTTCCTCTAAATCTTCTATTTTAAGTTTGTAATCATTTTCAGCTCTTTTGAAATCAACTTTTACGATGTTTAAGGACTCAAGATCAGATCTCATCTCTAAGTTATAGGATCTATATTTGTTAACTTTACCAATACATTCAGGTGTACAAAGATGTTTCAATACCTTGGCTTCTTTATGATTTCCCATCAGTGCTTGGTTTGGAGATGCACCCTCAACCTGAAAGCTCCAGTTAGAGCCTCCTTCTTCAACAGTAACTGTTGCTTGCTGCTTGGGCTTCTCATCCTGGGGAGCTCCATCAGTGTAGTTTGGTCTGGTTTGTGCTTGGCCACCATTTGTCTTTGGTTCCTTGCACTCTCTAGCAAAGTGTCCTATTTTGTTATAGTTGTAACACTTCACTTTGCTTTTGTCCAGTCTAAACTTTTCACTAGCTGCATTGCTAGGAAAGTTCCTCCCTGTTCTCTTATAAAACTTCTTGGCTCTATGAGTGAGAAGAGTCATCTACTGTACTATTTCCATGTACTCCAGATTATCTGGATGGATACAGTCTAGGTCTTTAAGGGTAAAGAGAAAGTTTCCTGTGCTTTCATCAGTAGACACAACGGCTTATAAAGAGCTTGTCTATTGGAATGGGCTTCCTTGGATGTATCTCTCTCTTGGTGTCTCCGGGAAGGTGATGAAAGGACCTATTTGTGAGTTGTCTGGGTAGTAGATGAGATAATGTTATGGTTCTCTACAATCCCTTTCAACCACATGAAGGGCTGAACTCTGCTGATTGTTGGAGTTAACAGCTAGATTTTGCATGTTCATCTCCATCTGGTAGCCACTGAGGATACCATACAAATCAGTGAGAGTAAGGGTCTTGAGGTTCTTAGTCCTCTTAATGACCACACAATAGTGTGTCCATTATATGGGAAGAAAGGACAAGAACTTCCTTACAATGTCCTTCTTCTCAAGAGTTACTCCAACATCCATTAGAGTATCCACAATCTCAACATACCTGAAGTACTATTGAGTCATGGTTTCACCTGACTTGAAGGTGAAGTTCTCAAATAGCTGCTTCAAGAGGTTCTTCTTGTTCTCTTTTGCTTCATTTGACCCCTCATACATCAGCTTCAGTGCATCCCATAGTTGCTTTGCAGTCTTGCACTTCTTAAAGCCTTTGTAGATAGAGTTTGGAAGAGCAGTTTAGAGGGTGGTTATGGCCTTCTGATCTATGTCAATCTTCTTCCAATCTTAATAACAATAATCAGCCACTTTTTTTGGTATCATACCACCACCAGCAGCAGCTGAAGAGGTGGATGGTACATGAGGTCCATTGACAACAGATCCCTACATCCTAGAGTCTTGAGACTTGAGAAAGCCTTCCATTATTTGGCACTAAGTATCGAAGTCATTAGGAGTGATCAGTGGAGACTTTGTCATAGTACCAGTTTCCATATCAGCCTTTGTGATAGCTGCCATTTGAGATGTTAAGTATTTTGTTAAACTAAAGGGATTTAAGATGTTGAAATCTTATAATCAAGAGCCTAAAAATCTCTGATACCAATTGTAGGACCGTTTAAAGGGATGGTCAATACAATCAGTCTCACAATGAGGAGAGTTTTAGAACACTTAACAGATCAAATAGGGAACCGGGTTTGTGTAAATGATACTAAGAACACAAGTAACTGAGACAGAACTAAAAACAAGAACAGAGTAAGATGGTTTTCAAGGATGCTATATATTGATCTTAAGTTCTATTACAAGTGTTATAAAGCATAAAAACAAATACAAGGATCTGAGATACTTTATACTACATCCTACTGTCATCCATACTATGATAGCCAGCTGAAAACACTAATCTAGACAACAACATCAGTGTAGAGTCAAAAGGCAGATTGCCTTTTGACTAGTAACTATGACATGCCATAGTTCACATCCTTTTCTACTATAAATAGGATAATAAGTACAAAGTAGGAAGTTACAGACCCAAGACCATAATCTACAGTTTACAAAAGCATGGACCTTTTCACCAACTTGTATAAGTTGGTAAGTCTTCAGAGTTGCAACAGAAAGTAAGTCAGCTTTATGAAAAAGTAGATCAGATAAAGCATGCCCTCTCTGTCTTCGGAAGAAATCAGTCTTCACAACATTTGGCTTCAGAAGATTTTGTCTCTGAAGCTTCAGAAAACTTCATCTTTGGCTTTGGAAGATTTGGACTTTGACTTCGGAAGATTTTACACTTAGAATAAATTATGTGGAGAGTGTAAAACTTCCAAAGCAACTTCTACCTTGTACATCAGTGCATGCATGCAGGAAGTACCTTGGTTGTTTTGGCTTATTTGGTTGCATCAGCCTTCGAATATAACCTTACAGTATGGAAGATTTTCTTAACACCCCTCCCGCTCATACACATGGTGCTAGTGCTTCTACTAGTTCACCTATATCTATTACATTAGAGCAAAGAGTTAACACCTTAGAGAGAGAGATGTTAGAGAAGACACAATTTATTGATGATTTATAGAGGTAGTTGATTGAGAAAGATAAGAGGATTAAGGGTTTTGAACATCAGCAAAACTTCATATTCAGCTATGTTCAGATTCTTGAGCAGAACCTAAGAGATCTCACTTCACGCGTGTCTTTCTAGTTTACACAACAACAGACCACTGAAGTTGGAGAATCTAGTGAACAACAACCTATTAATCCTATAGTTGCTGAAGATCCTGCTGATACTACAGAGCATGATGTTGATCCTGTTGTTGTAGAAAGGACAACAGAGACTGCTGATGTTGATCAAGAGTCACCTATCACTGATATTCCTATGACTACTAAGGATCAACTTATGGTTTATACTGGAGAGGCGTTTGTAGAGCCTGAACATGACTTTCCTATTCCAAACCCAGTAGATGATGAGATGGTTTAGACTTAGTTGATTATGCGTCTAGTGATGATGATGATGATGAGGATGAGGATGATGATGATGATGATGGTGATGAAGTTGATGACAGTAAAAAGGATGATGGTGATGATGATGACGATAATAAAAGAGGAGATATGGGCTCTGCAGCTAGTGCTTCTGGGTCATCTGGTGCTGATAATGTCTTCGGACCAAGTCATGATGATACCACTGAGTATGCACCTTTAGATCCATCTGTAGAAGAAGCATATGAGAGGGAATTTTACACTTTCCAGTAAAAGATCATTGCTAAGGAGACTGAAGAATATTTTGGAGATTTTGATGATCTGGATGAAGGAATAGAATACACAGATATATTTGGAAACAGTCTTAAAGACTTGTTTTCAGATATGTTAAAGCTCTTGGAAGATTAACATTTTGTCTTTATGTGTTTTGTTGTCATAGTATAGGGACTTATTTTGTGAATATATGTTTCTTTGTTTCTTGATAGTATAAATAGGATATTTTATGTATTCGATTTAGAGGGAGTCAGTTAACGAGTGCATTTGCTATCAATGAAATCTGTGATTTTTTTGATGTAATTGCATGTGTTTGATTACTTTGTGTTTGAATTGATCATTGCGTTATGATATCATCATAGATTCGATCCTTTTGAACCGATCAATTGGTATCAGAGCCTTCGGTTCAGTGATCAGGGCTTATCGACATTGTTGAGCTCTTTGAATCACTTGATAACTGTGATTGATTGCAATTTCATCCATAGAAACATGATTTGAATCATAGTTTGGTTTGTAATTCATTCAGATCTGAGTAATTGATCAGATTTGTGTTCTTTATTTTCGGAATTCAATTCAATTAGATTAATTGAACAAGTTTGTAGTTATTGTTTGATCAAATTGAAGATTGAGGATTGTTAATCGAACTAATTACTACCTAACTGGAAGTTTTTAGATCAATTGAAAAAGTTTTGAAGATTTTCATAAGATCTGAGTTCGTTGGAGAAGATGAATTAGGCACATGTGGTTGAAAAACTGCTGAAAATTGACCAAGTGTCTAGATGCATCACAACTGTTTGGGCGTTTTAGCACTGTTTAGGCATTTTTTAGTTCAAGCGTTTTGCCACTGTTGGGACACATTGTGACTATTTGGACACATTGTGACTTTGCTGGAACAAAGTAATTCTAGGCACTTGAGAACTGTTTGGGCGTTTTTACCCCAGGCATTTCATAACTGTGTGGGCGTTTGAAGACTATTTAGGCGCATCATCAGTTGGGCGTTTTAGAATTAAACTAGGGCATTCCCTTAGGCATTTCTACCTCAAAGTCAGGCGTTTCAGAACTATTCAGACACTTCACCATTGTTTGGGCGCTTGATAACTATTTAGGCGCTTCAGTACTCAGATTTATCTGTAAACACTTAGAAATTTTTTCAAAAACTAAAATCCAAAAATATTTTCATTTCATAGTTTTATTTCAAAACTTAAAAACAACAAAAACAAGTCATTTTCATTAATTTAAAATACAAAATGGTTAAGTCTGAAGATTCTGAGAATAGGGTTCCCAAGCTCAAAAACAGAGCTGATTTCAAGAACTAGTCTTTATGGTTGAAGCATCATCTAAACTCTATTGATACTGACTTGTGGAAGTCAATAGAGAAAGGACCACATATCCCAATTACATCTAATGGTCCTGACAGAGAAGTTGTGTATACAACAGACTCTCTAGAACCTTATCCAGAGGATGGTTTGCAAGGTGATGACATAAGAAAGGTGAAGAATGACATCAAAGCTTATTCATTGATGTGAAAGGGGTTACCATTAGAAGTCTTGACTAGACTTGATGATTATCAAACTGGTTACACTATGTACAAGGCTTTGAAGATCATTTGTGAAGGTGGTAAAGAGATACAAGATCTCAAAAAGCAGAAACTCAAGAAGCAATTGGAATTTTTTGAGCATCTTTCTGGGGAAACAATTAATCAAATGATGAACAGATTTCTGCAACTAACTATTGAGATGCCAACTGCGGGTATCAAAAATTATCTCAAAGATCTAAATTATAGACTTCTCAATGCACTTCCATCTTCATGGAAACAGACAGTTACTCTGTTAAAGCATACTAAAAAGTTTCCTATGGATCTAGATCTTTTGATTGCCAAGATTGAATCAGTTGAGATTAATGAGAGCTCCAGAAACAATGATAGAGTTGCTTCAATGTCTCAGTATAAGTATGTTGCATGTCCAGCTAACACAGTGGAGAATGCTTTTCTGGCAAAAGATGATAACACACTAGAAGACGAGGGTGATTTGTTCGTTGGAGTTGGTTTCTTTACAGATTCTTCTTACACAAGTGCTCCTGTTTATACCACTCAACCTCAAACTCAGTCTCCTCCTAAAACTCAAACTCCTAAACCTCAAACTGAGACTTCATCTTCTAACTCTGTTAAAACTAGCAAAGTTAAAGTTGTTATTAACATCCTCTTACAGGATGATGAGTCAAAATCTGCTTTTACTGCTTTTATGGCAACTTTTCAAGCTTATCAAGGTAGTCATCAAACTCAATTAGATCTTGTTTTGCAGGATTTGTTCGAGATGGATCCTGATGATATGGAAGAGATGGACTTGAATTGGCAGATGGTGATGATTGCTTATAGAACAGGAACTACAAGCCAAGTGCTAATAAGATTGTTGGCTTTGATAAATCAAAATCAAGGTGTTTCAACTGCAACAGTTATGGTCATTTCTCAAGAGAATGTAAAGCTCCCAAAAAAAAGGAGGAAATGGTCAAGCAAGTTCTAGCAGTCAAAGATACCAATAGCAGTCTCAGAAGACCTTTCAAAAGCCTTATCAGAGTCTTCCTATGTCAGAACCTAAAGATGAATCAAAATCATCTGAAGAGCCAAAGAAAAATCTTTTTGTTAGCATCAAAGATGGATATGACTGGAGTGCTTATGCTGAACAATTTACAGTTGATCTAACCTCTAGTTTATCTCTTGTTGCAGATATTCAAAATGAAGACTGGTCTGAAGATAATGATCCTAAGGCTGATGGTGATTCAAAAAATGATGATGAAGACTATGACTAGAGTGACAAATCTGACCCAAAAGAGGATTCAGAAGAGATTGCACTTATGGCTCAGTCTGACCAAGCAAAGGATGAAAATCCATCATCTGACTCTGAGACTTCATCTTCAAGTTATCCTGAAATTCCTGTTGAAGTCATAGAAAAAATGTCCACAAAAGCATGTTTTGATCAAGGTGAGCATTACAGAACATATTCATATAAGATCTGTGACAAACTTAAAGAAAAATAAGTAATGCATAATAGACTGAAAAATAATCACAAAGTCTCTGATGAAAAGATCCTATCTCCACAAACCTCATGGAAGAAAACTCTAAAAGAACTTGAAATTGTTAAAAAAACAACTTAATGAGATGACTAAAAATTTAAAAGAAGAAAAAATAGCTCATGCTGTAATTCAGGTGGATCTAATCTGGATGTTCATGTTCAAGGGAATGAGATTCCAAAGTCTCGTATTCACAAGAACCATCCTACATCTCAGATTATCGGTCCATTGAATGAGAAAACAACGAGAAGTCATTTAGAACAAGCAAACCTCTGCTTATACACATGTTTTCTATCTCAAATTGTTCCTAAAAACATCATTGAAGCGTTAAAGGACAATAGTTAGATTGAGGCAATGCAAGAAGAGTTATTGCAATTTTGCAAACAAGAAGTGTGGAAGCTTGTGGATTTACCTGAAGGAGAAAATGCCATAGGCACAAAATGGTTGTTTCGAAACAAATCAGACGATCGGGAATTATTGTTCGCAACAAAGCGAGACTCGTTGCACAAGGTTACACCCAAGAAGAAGGAATAGATTATGATGAAGTATTTGCTCTAGTTGTAAGACTTGAATCAATTCATGTCTTCCTGGCTTATGCATCATTCATGCAATTCAAGGTGTATCAGATGGACGTTAAAGGTGCTTTCTTATATGGACCAATCACCGATGATGTGTATGTTAAGCAACCTCCAGGTTTGGAAGATTTAGAATATCCTCATCGTGTGTACAAGCTTAGCAAAGCATTATATGGTCTACATCAAGCTCCTAGAATATGGTATGAAACGTTATCACAACATTTGATCCAGCATGGATACACGCGAGGGAAAATTGATCCAACTTTGTTTATAAAGAAGGATTCAGATGATCTCTTATGTGTTCAAGTGTATGTTGATGATATCATATTCGGTTCTACAAGTCCAAAATTGAGCAATGAATTTGAAGAAATCATGAAGTCTTGTTTCCAAATTAGTTCTATGGGAGAAATTAATTTTTTCCTTGGTCTTCAAATAAAGCAGTCAGCAGATGGAATTTTTATCAATCAAGAGAAATTCATTGAAAAACTCTTGAAGAAATTTAAACTGCAAGATTTTCAATCCACAACTGACGTAAATACCAAGATTGAACCTGATCCGAAAGGAAAATCAGTTGACCAAACTCTATACTGATCTATGATTGGATCTTTGATGTATCTTACTGCATCTAGACCTGATATAATATATGTTGTTTGTGTCTGTGCGAGGTACCAATCTGACCTGAAAGAATCTCATCTAAGTCCCAGATTAGTCTCCTGGCAATGTTAGAAACAAACAAATGTCACTGTTTCAACCGCAGAAGCTGAGTACATAGTTGCTTTAGCAGGATGTTCTCAAATACTTTGGTTACAAAACCAACTGCTGGATTACGGGTTCAATTTTCTTAAAACTCCTATTTACATTGATAACACTACTGCAATGTTTATTACAGCTAATCCTGTCCAACACTTAAAAACATAACATATCGAAATTCGATATCATTTTCTCAGAGATAACTCTGAAAAAGGTTTAATCATTTTGATTCAAATCGCAACTGAAAAACAGTTGGCTGACCTATTTACAAAAGCCTTTTTACCAGGTCGATTTGAATTTTTGGTCGAGTCAATTGGACTTATTAATCATGTTTAAAAACTGGTTTTGAGTTTAATTTAGTTGTTTCATTTATTAAAAATGATAAGAAACCTCCCTTAGCTTAATCATGAATATAGAGAAACTGTCAAAGTTAACTGCCTGATTTTATATATTATGTGTGCATGTTCAATAGAAAATGAAAAAGAAAACAAAAAAATAGAATATTGAAAAATCAAAATAGAAAAATATAAAACAAAAACACATAAATAGAGTTTTTCTTGTTTGTTAATTGTTTAGGACTAAATCTATCTTTGCAATTTGTGAGAAATAATAGATACATTAGTTTTGATCAGTTGCATACTTCACTCGCTACTAAAGTCTGACATGATTAGATATGATATGCAGGTAACCTCATGCAATTCTACTGAAAAAGTATATTCTTGTGATCAAACTAAATCAATCATGCATTCATGTTTGTCCATTTTAGTACCAATGAGTAGTGTTGACTTCTCAAATTGATTGCTTGTAAAGTCATAAACTCATACCTGGTGACGATATGAATAACCATTGAGCTCTAATTATTTAAAGCATCTATTCACTTCTCTGTTATGAGTCATCATAGACCTGAGGTCACGAGATATCCTCTGTTGTAAGTCATTACAGACCTGGATATTCTCACTTGATGCAAAAGATGTTAATGTGCATAATTTAAACATGAGATCTGGTTATAAGTATATGTCAGGTTAACAAGTTGAGAAAAGTGATTTCTTGCATATCTTGATGAGGGTTGAACTCTCTAAGTCTAAGTGTGACTTACATAATGTCATATCTAATCGTACCTTAATCAATCTAAGAATTGAAAAAGTAAGTGTGCTGATATCTTGCTAAAAGCACTCATTTACCTTAGATCAAGTGTCTCATTTGCTGCAGAAATGCTGACCTGGAACACACTTGATCAGAATTTAATCACTGTCTATGACTATCCATCAATTTATTTTCTTTTAATGTGCTGATCTTAACTAATATGATCTCACTGCAGGCATGTGATTCAAATGTACATAGTAGATATTTTTTATTCTGCTTTATTTTTGAATTTTGCATGATTTTCTGTGTGCAGGCATGTTTATAATGATTGGTTTGCTCTTATTGCAAAATATAAGAAACTTCTAAGTTTGTGAACTTAAAAGTTTAGGGGGTAAAAATTGAAAAAGAGAAAATCAATGGAAAATTTTTAGAAAGTGAAAAAGAAATAAAAATAAAGTGCTTTGGATGAAAGGTTGAAGCTAAATATTCAAGCATTTGTGTGTTTGATATGATGTAAAAATGAACCTGAAAAAGAATTCAAATTCAGTGAAAAAGCTTCTTGCAAACAAAATAAGACTACTTGTTTTGTAAAAGTTATATAGAGACTAAAATGACTGGAAACTATTTTTGAAAACAAAATAAAAATAAAATGGTAAATAAATATATATATATATATATATATATATATATATATATATATATATATATATATATATATATATATATATATATATATATATATATATATATATATATATATATAAGTTTGAATGTCAAAAAATGTTAAAATTTGAGGCTCATTAATGTAATTTTGAGGGTCATTAAAATTTGTGTGTGAACAGTACTAATGTGCTTAGACAGAGTTCAGATGGATAGTGTGAAAATTTCAAGTGTCAAGACTCATGGAAGGTTTCTCATGCGCTTGAATAGTACTCATAAGTCTAAATTAGGAGTTTGATGAATTTCAGAAAATTGTACAAGTGTTGGCGTTTCATTCAAGCTCATGCACCTAAACAATTGTCATGTGTCTGAAAATTTGGTTAAGTGTTGGGGGTATCAACTATGCTCATACGCCTAAATAGTACCATACTTCTAAGTGTTAGTCTCATGCGCCTGAATAGTGCCCAAGCGCCTTAACATTGTGTGAATCCAAGGATCGCAATCACGAATTATGAGTGTTAGATTGGTTTCGAATTAAGGATCGCGAAATTACCATTAATTGTTGTTTAATTGATTAATTAATAAATATCGATGCCAGAGAAAATAAACAATAAATGCTCAAACGATATCAACAATATGCAAAGAATAATGTTTTGAATCAAACGTAATTCATTAAAACTGATTAATGATTATAAAGAATCAAATAATAATTGCTAACAAAATTCTATGCTATGATTGTGTTTATGATTTTTGGTATGTTGATGTGACGGCTGTTAGGGTTTGTGTTGATCGTGCGAAACGATGTGATGGTATTTTTGTTGCCGTCTCTTACTCTCACTTGATGTGAAACCTAGGACTCATATTTATAGACACGCGTGTTTCTGTTAAGGAAACAGCGAATCTCTTAGAGTCTGTGATTGACTTGTTTACTTGTTGACTCGAAACACTTGTATGATATAAGTACGTGTCTGGTTCTTCTGCAGCTACTTTGTTCTTCCGCAGCTACTTTGTTCTTCCGAAGGTACTTCACTTCAGTTTCTTCATGTGTGGTGTTTGTTCATCAATGAATACCCATATTCATCTGTAGAAGATCTTCTGATGAATGTCTTGTAAGAAAGATATCTAAGGAAGAACAAAATTGTTCATCCGTAGATGTTTCTTACACTTAGTCAATTTCAGAAATTGACCAAGTATAATGTTTATACCTATAATCATACACATAAATCAACGCACATATGGGTTAACCTATATACATAATGCATGCATTAAAATAATGAATTACAAAAATTCATTACATGTATTGATTAAAGTTCTAAGCCTATACAAAATGATCTAGGCCTATTATTCCTAGATCTAACAATACTCCCCCTTAGGCTTAGAAACTTGTAATCAGTTCTTCAAAGCTGAAAGCTCCTTCACTCTTGCTATAATTTTGTTATAGAAGTATGAGATAGCAGTCTTCTGATCATCATACTTGTAGTTGATCTTCATTTTGCTAATCTTTTGTAATGTTTCAAAACTGAGACCCAGAACATCTTCTTCAGTTGTAAGAGTTTCCAAAACATTATTGTTTTGGACTATCTCTAACTCATCTTGCTCTGAGATCCTCAGCTCACTCACTTCCTTGATGTTTGATCCTCTCAAAATCCCTGCCTCATATCTTCTTCTCTTGTAAGCCTTGGCATGCAGTTTATCAATCACTTGAATCATATGAACATGTAGGCATAAATCATTCTGAGCTCTTTCATCTGTCAGCTTTGGGAAGAATTTGTCATGTAAGTATGAAGTGTAGCTGGGATGGAGTAGCTTGATTTCCACTAGATCAAAGATCCTGATTCGATCAGCCCTCTTGTTATCTGCATTCCTAAGCAGCACCAACTCTTTTGTTTTCTCAACATATCCCCATTCAGTTATGGATAATGTATATTGATTACCATCAAAGCTTTTAGTAGTTGCTTCCTTCCTGTTTTGGTATCCAACCCTCTTTAGAAACTCATCATCTACCAATGTAGAGGAGTTGGATTTTGATCTTTTCATTCTCTCTATTCTTCTTTTGTGCTCATCGTCCTCTCTCCTAGCTTCTTTTAGCACATCATCTCTGAATTTTGTCTTTAACTTACCCACAAATACAGAGAAGTCTCTTCCTCTTGGGTGAATTAGGTAATTAGTGATGATTAGGCTTTGTAGATCTCTGATGTCACATTCAGGCATGCACAGGACTTGTTCTAAATCATGAAAGTACTGCACCCTTCCAGATGATCTCTTTATGATTGCACAATCCCATTCTTGATCATATTTCCAGGCCATAATCCTGTTGTCTTCCACAGAGTTGGGAGTTGTGAGGTGATCGAACAACTCTATCAAGGTAGACTTCTGTTCAGTTATTTCTCTGACTGTTGTTCCAAGTGGCCATACTTTGCTAGGAATCACTTCTCTTGGTTCTCTAATCAGTTTATCTTTCCATTTATGCTGGTCTTTACTTTCAACAGTGACAGGCTTAGCAGGGACTTTGTTGTGATGCTCAGCAGCTGGATTTGGAGCTTCAGTCTAGAATTTCACACCAGTTCCAAGCTCAACTTTCATTACATGCTCCATCATCCTTCTAAGCTCTCCCACTGACCTCCCATTCAACTCACGTATTTTATAATTATGACCCTGTAACCAGCAAGTCATATTGTATTTGTTCAGCTTGGCTGTATCATAATGGCCTAGCTCTTTCTTTATTCTCTAAATTGATTGGAAGGTTGTGAATGTTTCATAATTCCAATCTAGGATCATGAAGCTTGCTAGCTCAAATTGCTTCAGTGCTTCCTTCACTGTCATGTTCATTCTCTCAACCATGTCATAGGGAAACCCATGATTGATCAGGGTCATAAACATAGTTGATTTAGGCCTCTCTTCCAATATGTCTTTAGTGGTCAGTAGGTCATCAGCCTTTGATTCTTTTTGTTCTTTGGGAGACTCATCTTTAGTAAGCTCATCCCATTCAGCATCACTCTCAGTTTTAGCATGAGATATATGCTTTAAGGTTGAGACATCCATTCCTTTATATAAGGAATGTTGACCTAATTGTAACCTGCGAACCTTAGCGGCTGCCATACCGAAGCATTTGTGCATGAATGATATTATCCCTTTTGCAGAAAACCCTCTTTCTCTATAACCGTGTACTGTTCCATTGAATATCTATTGTGTTCTTGCTATATTTGTCTAATTCTTGTTCTAATTCCGCTGCGATTCAACTCTAATTGATCAAACTTAGATCACTGATCCTGTCAAATGGTATCAGAGCAGGTTAATCATTGATCGGTTAAAAATTGATCATTGAAACTGCTATTTCGATATCTAAAGTTTGATCTAATTAGCATATTTGCAAGAATTGGTTATAGAGATTGATCTTCTACTGCTTCTGGTTATTCAATTTGAGTTTCTTCTTGGTTCATATTGAGTTTGTTGTGTTTTTGTGCTAAATCTGTTGAAACTTGATTGAATTGGTTTGAATCTGAGAATGACTACTCCATCTAATGACCCTCACAATACTGGCTCCTCAACCAAGCCTCCGATGCTGGTTAGGAGTGAGTATAACATATGGCAACGAAGAATGCTCCATCACCTGTCTGTTAACAGTTCAGGTTGTTGGACATCTATGGTTCACGGTCCACACAAGCCTATGGTGAACAATCCGGAGACCAACCAAATGGTTCCGAAGAAGAAGGAGCAATACTCAGATGAAGATCGTAAACTGTTTGAGATTGATGCTAAAGCCCATGGAATTCTGGCCATGGCACTGCCTAATGAAATCTATTCTGGGCTTATGCATCATGAAACTGCTCATGACCTCTGGAATGCTTTGAAGGAACAATTCGGAGGAACTGATGAGGTCTTAGCAAACAACAGAGAAATCCTCGCCCAACAATATGAGACATTCTCTCATAGGAAGGGTGAGACACTGACTCAACAGTTTGAGCGTTTCTCCTGCTTGATCTCTGAGCTGAAAATGGTCAAGCATGAGTATACTAACACCAGATGAACAACAGATTCCTCAGATCACTGCCTGAGAGATGGGACACATACACCATTGTCCTACGCTCCAGTGCAAATCTGGATAGCCTATCTCTCACCCAACTCCATGGGAAACTGCTTACATTTGAAAAGAGATAGAGCAGAAAAGGAAACTGGCATCATCAGGAAAGCTCACTGATGACTTTGTACCAGGGAACACTGCCTTGGTCGGTCATGAGTCAGAATATGCTGGATCAGAAAGCCATTATGATGAGCATATAGATTTCTCTTCAAACAGTTCTGATCATGCATTTGTTGGTGTTGACAGTCATTCTGGGTGTAATAGTGATAATTTATGCTTTATCATGGATGATTTGAAGGGTATTGCTGATGATGATTTAGAAGAGATGGATATTTTGAGCCAAATGGCCTTGATCAATATCAGATCTCAAAAGTTCTACAAGAGAACTGGTAGGAAATTTCCAGGACTCTCTGGCAAAACCAAAGTTGGTTTTGACAAGAGTAAGTTGAGGTGTCACAAATGCCACAGGCTTGGGCACTTTGCAAGAGAGTGTAGATCAACTGGATCTAACTCCTCTGCACCCTTTGTGACCTTTCCAAGCAATAGTTCACAAAACAAAGGGCAACATCCTGCTAGTTCTAGTCATCACTCACAACCTCAATCTCCTGCAATTTTGTCCCTCAGGGTCCAATGCCATATCCATATCCCTGCTATTACATGCCACAGCCAAATCCAGTTCAAGTTCCTATAGCACAACAACCTCAAGCCCTACCTGAGCCTCAACCATCTCCATCACAATCTCAACCTCATCACAGCTTCTTCACACCAGGAGTTGTTGACTGGAGCAGCTTACCAGATGATCTTTCTGGTTTCAATGAGCAATTATTTGCTGGTGCTGGTCAACATGGTGGTGAACATCCTTTTGGGAATCTTGCTCTCATGGCCCTGGAGTCTACTGAGGGTTCCTGCTCCAATGCATCATCTTCACAGGTAACCCAGGTATCTTCTGAGGCTAAAGCCAAGTTATGTTCTGAATCATGCATAGCTGCCTTTGTCTCTATTAGAGAGGAAATGTAGCTTTAATCAATCAAAATCTTGAGCTTGAGAAAACTATTTCCAAAAGAAAAGCTGAGTATGAGTCTGCTCTTAATGACAAAGATGATGAGATTTACAAGCTTAAATGCCAACTTAATGATGAAAAGGCTAAGGTAGAGGTCATACTTGAGAACCACAGAAGTCTCAAAGAGACACTTGCAGCTACCCAAGTTGAGTGTGACCGCTGGGTAACATCCTGCAAGGGATTTGAAATGCTTCTCAGCAAGCAAACAGCTTCAAATGTGAAGTTTGGAATAGGTTACAATCATACTGCACCACCTACTGATTTTACTTCAAAATCAATAGTAAAATCTGAAGGTGAAAGTAATTTCCAAACCACATCATCATGTGATTCATCCTCAAATGATAATACAAAATTAGAGGATGAAGTCAGTGTTAAGATCTCAGCAAATCAATTGCCTGATGGTTTAAATGCTGATAAACACATGAAGCTGAGCAATTCAGATGTTGTCCCTCAAAGTACTCCAAGTACTGAAGGGCAAGTCACAACATCTGAAAAGCATTTCAAATCTGCTGAAATAAAAGGATTAACAACTGCTGAGGAATCTATCATACGGTCTTTCAGGACGGATAGAGAACAGCTGAAGAACAAGTCTTCAGTTGTTACCGATCCTTCAGTACTTAACACAAGTACTGAAAGGAGGAAAGTACTGAAGATCACACCTTCAGTAGTTTCCACTTCAGCAGTTGATCAATCCAAGATGAAGAATAAGCCATGTGAAATATGTGGTAAATTCAATCATCTATCTGATGAATGCTGGTACAAAAAGGGTTCCAAACTCAACAGAGATAAGCTCATTAAAGAAGAGATTAATAAAATGAAAAATGAGTTTGAGACCAAGTTTGTACCACAGTCATCTCAAACTGATAAACCCAAGGCCTCACCAAAATCCAAAAAGAAGGATGGGGTTTATCAGAAAACAGCTGATAGTGTTCCTCATGATAAACATCAGACTAAGTCTGTGAATTTCAAGAAGGAGGAAATGGTGGGTCACAGGAACTCATCAAAAACAAGTACTGATGTGTCAAATGAGCTGAAGGCTTTAGCAACAAATCAGACACAACTTGTTATGATGGTTCAGCATTTGTTGGGGAGAGTTAACCAACTAGATGCACCTGTGATCAAACCACTGAAAAGGAAATCCAAGCCCAAATCTAAGAAATCCATTTCAGCACCATCTCCACCTTCATCAGCTGTTAATCATGAGAAACAAGTTATGGTTAAATCTGTTGATGAAAACAGACCCAAAACCAAAAAGTTTGGGTCTCTAAAGCTAACTAGTTTCTTATGATAAATGCAGGGTTCTTCAGCATGCCAAAGAAGCATCTGGTATGTAGACAGTGGAGGATCTATGCATATGACTGGGAGCAGTTCTCTTCTTAATGACTACTCTCAAGGAAAGAAGGGATTTGTCTCATTTGGAAATGATGCTAAGGGTTACATCATCGGGAAAGGATTTGTGTCAAATGGAGAAATCAGATTTGATGATGTTAACCATGTGGAGAATCTCAAGTATAATCTACTGAGTGTCAGTCAGATGTGTGATAAAGGGCATGTTGCACTTTTCACAAGCCAAACTGCCGGATTCTGTCTTCCAAAGTTCTGAGGCTGATTGACAAGGTATTGGATGAACATACTCTCCTGAAGGCCAACAGGATAGGAAGAGTATATGCCTTGGATTTGTCAAAGAAGATTGATTTAAAAGGTCATCCTTGCCTGTTCTCCAAGGCCTCTCCTCAGGAATCTAAACTGTGGCATAGAAGGCTGGGTCATGTTAATCTCAAAAACATGAATCAGCTGATCCACAATAGTTTAGTGAGAGGTCTACCAATAAAGGAGTTCCACTGTGATGAAACCTGCACTGCTTGTTTAAAAGGAAAACAACACAAAGTTTCATTCCCTCCTATAGAAGAACCAAAGTCCACTGCCTGCTTGCAATTACTGCACATGGATCTCTTTGGTCCTGTGAGAGTAATGAGCATGGCAAAGAAGAAATACTGTCTGGTAATTGTGGATGATTACTCCAGATTTGTATGGACCTTCTTCTTGCATTCAAAGGATGAGGCTGCTCAGACAATTATTAACTTTGTGTTGTATGTTGAGAAGCAGTATTCCCTATCAGTCAAGTGTATAAGAAGTGATAATGGAACTGAATTTAGAAACCATACACTTGATGATTTCTACCTTTCAAAAGGAATCAAGAGGCAGTATAGCATCCCAAGGACTCCAGAACAAAATGGAGTAGTGGAGAGAAAGAACAGGACCCTAATTGAAGCTGCAAGGTCCATGTTGGCTGACTCTGGTTTGCCACTGACCTTTTGGGCTGAAGCTGTCAACACAGCATGCTATGTGCAAAATAGAGCTTTAGTGAATCAGAGGTTGATGAAGACTCCTTATGAAGTTCTACATCATTTGGCTCCTCTAATTTCATTCTTCAGAGCATTTGGGTGTCCTTGTTACATTCTCAACACAAAGGATCAACTCCAAAAGTTTGATTCTAAGGTGGATGCAGGGTATTTTGTTGGGTATTCATCCACTTGCAAGGCTTACAGAGTGTTCAACTGCAGAACAAAGATGGTTGAAGAAACCTTGCATGTGAAGTTCAATGAATCTCCTAAGGACAAAATCCCACAAAACCCTGTGGAGTTGTTTGATCTGGACATACTGCAATATGTTCCTTATCAGCCTCCAGCTGTTGCAGATCATGTGAATTCATCACCTTCTGCAGCTAGTCATCCATCTGGTGGTACTGATGTTGATGATGATCCCAGTACTCACCTATTCAAGTTTAGTGATCAACTGCCTGAGTCTACTAAACTTGATGTTCCTGTAGCTTCAGTAGCACCATCCACAACAAATGCTGATGAGATTTCTGAATCCTCTACTTCATTTGACTTGCCATCTAATACTTGGTTTCAAGAATCTGGATCAACATCTGTTGCTGCTGAGCGTGCTACAAACACTTGCACAGATCTCATAGTGTACCAAGAGCTGAAGAATCACCCAATGTCTCAAATCATTGGTGATATCAATGCTGGTGTCTCAACTAGAAGTCAATTGTCCAACTTCTGCTTCTATGCTCTCTTCATCAGTCAGCAAGAGCCAAAGAACTATCATATTGCATTAAGAGACAATGGATGGGTTGATGCCATGCAGCTTGAGCTTCTTCAGTTCAAAAAGCAGCAAGTGTGGGAACTGGTTCCTCTACCCCCAGGTAAGTGTGCAATAGGCACTAAATGGGTGTTTAGGAATAAAACAGATGAAAATGGGCAAATTGTCAAGAACAAGGCCAGACTGGTTGTCCAGGGGTTTTCACAAGAAGAAGGTATTGATTATGATGAAACCTTTGCCCCTGTAGCCAGACTGGAGGCAATTAGATTGTTCTTAGCCTATGCTGCATTCCACAATCTTAAAGTTTTTCAAATGGATGTCAAAAGTGCATTTTTATATGGTAAAATAAAAGAAGAGGTTTATGTGTGTCAACCACCAGGTTTTGAGGATAATAAACATCCTGATTGGGTGTATAAACTTGATAAGGCTCTTTATGGGTTGAAACAAGCTCCTAGAGCCTGGTATGAAACACTGTCAAATTTTCTTCTTCAGAATAATTTCACTAGAGGCTCCATAGATAAAACTTTGTTCATTAAGAAAGTGGGTCAGCATAAGCTCCTTGTTCAAATTTATGTTGATGATATTATTTTTGCATCCTCTGATCCACAGTTGTGTGATGCATTTACAAAGTTGATGCAACAAAAATTCGAAATGAGTGCCATGGGAGAATTACAGTTCTTTCTAGGTTTGCAAATCAAACAAAAGGCTGATGGAACTTTCATTCATCAGTCAAAATACACAAAGAGTCTTTTGGAAAAGTTTGATTTACAAAACTGTAAGCCCTGTTCTACTCCCATGTGCAGCACCACACAACTGGATGCAGATCAGAAAGGTAAAGCTGTTGATGAAACACTTTACAGATGTATGATTGGGTCCTTGATGTACTTAACAGCTTCTAGACCAGATATTATGTTTGCAACTTGTGTTTGTGCTAGATTTCAGGCTGCTCCTAAAGAGTCTCATTTGATTGCAGTCAAGAGGATCTTTAGATATCTGCAAGGTACTCAATCTCTAGGTCTTTGGTATTCCACTGGGCACTCTTGCAAATTAGTTGCTTTTTCTGATAGTGACTATGCAGGGTGTAAATTAACTAGAAAATCAACTTCTGGTGGATGTCAATTCCTAGGCAACTGTTTGGTTTCTTGGCAGAGTAAGAAACAAACATCTGTTGCTACATCCACTGCTGAAGCCGAGTACATTGCTGCTGCAAGTTGTACATCTCAGGTACTCTGGCTTCAGAATCAATTATTGGATTATGGCATTACAGAGACTAAGACTCCATTACTAATGGATAGTGCTTCAGCTCTTTGTATTGTCAAGAATCCAGTCCAGCACTCTAGGACCAAACATATTGAGATCAGACACCATTTTATTAGGGATTGTTTTGAAAAAGGTCTGATTGATCCAAAGTTTGTTCCTAGTGCTGATGAGCTTGCAGACATATTTACTAAGCCTTTGGACAGTTCAACTTTCCAAAACCTAGTGTTAAGGCTTGGTATGCTGCAGCTAGAATAAGTGACAACTACTGATGATCTCAGTCAACAAGTACTGATGAGCATTCGTATACTATTGTCACAAATAAGTACTGATAAGTTCTTTTATCCTCAGTAGTTTTCATAACTACTGAAGACTAAATTACTTAAAAGTACTGAAGTACTCTATCTGTTGAAAAGAACTGATGTGGTTACAACTACTGATGTAGTTACAACTACTGATGTCAGTATAACAGATAAGTACTGATGACCAATGAAACGTCTGAAAATCAGACAAAAAGTCTGATAAGTGTTGAGGTCAGAATGAAACAGCTGATGAGCTAAGAATTGACGACAACAGCTGATGAGAAACTTTTCTCTTCAGTTGTTTCTACAACTGCTGTTTCACTTCATACAACTGAAGCCAAAACCATGTCTTCAGTAGTTTTACAACTACTGATGACTAACACCAAATCTTCAGTTGTTTACAACACCTGAAGCCAAAACCATGTCTTCAGTAGTTTCACAACTACTGATGACTAATACCAAGTCTTCAGTTGTTACAACTTCTGAAAGTTAAAACCAGGTCTTCAGTTGTTTTCAAACAACTGATGACAGCACCAACACTTTCAGTCGTTTTATATCAGCCTTTTCTTACCCTATAAATACCTAAACCTACTTTCAAACGTTTCATTAGCCGTTTTATGTCCTTCACTCTCTCAACAATGGCGACCATGAAACTCAAACCCAGACACAACTGTGTTGCCTACCTCTCGAAATCGGCCTTTTGGAACAAATTTGATAATGCCATCGATCTTATGGTAGATTCCCAGTACCGAACCGCTTTTCTTCTGAATCCTACCATATACCCCGATTCCCTAAGCCAATTCTGGACCAACGTCTCTGTGCAAACTGGTGAGAATGATAGCCAAATCACTCTCCAGTCGTTGGTTAACCAGAAACAGGTGGTCATCACTCCAGACATCATTCGACAAACCCTAAATCTACATGATGCCACCTGTGTCACAGAATACCCGAAAGGCACAACTGATATGTCTTTCATCAATAACGGGTATGAAGGAGACTTAAGTGCTACCACCATTCTGAAGAAGCACTTCCATGATGCTGAACGTCTTATATTCCACATGGTGAATGTCTGCCTTGCATCAAAAACCTCCTCATGGGATCAGATGTCCTCCCGATGGCAACAGGTATTATACTCTATCTTTGAACGACAAAATCTAAATTTTTCTGAGATAGTTTTCATGGAACTAAAGGATCTGGCTTTGAAACCTGTGGCAAACAGATGGATATTATATCCCAGGTTTCTCATGGCCATAATTTTAAATCAGCTAAAATCAGACGGCCTTGTTGGCCTTGGAGTCCCTGCTCCGGCTGTATTGCCTGAAGTATACTCCAGGCACAACTCTGACCCTACACTGAAAGGGGCTGCCCGGCTGCTAAAACCCAAGCAGCGGGAACCCACAGCCTCCACTTCCAGATCCAAAGTCCCCACCAAACCCAACACCAAAAAGCCCAAAAAGGCTACTCAGGGAGATGAGTCCCCTGAGGATGCCCCTGTAACACCAATACAGGAAACACTTACTGGTTCTAACCCCCCAGTAGTGTCAAAGACTCCACCAGCCCTAGCCGCTCAGGCATCCTCTCAACAGGATCCTGATGCAACCATAATTGGGGATACCACAATGCTGGAACCTATCTCAATTGAGAAGGTTACCATTGAAGAGCACCAGTCACCCCGGGTGCAATCTGCTTCAAACCTATCTCCAAATGCAACCGCCCCTCAAAGCCCAACCATTATAGTTGCACAAGTGCTGAGTCAGCTGCATTCCTCTCCTCCTCCCCAGAAACCAATTACAATGGGGAGAACCTCAACAGCTGAGGAAGAGGACCAAAATGCTGCTGATAACCCACAGCACAGGGGTTATAATGTTCAATCTCCCCGTGTAGAGGAGGAGGTTAGAACATCTGGTGAGGCTGCCACTTCTACTGATTCAGCAAATGAACAGGATGCAGTTGGTAACATCTCTAAGACCTCACCAGAGGCAACTGCCGATGAAGGACTCAGTCCTGAGGCAGGAAGTCCCCAGAACCAAGAACAAGGGGCACATGCTACAACTGATCTACACTCAGGGCATGTACATCCTGATTCAATCAGGAGGTCAGGTGATTCAGCAAAGACTGATGATGACCTGGGCTTTTTCTTCGATGTCTTAGCCCATAACACAATCCTTGAGGCTGAGGTGAGCAGACTCAAAGAACTGCTTGCCAAAATGTCTCAGGATCAAAGTCCATCTGCCCCAATAAACCCACAGATGGCACCTTCATCTGAAGGTTCACCAAACACTCAGCCACTACACTCAACTGAGCCACCAGCCACTGCTTTTGGCACCACCTCTCAGGGACAGAACCCCTCTGAGCAGATGGTTGCTACCTTTCAACATTCCTTACCTCTCATCACTCCCATCATCAATGAGATTGTGCATAAAGCCATTGATGAGAGGATCTCCTCAAATCTACAAACACTTGTTGATGATGCTGTGCAAAAGAAGCTTTCTGCCATTCAAACCCCTGAACCCAATGCACCCAAAAAGGGGGAGTCTAAGGCAGTGAAAGAAAGAAAGAGAAAGAGAGTGGAAGATGAGAAACAACAAGAGAAAGAAAAGGAGTTAGAAAAGGAAAAACAGCTGATCACATACAAGAGAAAGAAAAGTGCTGAAACTCAAAAGCCTGATGAAGAGAAATCATTGGAAGATCTGGTTAAAGAAGCTGATGAAGCTCACAGCAGATCAATGGACAGAATAATAGACCAACTCTTCAGACAGGGCTTTGATACAGCTACATTAGACACTGAGATCAGAAGGCTGGAGATTAAAGAGATACAAGAGAGATGGGCCAGTTACAGTGTGATGGAAAGGGAGAGGTTGGAGATAATGATCAGGTTTATTGCAAAATACTTGGGAAGATCATTAATTGAGATTAAATCATGGACCAGAGACAGTATTCTGGCAATAACCACCAGAATCTGTGCTTCTGAAGCATTCAATAAGGGGTTGATTATCGAAGCCTTAGATGAAGCAGGTGCTGGGAAGAGAACTGATATGGCCAAGCTTTCCAAAGCCAAACTTACCACAAAAATGCTAGATCAGCCTTCCCAAACTCCCACTCAAAAACAACCAACCCCACAACTCTCCAAACCAATCCCTAAACCTAAACTTAAACCAACTCAACCCTCAAAACCAACTCCCTTACCCCAAAAACCACCTCAAACCACATCCAATGATGCACCCAGAAGGAGGAGAAGGGTGTTGAGGATGGAAGAAGAAGAAGAAGATGATGATGAAGAAGACAGTCTGCCAATCTCTGCTGTTCTAAAAATACCTGAGCCCAGAAGTCAACAAATGATCACACCAGACTTTCAGAGGCAAATGGTGAAAGTTAAGATTGAAGAAGAAGAACAGCAGAAACAGCACGATGAGCAACTTTTGAAGATGGTTGACAAAGAGTTTCCTCAGTCATCATCTATACAAGCCATGAAGAAACACGCTCAAAGGCTGTATGCTCTCAGGTATACCTTTCAATATCAAAAGGAGAGAGTAAGGATTTGGCCAGACCCCAGGGTTAGTTCTAGAATTCATAAGAAATCCATACCAAGTAGATACAATGGCCAAGTGAGAAAGACCATAGATGCTGTTATTATGTTGGCCATTGTAGTCTCACCCTGGGAGATACTTGAAGACTTCAAGAGAGCCTACAAGTCAAAGATGACCCCTCAAACTCTAATGGAGAACAAAATGGTCAAGAAGGGGTTGTTATACAAGAGGCTTGAAGAGATCAAGAAAAATGAACTCCAGTTGTTATTAGAAGGGACTCACCCAGATGAATTTGCTTACAGAGAGATAACAACTGTTGAGTTGAAAAATGGAAAGACAGTAAAGTACCTATCAGAGTACTATGGCCCAGAGTTCTTCTTCGAAGGAGAAGCAGAACTCACTAAGGAGGAACAAGTTGTTCTCCTTGAGGCCTACGTCAGAGAGTCTTATAGACTCATCAATGGGAAGTAGGTTTCATGGTTGGGATAACAGCTCTGTGTCCAGTTCCCCAAGACAGAGTTCCCTTCCATCCTTTGACATTCACATCTACTGAAACCTGTTCCCTGGCCTGTGCTTATCTGATATCTCTGAAGCTGATCAAGAGAGTATTTCTGCCAAGAATAAGTGGGACCTCAATAAGCTTAAAGGTTTTGGCTGCATTGGTTCAGGGGGAGTTTGTTGGACCAAAAGAACCAATGAGCCTGATCAGAAAAACCTTTAAGTCCCACAGACATTACAACAACTGAAGTAGTCTGCAACAGCTGAAGACATCAACTGATAACAAGGTCTGAAGACAAAGTCTGAAGTGAAAGAGCTGAAGACAAAGTCTAAAGACAAAAGCTGAAGACAAAGACTGAAGACCAAGTTTCAATGTTGTCACAACAGCTGAAGAAGACCTCTTCAGTAGTTGTGATGGTTTCCTTTCAGTAGTTATATTTTCCTTTCAGTTCTTTTGTCAGTAGTTTTATGTTTCTTGTAATCAGTACTTGTAGTTTCAGTAGTTTTAGTTTCATCTTGTACTTAGCATACTCTGAGATGTTCTCAGTTGTTGTGAACATTCTCAGTAGTTTGCTTACTTTCAGTTGTTTGTAATAATTCTGTTAAATGTCACTATCAAGTGACATCAGCAGACGTCACATTCCTTTATATAAGGAATGTTGACCTAATTGTAAGGTGCGAAGCTTAGCGGCAGAGTCACATTCCTTGCATGAATGATAATTATCCCTTTTGCAGAAAACCCTCTTTCTCTATAACCGTGTACTGTTCCATTGAATATCTATTGTGTTCTTGCTATATTTGTCTAATTCTTGTTCTAATTCCGCTGCGATTCAACTCTAATTGATCAAACTTAGATCACTGATCCTGTCACTTTCTTTATAGTCCCCAAGTATCTCCTCTTTCTTGAGTATTGAATTATTTGCTTGATGTCTCAGCAGATTCTTTTGATTGTTTTGATGCAGTGGCATTTGACTCAAGGTCACTATCTTCTTTTTTAGTTCTATTTAGTTCATGTAGTGCATCAATTACTTCATTATTAGTTTGAGCATCTTCTCTCAACTTTTTAATGATGCTTCTTGTTTCATCAGCTGTTCTCCTTTTCTTTTATCAATCCCTTTAACTCTTGTATTCTTTCCTTCCTTTTGTTTGACTTGATTACAAGTTTGTTATACACAGCAACCAAGTAGCTTTTCTCAGGGATATCATCCTTACTTAGATCATCTTCATGACAAGCAATCACATCACTAATTGGCTTCTTCTTCTCCTTCTTGTGTTTAGCAGCAATCTCTTCAACATTTACATCATCAGGGCTAATCTAGCTGAGCTTGAACAGGACTCAACAGCTTGATCTGCCTTTCTTGGGTGTGGCTTTGTTGTTGCTGAGGATCAATGATTGGAGATGTTGGTTCAGTTTGGTTAGACATGACTGGGGTTTGTGAGCTGGTGATTGTGAGTGGAATGGTACTTGCTTGAGATACTAACTCAGTCTCACCAGTGTGTACTGAGTTTTGAGATTGAGTAGCTGAGATGCGTTCTGTATGAGTACTCTCAGGAGATAGATTTTGTGGAGTTAGAGGTTGTTGATGAATGGGTGATTGAGGGTGAATTGGAGAGATTGGTTGGGTGTTTTGACTGGTTGGTGATTGGATTTGTGGAGATTGATGATGGTGGTGTATGAGAGATTGAGGAGGGGAATGTTGAGGTAAGTCTTGCTCAGCATCAGTAGATTGACTATCTTGCTGATCTTCCCACACTAGTTCTGATGGAATGTTGGCATTAGCATCTGCCACATGTGCAAACATTGGCATATCTTCTCCTTCATACTTTCCACTTATCTTATTCAGTACAGATTTCCCCAGATGTACTTGAACAAACACATCATCTTCTCTTGCTATCCCAGGCAATTCACCATTGATGATCAGTTGCATAAACCTTGGAAACATGAACATCTTCTCAGGTTTTTGAACTCTAACATGGTCACACAAACATCCCAGTATGTACTTTGAGTAATTGTAAGTTCTCCCTTCAAAGATACCAATGATTCCGGATGAGATGTGTCTTGAAAATCTGTCTAATCCTGATTTCCTGTTAGAGATGCACTTGAGGTAAGTGTGACATAGGAATATGTAAGGCTTACACAATCTCCCTTTTTTAATTTCACCTTTATCAAAATCACCGTCATACCCCATCTGGTAGAAGATCTTTTCTATGTATTCATTCTCAAATACATCCAGATGACCTATCTCTATATCTCCCAAGTTGAGATTTATCCTAATGCTCTGTTCATCAATTCTTAAGTGTTCATTCCCAATAGCTGCATGTATCACCTCATCTTCTCCTTCTTTTTCTATTCTTGCCGAGTTCCAGAAATCAACATTGTGTGATTGATGAATCACAGGCTCCGCTGATAGGGCATAAAACAGCCTAGATCTTCTTAAATAATGGATGATATCTCGACATCCTTCTGATACAGGGTCATCAGCATTGAGAAAGGCACACATATTATGCTCTCTAGCAAACCGATTAGCCATCTGTTCATAAGAGTTAAAAAGATTAGGTTAGAATCAATATTATAGATATAAGAATATGAATAGTTTTAATGGTGACAATGAATCAAACAGTTCATTATTTATGATTATACATGTTTTACCTTCAAATCAAGAATCTGAAATCAAGTTTATGAGTTTGTTTGATGTTCTGATGTGGTAATTTGAATGTTTGAACAAATGAGGGACAGATTTTGATGAACGTTTTTCTTTTAGGTCAAAGTTCTCTGAAAAAGTGAATAATGAACATTAAGGTCAAAAACATCATTTATGCTCCCTCGAACACATTAATTTCATTTATTTAATAAAGTGGGTCCTACATTCCTTATTAAACTTTCGTAGAATTTATTTATTCCGCAGATTTATTTTCTTCCGTAGGACATCTGCGGATGCCTAACTATCAAGAAATGAAATATAATTTGAAGTATAACTTGATTATCCATAGATTACCACTCTATGAACACAGATTATACTTTTAAAATATTAACACAATCGTAGTTTACCAATCTACGGATGGGCATATTTTACTTGATTAAGTTTCACACTGTAGCTTCTACTGATGCTTAGAGAGCACTGTTTGAAACTTCTTTTGATTGTATGGTCCTAATCAACTGATAGAACCATTTATTGCTATTGGACCTTGTTGACTTTGTTTTCATGACAATTTGTGCACACGAAATATAATTTGAAAACTTCATGTATCCTTCAGCCAAGTTAGTGCTCAAGTTCCAATTCCTTCATTTGAATTTTGATCATTGAATTCAGCTTTTATGTTTCATGTATTTGATGTATTAACTACTCCCCCTAAATTTTTGATTAATGAAAAGTGTTGCATTCATCATAAATTTATGAAGTAAATAGCATGAAAGACACATGACTGTCCAAAGATTACACAAATAAATAAACTAAAAGTAACAAAATTGAATTAAATATATGTACATGCATATAAACACATATAATGTGATCATACTATGACACTAAACTTCTTCCTGATTGAGTTGATTGTTGAAATGTGTCCTGATTCTAGTCCTGATTGCAAGTATGTTTGTCCACTTAAATCCAAACAAGAGTATGGAATCAACTAGACATGTTGTTTATCATGTTTTCATGTTTATTAGAGATAAACTGTTATGGGCTCCACATTCAATTCACATTAGAGTTTGTCCTCCGTTTGTGAGTCAATTCATCACTTTTTCACACTTAGAAACTATGTACATTAAGTTATAAATTCTATCTTGAGACATATGAGTTGTCTCATAAATGCTTTGCTACAAAAGCTCTTATGTAAATATATAGTTGATCACTATGGATTCTTTTGAGAGCTTAGATATAATCATCATCAGGTCACTAGGTCTTTACTTACGTAAAACAGAGGTGCCTTTAACCCAGGTCTTTGTTTACACAAAACAGAAGGATGATGAGGATCATGATCTTTTCACCAGTTGAATACATATGTATCTCATGGTGTTCATAAACTCAGGTCTTTGTTCACACAAAACAAGGGAATATGATTTGCAAAATAGAATTATAAAGTGTTTTACATAGTGTGCTTAGGTGAATGAATTGATCACATCAGGATAAGACTTACTTGCTTGATCCTCAAAATGAAGTTTCTCACAACAGTCACCTTTTCATTATGTTAAGCATGCTCTTAGTATAATCTTCACTCAAGTTGAATCTACTTACATATCAAAGAACTTTTGATCAGTTTTTAAAGAAATTTAAGAACTCGAGAAGCAAGCAAAGGCACAGTGTACTATCATTTCCCAAACATATGTCATGCAGAAATAGAAGACACAATAAATAAAGACAATATTTTGAATTTTGTATGTTTTTCTGAATGTTTTTTTTTGGTTTTCTTTATTACTATTTACAAGGACAGACACATGCTTTTCTTGTTAGTGATGATTAATCTAAGTTAATCATGCCCAAAGACTCAATTAGAAAATTAAATCTACTGAATCAAGGCCTTAGTGAATAGATCAGCAAGCTGATTTGTTGTATCCACTTTGACTAACTTGATTAAACCTTTTTCTGAGCAATCTCTCAGAAAATGATATCTGATTTCAATATGCTTTGTTTTACTATGTTGAACTGGATTAGCAGTGATAAACATAGCAGCTGAATTGTCAATGTAAATTGGAGTTTGAAGGAAATTGTAACCATAATCAAGTAATTGGTTTTGCAACCAAAGAACTTAAGAGCAACCAGCTGAAGCAGCTATGAACTCAGCCTCAGCTGTGGATACAGATACATTTGTTTGCTTTTTGCACTGCCATGAAACAAGTCTTGGTCCTAAAAATTGACATCCACCAGTTGTGGATTATCTATTGTTGTTGCATCCTCCATAGTCACTGTCTGAATAAGAGTAGAGAGAGAAGTCTCCATCTTTTGGATACCATAGACCAAGGGCTGGTTTCCCTTTGAGATATCTGAAAATCCTCTTCACAGCATTCAGATGGGACTCTTTTGGATCTAATTGGTACAATTTTGTCATTGTTGAAGCAGGTGTTTTGCCTGAAGATGTATTAGCAGATTGTACTTTTTCAATATTTGATGAATATACTTTTCTTGATTGATGAATATGCCATCTGTTTTTTGATGAACTTGTAGTCCAAGAAAGAAGTTAATTCTCCATTGAGCTCATTTGAAACTGAGATTTCATCAACTCTTCAAAGCTTTCACACAGTCTCTTGTTTGTTGATCCAAATATAATGTCATCTACATATATTTGAACAACTAAGAGGTCTTGATGTTCATGTTTGAGAAAGAGAGTCTGATCAATAGTTCCCCTTTTGTATCCATGCTTGAACAAGAAAGATGATAATGTTTCATACCACTTTCTTGGTGCCTGATGAAGACCATACAAAGCTTTGTCAAGCTTGTATACTCTATGTGGGTAATCAGGATCTTCAAAACCTGGAGGTTGAGCTACATAGACTTCTTCATCAATTTTCCCATATAAAAAGGCACACTTCACATCCATTTGATAAACAGTGAACTTCTTATATGATGCATAGGCTAGGAATACTCTAATGGCTTCAATTCTTGCAACTGGTGCAAAAACTTCATCATAGTCTATCCCTTCTTCTTGAGTATATCCTTGAGCAATCAGCCTAGCTTTGTTTCTCACAAATGATACCTCTGTCATCTAGTTTATTTTTGAATAACCACCTTGTGCCAATTGGATGTTGGCCTTCAGGAAGATCAACTAGATTCCAGACCTTTTGCTTTCTGAATTGTTGAAGTTCTTCTTGCATGGCTTCAATCCAGCTATTATCTTTTAGTGCAGCTGTAATGTTTGGAGGAACCACTTGTGAAAGAAAACAAGTGAAAAGACAGATGTTTGCAGCTCCCCCCCTTCTTGTGCTTCTTGTGGTTTGTTTATTGGATGAGTCTTATGAATTCTTGTTGTTGGAATGGACTCAACTGGAATAGATGATTCCAAGTTAGTCATATGCATTGATGCAGATATATCCAGCTGAGATGATGAATTTATGAAGTAATCAAATTGATCATCATTGGAAGCTGAATGATTTTCATTTTGTACATCAGCTGCATTGTGAGTGCCATCCGCAGGAGTTACAGGAACATCTACGGATGTATTTGTGCTTCCGCAGGAGTTACAGGAACATCTACGGATGTATTTTGTTGACTTGCTGACAATGACTCTTTGGAATGCAATGGACCATCTCCAATATGTGGAACATCTACTGATGTGAATGGAACATCAGCTGATCCAATATTCACATCTCCGGATGTAGGACACTCATCTGCGGATGCAGAGTCAGCAGCTGCTGATGAAGTGTTTGCATCTGAGGATGTAGATCCATTTGCTTGGTCTTGTGCTGCATTATTGACATTATTTGGTGTTCCTTGTTCCATGATACTTGAAGTTTGTATTCTTGGAGGATCAGCAGATAATGACACTTCATTCATGTTTGGAGGAACAAATGGATAGCATGTATCCTCAGTACCTGCAGCATTCAAATAACCAGAGTTAAATGAGTTTGTGAGTGCATCTATATCAAACAACCATGATGATCCTTTTACAGATTTAGGAAATAAGGATTCATCAAAGACATTAGGAGTTTCTTCCACAATGTTTTGTTGTGGAATGTAATCCTATATGATTTAGATGTTGAAGAATATCCAACAAAGAAACCATCATAGGCTTTCTCTGAAAATTTCCCAATTGTTCTTTTGTGTTTAAAACAGATACATGACACCAAAAGCTCTAAGATATCCTATGTAAGGTTTTCTTTTAAATAAAAGCTCATAAGGTGTTTTATTGTGTTCTTTGACAATTAATGTCCTGTTTTGAACATTGCATGCTGTGTTCACTGCTTCAGCCCAAAAGGTGATTGGCAATTATGAATCAGCTAGCATTGTTCTTGCTGCTTCAATGAGAGTTCTGTTTCTTCTTTCAGCAACTCCATTTTGTTGTGGAGTTCTTGGTGCACTGAATTGCCTTGCTATGCCTTTATTCCTGCAAAATGAATCTAAGACAGTATTAACAAATTCAGTCCCATTGTCACTCCTAAAAATTTTAACTTTTAAATCAAGTTGATTCTCAATCTTTGTGACAAACTCCATTAATGTTTCTGATGTTTCACTCTTTTGTTTTAAGAAAAAGACCCATGTGAATCTAGTGAAATCATCCACAACCACTAAACAATATTGCCTTTTTCCAATGCTCATCACATTAGTTGGACCAAAAAGATCCATGTGAAGCAATTTGAGTGGTGTAGTGTTTGTATTTATTATTTTGGATTTATGTGACACTCTATATTGTTTTCCTTTATAACATGAAGGACAATGGTTTGAACAAGAAAATTCTTTCTTTGGCAATCCAATGACTAAGTCATTTTTCACCAATTTATTCATGTTCTTCAAGTTGGAATGAACAAGCCTTCTATGCCACAACTGAGATTCATCTTCTGATGACTTAGATAGCAGGCATGTTTCATTGTTTGTGAGTGTTGTATTATTCATATCCAAAACATATGTGTTTCCTTTTCTTGATGCTTTAAGAAGGATCCAATCTTCTGGAACTGCAAAACCTGGCTTAAGAATGTAACAATTAGTGTTATCAAATAATGTGGTATAATTTTGATCACAAATTTGAGACACACTCAATAAATTATATTGCAAATTTTCACAATAATTTACTTTCTCAAATTTGAGCACACCATTAGTTACCATTCCTTCACCAACTATTTTACCTCCCTTTTATCCCCACCAAATGCCACATAAGAAGCATTTTTATGTTTGAAGTCATGGAGAAGAGAACAGTTTCCTGTCATATGTCTGGAACAACCACTGTCAACATACCACTTGTTGTCAGCTCTCCAAGATTGTTCCTGCACAATTAAAGAAATCAATTAGATTTGGAAACCCAAGTCTTAATGATCTTGGGTGATCCTGTGGAGTCTAAAATTTTAACTTCCTCATGAATGAGTCTTGAAGATTCAGTATTAATTTAGATTCAATTGATTCATTGTGTGTTGTTTGTGGTGAGGATGATTCTGTTGATGATGAACTTGTGGAATTTTGTTCTGATTTTTCAAACTCTTCCTCAAGGATCTTCTCTTTCTTGTTTGCTGTTTTGACTTTGATGATGATCCTTGATTGTTGAAAGTTTCATCATCCTTTGATTTTGAATGTGAAACATGAGTTCCTTTTTCAAAATTATCAAAGAAAGTATCATTAGCATTTGACTTCTTATTGTTCAAATCCACCTTTTGTGAGGTGTCTTTGATTGTTGAGGAGTCTTTGATTTCTGTTCAGGTTGTCTTTTCTTCAAAGGTTCACTATCAACTGATGATTTCTCTTGTGGTTTTGTCACCTTTGTTTTTGTTTTTGTTGTTTCTTTAATCTTGAATCTTTTTGATCTTCACTTGATTGAGATTCTGATTCATCCTTCTCAGGTTGTTTCTTCTTTGTGCTCTTTGTCTTGTTCTTTTGTTAAATAACATTCCTGAGTGGAATGGTTATTTTTGTTACAAATAGCACAATGTTTGTTGAAGTAACAGTCTGAAGTCATGTGATTGTTCATATTGCAGATGGAGCAATAGCTGCTGAAGTAACAGTCTTCAGTGTTGTGATTTTTCATGTCACACCATTTGCAATACTTTTCTTCTGACTCATTATCAGACTCAATCAATTTCTTCTTCTTTTGCTGTCTTTGAGTCTTCAATTCCTTCTCAAACTTTACTGAAGCTGACTCCTTTCCTTTTCCTGACATGATGTCAAAAGGTTCATGTTTATCAGCTGAAGTTTGTTGCTTTGAGCTCACACCTTTTGAGTTTTTTCTTGTTGGTTGTTTCTTTTGCCTTCCGCAGATCATCTACTGATTCAGTAGATTGTTTTTTCCACAGATCTGCTACTGAAGATGTTTCTTCTTCCGGAGAAGTTCTGCTGATACTTGCTTCTTTTCTGTTTCTAAGGAAGATTTGTGTACTTCAGTAGATGTACACTTCTCAATCACTTCAGTTGAAGGTTTTTGTTGCTGATGAAGTACTTGAAGACCTTCATTTAGCTGAGCTATTCTCTTGCAAATAGTCTTCAACATGTTTCTTTGCTTTGGAGGATATGGCAACTTGTTTGCTCAAGTACTTTGGGAATGATTGTTTCAACTGAAACATTCTTACCAATGTTCAGTTGATCCGCAGAGTTATCATCATGTTCATCAGAATCATCCAAGTCATCACATCCATCAAGTCAAATTCTGATTCATTTTGTTGATTTTATCTGATTCAGAAGACTCAGTTTCACTCACCTCAGATTCATTGTTATTAACTTGTTCAGTACATTTTGTTTCAAACTTGGTGCATGGCACAAAATGATTTGACAAGCTATTTGTCATTGATTCAGGTAAAGTTGTATAGTTATCATTCAAAGGAGGTGCAACAGCATTATATCCCAACCCATACCTGTTCTTTGATTCAATATGAGAATTCAATAATTTCTCATATTGCTGAGATGAAAGTTGAAACTTTTGAAGTTTCACTTCAGTGATGCATGATCAGCCATGGATTTAGTTAAGGAAGTGGTCAGATGCTCAACTTGGGCTTTTAAGCTGTAATTTTCTGAACAAATTTATCTAAATCTTTTTGTAAAGAGTTAATTTTGAATTGATATAATTTATGTTCTCTTACATGAGATTCATTCAAAATCATTATTTCTTTTACTTTATCAGCCAGTTGTTGAGCATGGACTCTATATCTTTCAACTTCCTCAACACACATGATGAACACAATCTATCTCTTACCTCTCTAGCCATAGGTGGAACTTTGTTCTCCATGTGGGCCATTAAAGCTTGATTTTCTTCCAAAACTTCCTTCTCATACATGCTCCAGTCACAGGTTCCATCTTGGAGAATGATCAGCCCAGTTTCTTTAGAATTACTAGGTCCTGCTGATGCATTTGTGGCTGGTGGGGATGAGTTGGTTAGCTGTGGTTGTCTATAAGATCTCTGAGATGTTGTTGTTTGATGAGATTGATGCTGATGAGACTGATGTTGCTGCTGTTGTCTCATGTCAGGATTTGATTGTTGATTACATTCTCTTGAGAAGTGCCCATAGAGATTGCATTTGAAACATCTTACCTTTGACTTATCAACACCAATCTTTGATGTTTTGCTTGCTGCAGCCAATTTTTGTTTCTTCTCAAGTATTGTTTGCTCTATAAGCAATCATTGCCATTTGCCATTGAAGATCCATCTCCTACTACATCTGGATGTAGTTCTTCCAAGTCTTGTTGGCAGATATTTGCAGGTGTTAAGGTGCTTCCCAAGTAGGCTTGAAATTGAACTAAAAGCTGCAAATGCTGCTTTTTGTTCTTCAGAATCCAGAATCACAGTAATGGGCTCTGCTTGGTTGTTGTTTGTTGAAGACTTTGCTGCTGATGTAGATGCATCTTTTCTATCATCAGGTCTTCCTTTTTCTTCCTGATTTACTTTGAGAAGATTTCTTTGAAGGCTTTG
>CM046439.1:30768540-31159612 GCA_025506505.1 Flaveria sonorensis | reverse complement strand
ACCCACACACTTCGATCATCGACCAAGAACAAGCAATACCACGATTTTGGGTTCGGATTCAACAATACATCAATTTAGAAGCATCAAAGTTCATTCTTCTTTCTTCGAATTTATGGGTATTTCGTGTTCTTTGATGTTTGTAGTTAGCCGAGGGTTTTGGGGATCGAAATCTTCAATGATGGTCGAATGATGCCTAATGGTTGATGTTATGTGTTTGTTAGATAGATACATGTTAATTAACGTCAAGTATGCAATAAAGGTTGGATTTTTAACAAGTTTTATGGGATTTACATTAAGGCCGAAACCCTAGTTCGAATATTGCAATTGAAAGTCGATTTTTGGTTGTTTGTTGATGTTATTATGTTAGTTAGGTTAGATTGATGCTAGTTAACGTCGATTATGCAAGAAAGCTATGATTTTGGTACATTGTTCATAGGTTACTAATAATAGTAACTTTATTTTGCATGAATTGATGATTGGTTGATGTATGAATGTCATGGATGTGTTTGTGATGATGATTAGATGCTAGATGGTTTATATGAATGTTAGGAATTCAAGAATGCATGTTGTAGTTCATACCTTACTAAAGATAGTAACTTTTGGGTATGAAAGTTGATGAATCATGATGATTAGGTGTTGTTGATCATGTTTAGATGTTGTCATAGTCTTGAATTGGTATATAATTGATGAATTCATGAATGTAGTGTGAGTTTGATGAATTTGGGATGAACTTTCCCAAAAGGGAAACTTTATTGTGCAATCCTTGAATTGGATGATTTAAGCATGTTTGGGATATTAGGATCATGCTAGTGTGTTCATGGATTTCTAAGGTACTAAATGTGTTGTTTGTGTCGTATGAATGTTTAGTTTGGTAGTTATCTGTTTTGGCCTGTTTTGTGGCATTCATGGTATTGTTCATATGGGTAGTTAGGACTATTGTTGTTTGTATGTTATCATGTATGATATGCTGTTGTGTTAGTATTAACGATTATCACCTATAATGTCACCACGTGTCAAACGGGTCAACTGGGTCAAATGTGTCTTGTCTTTCTTAAACCTTGAGTCTCTTGGTTTGTAGAACACTTAGGGTTTCATGTTGATCTGTGTACACGTACTTATGTACTCTTGTGTTCTAGGTGACCTTTGAAGGTTCTTTCCCTCTTTCTTTCAGTTAAGCTCTAAGTTAATTCTTGCGCGTATCAGGTGAGTTCTTGCCCCACTTATTTTACATAATCTCTTTTGGGGAGATAGCATACTGTTGATCACAAACGCTTTATTTATGAGTGTGTATAATATTGATATAGTGTTTATTACCATGGAAAGTCCTCACACTTTCGGATTGTTAATATTGAATAGCGGGGAAATCTTGGTAGTACTACTGGGTCTGACGAGCCCCACCTGTGCGACTCGAGGTCAAACGGGTGCAATTTTGTCCTAACACATATTCGTCACGACCTGGTAAGTCGTGACGGGAGGCAACAAACGTAACACAGTCAGCTTCGATCGCGAAATCACTATGATTAATATTTTATGTTAATAGACTAGCTATCTATTGCAATACACTACTTATGCTCTGGAAATTGTTGATTGGTTTATATTTTAACGCAAACTCTGAACTCACCAACCATGTGTTGACTTGTTTAGTATGCTATTCTCAGGTTAAGGTTGCCAGTTGCCTAGGAGCACGCACACCAGCATCGTTGAGTTGTCTACATTGTTTGTTTACACATTTGGGTTTATTTTTCCTATTAAACATTTGTGTTTGGGGCGCGTATGTTTTGCGCATTCTCTTTACATATTACTTGTTTTGGTTTTTCTGTTTTAAAAACGCTTCTGCAGTATTTTAAACGCTTCCGCAGTATTTTAAACGTTAACTCTGGTTTTGTTTATTTATCATATAGAGTCGTTCTTGGTAACTAATGACTGAGATCCTGGTATGTCACGCGCCTCGCGGTAAAACCCCGCTCGCGGGATTTTGAGGGTGTGACAGATTGGTATCAGAGCCATTGGTTATAGTAACTAGGTTGCATACACACACTAGACTATAACCGCACAGTTGTTAGTTACTTATCGTTTACTCCCTTCTACTGTATACTCATTGCATACGCACCACGTACTTCGCAGCATGGCATCGTCGTCCAGAAATTTAGGCAAGAGAGCTGCACGATCTGATCACCTCCTACTTCTCCCGTACCGGATAGGGATTTAACTGGCCACGACATCCTTATCCTCCTAGCGAGATAGACTGGATCAGCCTTTCATACCCTCCTGGCTCGATCCTCCGCGTAACTGGGATTTCTACCCCACTTACATAAACCGTATGGCTTATAGAGAGCGCGTACCACCAGTAGCACCTACACGACCTAGACTAGGTCATCAACCGCCTCTACTTTGCCTACACTTCCTACCTTGAGCATCCTCTGGAGCAGCATTTGCAGCTTTGGTAGCCACACTGGACACAGAGCGACAGCGATTAGAGGACTCACTGATGAGAACTCTGCATTACGATCTGAGATGCTCCAGCTGCGTTCCAGTTAGATACGCTAGGAGCGACTTTCGATGCCATTGGTGGACATCATACTCTGGCAGGCAACGTGGTAGCACTTAGTGAGCGCATGGACGCACAGGAGCACCATATAGGAGATCGATATAGGTTTGCTGATTAGAGGCACAGCTAGCAGCACTCCAATTGCTGAAGCTCCTGCACCTTTGGTGGACCCTGATGAGGAAGACCCAGAAGAGAACCCGAGGAATCCCCGAAGAAGAACCATTGAGATGGATGAGGACAGTGACGGATATGACGTACTGGACTGATCCTACCTTTTAAACTGGACTATGTAGTGTTTCTTTTCTTTGAAACCTATGTGGGAAGGGTTGTTTCCCACCCAACTGACAAACTTAATTTTGACATTGATGGAATATTTTGTGACTCAATTGCAAATTATTTATCTTTGATTATTATTTCTGTTATAAATGTTGTGGTTGTGGTGAATGCATTATTTCTTATTGTTTACTGTACCTTGATGAGATTAATGTGTTGGATGTTACTCATTATTGTAATTGTGAATTTTAAAGTGAAATATGGACGCACGTGGACGAGGACGTGGGCGTGGTCGTGGACGTGGCGCCGGAGGCCGTGGAGCCGGAGCCATAAACATGACGCCTGCGGAATTGGCGGCATTAATTAATGAACATGTTCAGGCGGCAGTGGCTGCTGCCCAACCGGGACAACCAGCAGGTAAATGATAACAAGAGGTTAAACTGATTATCCTAGTTATTTGTCTAGGATATCTGACTAATGTTTGGGTTGTCAAAACAGGACCACCACCATGTACCTACAAGTCCTTCATGGACTGTAAACCCCATACCTACAGCGGGACGGAAGGAGCTGTAGGGCTTGTAAGGTGGTTTGAGAAGACAGAGTCTGTCTTTGCGAAATGCAACTGCCCGCTCTGCTGATCAGGTGAAGTATGCCACCGGGACATTGGAAGGCGCAGCACTTTCCTGGTGGAATGCTCAGGTACAAATGCTGGGTCAAGCCATGGCCAATGAACTACCTTGGGATGAATTCAAAGAAATCATGACTGAAGAATATTGCCCCCGGAATGAAGTGCAGAAACTGGAGATTGAGTTCTGGCAACTCAAAATGCAAGGCTCAGAAATTGAAGCCTACACAACTCGTACTCATGAGTTAGCCACTTTATGCCCAGGGATGGTGAATGAAATGCACAAGAGGGTGGAGCATTATATACGGGGATTGGTGCCTGAAATTCAAGTATGGTAACTGCTTCTAAACCCCACTACCATACAACAAGCAATCCGAACAGCCCACAGGCTGACTGACCAGGCAGTTGAGCAAGGTCGGTTACCTAAACGGGTGCGGTGGCAAGCGTGCCCGACCAGAAACGCAAGTGGGATGGTTCAAGCAACAAGGGATCGTCATCCAGTAGCCAATCTCAACCTCAACAACAGCAGCAAATCAGCAACAGCAACGGAAGTTTGATAACAACCGAAGCTTCAACCAGGCGCACTCAAATCAAGGACCCGGCGGTATGGTGGAAGACTGCCGAAGTGCAACCGGTGTAACTACCACCATGTGGGTCGATGTGATAACTTCAAGTGCCAACGTTGTGGGAAGATTGGTCATGCAGCCAAAGACTGTCGGGGTGAACTGATGAAGAAGCCTCAACAATCACAAGAAACTCCGAAAGGTTGTTTTGAGTGCGGAAAAGAAGGCCATTACAAACGCAACTGTCCCCAGCTTAAGAGGAATGGTAATGGTAACAACAACAATGGGAACAACAACAATAATAACAATGGCAACAACAATAACAACAACAATGGTAATGGCAACAACAATGGTGGCAAATAACAATGGAGCCAAAGGAAGAGCCTTCGTCATTGGCTCAGGTGAGGCTCTAAACGACCTACAACAGTAACTGGTAAATTTTCGGTTAATGGTTGTTTTGCTACTGTATTATTCGATACCGGAGCCGATAGAAGTTTCGTGTCCACTAGGTTCTGTAGTCTTTTAAGTGATATGCCCTCAGCCTTAGAATCTAAATACACCGTGGAGTTAGCTAACGGCACACAGATTCACGTAACGCATATTCTTAGAGACTGCAAGATAGAGCTTGCTGGTCATATTCACCATAGATCTCATGCCTGTTACACTAGGAAGTTTCGATGTGGTAGTAGGCATGGATTGGCTTTCCGATAAACAAGCAGAAGTCATATGCCACGAGAAGATCATACGGATTCCCCTTGGTGAAGAAGTCTTACGGTCAGAGGTGATAGGAGTGGTGCGGTGATAGGCATCATTTCGTTTATGAAAGCACAGAAGTTGTACGAAAGGGTCGACTAGCCATATTAGCACTCGTCACAGATAAACAGACTGAAAAAAGAAGATAGAGGATATCCCCGTAGTTCGTGAGTTTCTCGAGGTGTTTCCGGAAGACCTTCCTGGATTACCACCTCATCGTCAAGTTGAATTCCAGATTGAGTTGACTCCAGGAGCCGCTCCAATTGCGAGAGCACCGTACCGGTTAGCTCCGAACGAACTGCAGGAATTATCCGCTCAACTACAAGAGTTGTTGGATAAAGGTTCATCCGACCGAGTTCGTCGCCCTGGGGAGCGCCAGTTCTATTTGTGAAGAAGAAGGATGGTACATTTCGAATGTGCATTGACTATAGGGAACTGAACAAGGTTACTATCAAGAATAGATATCCCTTACCTCGTATCGATGATTTGTTTGATCAACTGCAAGGATCAAGCTATTACTCTAAGATTGATCTGAGGTCTGGGTATCATCAGCTGAGAGTTCGAGAAGAGGACATCTCGAAGACTGCTTTCCGTACACGATATGGTCACTATGAATTTTTGGTCATGCCATTTGGGTTGACGAATGCACCAGCAGTATTCATGGACCTCATGAATCGCGTGTGCAAACCCTATCTTGATCAGTTTGTTATCGTCTTTATTGATGACATACTGATATACTCAAGGACCGAGGAAGAACATGAGAAGCACTTACGTTTAATCTTGGAATTACTTAGAAAGGAACAACTGTACGCAAAGTTTTCTAAGTGTGATTTCTGGATACGTGAGGTACAATTCTTGGGTCATATTGTCAACGAGAAGGGAATACATGTTGATCCTGCTAAGATTGAAGCGATAAAGAATTGGTCTGTTCCTAAGACACCGAGTGAGATACGACAATTCCTTGGATTAGCGGGATATTATCGACGATTCATTGAAGGATTCTCTAAGATTGCACAACCTCTCACAGCCTTGACTCACAAGGGAACAACATACAAATGGGGTGAGAGTCAGGAATCTGCTTTTCAGTTGCTGAAACATAAATTGTGTAGCGCACCAATATTAGCGTTACCGGTTGGTAGTGACGACTTCGTAGTCTACTGCGATGCGTCTATTCAAGGACTTGGATGCGTCCTGATGCAGCGGGATAAAGTGATAGCTTACGCCTCTAGACAATTGAAGATTCATGAGAAGAACTATACCACCCATGACTTGGAACTGGGTGCGGTAGTTTTTGCCTTAAGATCTGGAGACATTACTTGTACGGTACCAAATGCACCATCTACACCGATCACAAGAGTCTTCAGCACATCTTTGAGCAAAAGGAGTTGAACATGAGGCAAAGACGCTGGGTGGAATTGTTAAACGACTATGATTGTGCTATTAAGTACCACCCGGGGAAAGCAAATGTAGTTGCTGATGCGTTGAGTAGAAAAGAGACTGCTAAACCTCGACGTGTGCGAGCTCTGCAACTAACGATTAGTACGCAATTACCTGAACAAATCCGAGAGGCTCAAACAGAAGCTTTGAAAGCAGAAAACATTGGGTCTGAATCGTTAAGGGGTATGGAAAAACAATTGGAAGTAAAAGCGGATGGAATTCGTTACTTCATGGATAGCTATGGGTACCTCTACACGGAAATCTGAGAGACTTGGTCATGATTGAGGCTCACAAGTCCAAGTATTCTATACATCCTGGATCTGACAAGATGTACCACGATTTGAAGGCGCACTATTGGTGGCCTAACATGAAAGCAGATGTAGCTACTTATGTGAGTAAGTGTCTGACCTGCTCGAAGGTTAAAGTGGAGTATCAGAAACCATCTGGTCTACTACAACAACCCGAGATCCCTATGTGGAAGTGGGATCAAATATCAATGGATTTTATTACTAAGTTACCTCGCACTTCTACGGGTTGTGATACAATATGGGTTATCGTGGACCGATTGACAAAATCTGCTCATTTCCTAGCAATAAAGGAAACTGATAAGATGGAGAAATTAACTCGACTCTATTTGAAGGAGATCGTTTTGAGGCATGGAGTACCAATCTCAATCATTTCCGATCGTGATTCTCGTTTCACATCACACTTCTGGCAGTCGTTGCAGAAAGCTTTAGGTACGCGATTGGATATGAGTACTGCTTATCATCCACAGACTGATGGTCAAAGCGAGCGTACTATACAGACTTTGGAGGACATGTTACGTGCTTGTGTGATTGACTTCGGGAATAACTGGGAAGTTCACCTACCATTGGTGGAATTTTCTTACAACAACAGTTATCACACTAGCATAAAGGCAGCACCATTTGAAGCTTTATATGGGAGAAAGTGTAGATCACCAGTTTGCTGGGCTGAAATTGGTGATAGTCAATTAACGGGTCCCGAGTTAGTACACGAGACAACTGAGAAGATTGTTCAGATAAGAAACCGCATGGCCGCAGCGCGAGACAGACAGAAAAGCTATGCTGACAAACGACGAAAACCTTTGGAATTTCAGACAGGTGACAAAGTTTTATTAAAAGTCTCACCGTGGAAAGGCGTAGTTCGGTTTGGTAAGCGAGGAAAGCTAAATCCGAGATACGTTGGACCATTTGAGATAGTGGAAAGAATTGGTCCAGTGGCTTATCGACTAGCCTTACCTGATTCATTGAGTGGAATCCATGATGTATTCCATGTTTCAAACCTAAAGAAATGTTTAACGGATGAAACGATGGTCGTACCACTGGAAGAAGTTCAAGTAGATGAACAACTACGCTTCATTGAGGAACCGGTCGAGGTGATGGATCGTGAGGTGAAAACGCTTAAGCAAAGCAAGATACCCATCGTCAAAGTTCGTTGGAACTCGAGACATGGACCAGAATTCACGTGGGAACGTGAAGACCAAATGAAGCTTAAGTATCCTCAGCTATTTGAAAGGACGATGCCAGCCGGCGAAGGTACTGATTAAATTTCGGGACGAAATTTCTTTCAACATGGGGATGATGTGACAACTCATCCAAAACTCACACGATTTCGATTTCTTGTGCCAATGCAGTAGACCAGTGATGGAACACTCACCATGTAACGCAATTTTCGGGACGAAAATTCTTTCAACATGGGGATAATGTGACATCTGGTAATTTTCCGTTACCAAACTCCGTTTGTTCCGTTAAGTCTTGCATACACGTGTCGGGAGCACACACTAGTTGTCGTTGAACGTTGGTGACTTAACAGTAATCAGTAATGTTAAATTGATGATAATTAAGTTAACAATGTGATTATTAAGTTATGCTTATGTGATTTGAATGTTAACTGTAATTTTATCACGTAACGTGAAAACGTGCATATTTATTTCGTGTGTTTTGTCATAAATGGGAATTATGCATGATTGTTATTTGTGATTAATAATAATTGTGTTTAGTAGTTAAAAACTATTTAAAAACTATTCAAAAAGCTTAATTTTTATAAAATACAAATTATAAGGGTTAAAAGGGTAATTATGGATTATTTAATAAAATAAAATCAAAACCAAACCCTAAGCACCCTCTTCGGCCGCGACTTCACCTTCAAACACACACACACTTCGATCATCGACCAAGAACAAGCAAATACCACGATTTGGTTCGGATTCAAGCAATACATCAAGTTAGAAGCATCAAAGTTCCATTCTTTCTTCGAATTTAAGGGTAATTCGTGTTTCTTTGGATGTTTGTAGTTAGCCGAGGGTTTGGGGATCGAAATCTTCAATTGATGGTCGAATGATGCCTAATGGTTGATGTTAATGTGTTTGTTAGATAGATTACATGTTAATTAACGTCAAGTATGCAATAAAGGTTGGATTTTTACAAGTTTTATGGGATTTACATTAAGGCCGAAACCTAGTTCGAATATTGCAATTGAAAGTTGATTTTGGTTGTTTGTTGATGTTATTATGTTAGTTAGGTTAGATTGATGCTAGTTAACGTCGATTATGCAAGAAAGCTATGATTTTGGTACATTGTTCATAGGTTACTAATAATAGTAACTTTATTTTGCATGAATTGATGATTGGTTGATGTATGAATGTCATGGATGTGTTTGTGATGATGATTAGATGCTAGATGGTTGATATGAATGTTAGGAATTCAAGAATGCATGTTGTAGTTCATACCTTACTAAAGATAGTAACTTTTGGGTATGAAAGTTGATGAATCATGATGATTAGGTGTTGTTGATCATGTTTAGATGTTGTCATAGTCTTGAATTGGTATATAATTGATGAATTCATGAATGTAGTGTGAGTTTGATGAATTTGGGATGAACTTTCCCAAAAGGGAAACTTTAATTGTGCAAATCCTTGAATTGGATGATTTAAGCATGTTTGGGATATTAGGATCATGCTAGTGTATTCATGGAATTTCTAAGGTAACTAAATGTGTTGTTTGTGTCGTATGAATGTTTAGTTGGATAGTTATCTGATTTGGCCTGTTTGTGGGAATTCATGGTAATGGGTCATATGGGTATGTTAGGACTATTGTTGGGTTGTATGTTGATCATGTATGATATGCTGTTGTGTTAGTGTTAACGAGTTATCACCTATAATGTCACCAATGGGTCAAACGGGTCAACTGGGTCAAATGTGTCTTGTCTTTCTTAAACCTTGAGTCTCTTGGTTTGTAGAACACTTAGGGTTTCATGTTAATTCTGTGTACACGTACATATGTACTCTTGTGTTCTAGGTGACCTTTGAAGGTTGTCTTTCCCTCTTTCTTTCAAGTTAAGCTCTATGTTAATTCTTGCGCGTATCAGGTGAGTTCTTGCCCCACTTATTTTACATAATCTCTTTTGGGGGAGATAGCATACTGTTGATCACAAACGCTTTTATTTATGAGTGTGTATAATATTGATATAGTGTTGATTACCATGGAAAGTCCTCACACTTTCGGATTGTTAATATTGAATAGCGGGGAAATCTTGGGTAGTACTACTGGGTCTGACGAGCCCCACCTGTGCGACTCGAGGTCAAACGGGTGCAATTTTGTCCTAACACATATTCGTCACGACCTGGTAAGTCGTGACGGGAGGCAACAAACGTAACACAGTCAGCTTCGATCCACTATGATTAATATTTTTATGTTAATAGACTAGCTATCTATTGCAATACACTACTTATGCTCTGGAAATTGTTGATTGGTTTATATTTTAACGCAAACTCTTGAACTCACCAACCATGTGTTGACTTGTTTAGTATGCTATTCTCAGGTTAAGGTTGCCAGTTGCCTAGGAGCACGCACACCAGCATCGTTGAGTTGTCTACATTGTTTGTTTACACATTTGGGTTTATTTTTCCTATTAAACATTTGTGTTTGGGGCGCGTATGTTTTGCGCATTCTCTTTACATATTACTTGTTTTGGGTTTTTCTGTTTTAAAAACGCTTCCGCAGTATTTTAAACGCTTCCGCAGTATTTTAAACGTTAACTCTGGTTTTGTTTATTTATCATATAGAGTCGTTCTTGGTAACTAATGACTGAGATCCTGGTATGTCACGCGCCTCGCGGTAAAACCCGCTCGCGGATTTTGAGGGTGTGACACTTTTCACATCTAAAACATTGAGATTTTAAACCTTTCTTCTTACATTTTGAGATAGGAGCTTGATCTATTAATATCTCTTCCTCACATTCAGACATGTGTGAATCAGAATCGCTATAAGAGTCATATGATTCTTATTATTTTTCTTTAGTATCCTTAATTTTAGCTTTCATTTACATTAATATGACTGACATATGAGGAAATAATCTCCTTCTCTTTAGGTTTAGAAATCCAAATAGGTGTAAAAGATGGAATTGGATGAGAGAAAAACTTTTCAAAACCATTTGATTTGTTTGTCTGACTGAAGCTTTACTCGCACTTTGATTTTGTTTGTCTGTCTGAAGCTTTACTTGAACAAGCATCATTTCTATTAACACAAGCATTTGAAACATCACGATTTGATTCATAAACATCTAAAGATGAACAAACTGGGCTAGAGCTAGAACTACACATGCCATTGTCTGTAATAGACTTTTGGGAAACAAATCTACTTAAACTATTGTCTATTGAAGACTTTTTGGAATCAGAAATGCTAACACTAGAGCTGCCCAGACCACTACTTGCACCATAATCATACTTCTCACGAATCTCCTTATGATTTACTCCTTCTAAACCTGCATACAAACTGTTAGTATCTTTCTGAATTAATTCATTAGTTGGATGAGGTGTAGGCATAGGAGAATAACAATAAGTACTCGGAGGAGGATAAACATGAGTGGTTTCTTCGCTTTTCAAACCAGCCTTAATTCTAGCCCCCTGTTGTTTCTTGCAAAGATCCTCATGTTTCATCCTAGAGATTGTCCATTTTTCAAGTTTGGTTTTTAATTTGCTTGTTTCAAATTCAGCAAGTGCCCCAAGTTCTATTAAAGCATTTATTTCAACATTTCTTTCCAGAAGATTTCTCTTTCAATGCTCATTTTCCTTTAAAGCTTCATTTAACTTAACAAAATATTTTGACTCATTTGTTTTAAGATCTTTGTTAATTTGTTTTAATTCTTTTCATTTTCTAACAATAACCTGTTAGCTTCATAAACCCCCAATAAACAAATTTTGCAGGAAGGAGAACACATGTCTTGGATTACCTCATAAGGAAGTCCCGTAACTACTTTTTCAGTAGCTAGGGCTTTTTTGCATTAATAGACGGGAGTGTTCTTTTTGTATTCTTCCTCCTCCATGGCTTTCTTTCTTGCTTCCTCATCTTGATCATAAATCTCCTGCTTTACCTCACTTGATTTTCCTTCTTGTTGCTTCCCAACCTCAGCATCTTCATAAACTGTCACCTTTTCCTATCAGCTTCATAACAACCTTTTTCATCACGAACCTCACCACTCTTTATCTCTTGAGCTGAACTTGTTGCACGCCACCTTCACAGACTGCTTCATCTTGAACTTCACAACTAAACTCTTTAAAGGGATCAAAATCTTCACTTGAATCCGCATCACTATCCACCACCTCAGGCACCAGAGCATGATTAATCTCTTCTTCAGTTTCTTTGATTTCAGCACTGCAATCAAAGTTTGTGATCAGTGATGTTTCCTTCTTTGGCTTGGCTTCTTCTTTGTTAGTGATCGGGATGACCTTTGAAGTTCCAGAGGTTCTTGGTTCAATGATGATTGGAGATGGACATTCTCTTTTGAAGTGGCCTAATTGTTTACAGTTGAAACATCTCAATTTAGACTTATCATATCCAAGTTTTGAGTTTTGATTTTGATTGCCAAAGTTTTTCCTGCCTATTCTTTCCATAAACCTTCTTGCATGCATGTGAGCATTGCCATCTGCCACTAAATATTAGTTTCTTCCAAGTCATCAGGGTCCACCTGATACATATCCTCCATGGTCATTCCTTTTCCATTCAACTCCCCCGCAACCAAAGCTTCATAACTATATACAAACATTCCAAACAATGCCATTGTGTCTGACGGAACTTGAGTAGTGACTGATGCCTTTGAGCTTGAACTAAAAATTGATAGTCCACTACTAGACTTGTCTGACACGCCACATCCAGAAGACCCACCATAAGCTGTGCCATACATTGACGAGTTTGCAGCGGATGAAATCAATGAAGTATTTTGTGGAAAAGCTATAGTTGGCGCCATTGATTGATTGTATTCTCTCCTTTTCATGTCCAAATCAAATGAATTCAGTTTGTTGATCACATCTATAAGTTTATAATCAGCAAAGTTTCTTTTCTGCTTCAATAGTTTGACCTGCAAGCTCCATTGCGGTGGAAGAGAGTCCAAGAGTTTTGTGACTTGTTCATGATTACCCAGCTGTTCATCATCTTTCTTTAAGTTGCTTGAAACGGATAGAAATCAGTTGGTAAGATCAATAAGGCTTTCATTTTTGTGTCCAACAAATGAATTAAACTCCTTTTCAGCTTCGGCTTTCTTGTCCTTTTTTAAGTCTTCATTACCATCATAAAACTCTCACAAAGAAACATACAAGGATTTTGCATTCTTGTGTTTGGCAAAACGGCTGTAGATGTCTTGAGATAAACATAGAGTTAAAGACCCAAATGCTTTCTGATCATGGTCGATTAATTTAAGGTCTCTTTCTATGAAGGTTGATGGACCAGTGTTTGGTGAGGTAGTTTGACCGACAGTGACAGTAGGAGTATGTGGACCATTGATTATTGATTCCCACTAGTTGTGATCGGTGTATTAGAAGAAGGCTTTCAAACAAGGTTTCTAATCTTCAAAATTGTCACCATTGATAAGCCTCGGTGGCCTATTGGGTGCTACACTTTCCAAGTCAGAAAGGGTGATATTGGTTATTGTCATTTTCAAAAAACAGAAGGTAATTTCGCTGAACACCTCTAATTTCGCTGGATATCTCTAATTTCACTGCTACTTTCGCTGGCACTTTCACTGCTACTTTCACTGACAGTTTCGACAGCAGTTTCGCTCGAACAGATGAGTGTTTGGAAACTCTAGTTTTGGCAACAGATTCGTTAAAACTAGTAGAACTTTCATTATGAGTACAATTTCGGTGGCACTTTAGCTTTGTTTTGGCATTCAAAGGAGGTGAACTTTCGTTCAAAATGAGGTACTTTCGCTGAGTGACAAAGAACAATTTCCAAGTTCACGAATTTGGAAGTTTTGCTGGAATAGTAGTATCTTTGTCGAAAGAACAACAGTTTCGCTCGATGAAACTGCAAGCCTTTTCGAACAAGAAATCAACCTGAATTCACCCAAATCACAATGAATTTATGATTGGATGATTGGGATAGCTTCCTATACAAATACCAGATGATTTTCAATTGATTTCCATACCAAAAACATAGAAGATAAGATTCAAAATGAATGGATTAGTGTTTTTGCTAAAAACCCATCAAAAACTCAACAAATCAAGAGCACTAAGGCTCTGATACCATATTGTTGGTCCATTTGATCGATCATTAGTGCACATTGATCTATTAAACATAAAAATCCCACTAAATAAACATAAAACTATGAATGACACAAGAGCAAGTTTCAAATATGTTTAATAATCTTTAAACTCGCACAATAAACATGAATCAAATGCTCAAATATGATAACAATAGACTTCCAGCCACATACATAGAATTGCAATATTAGTATTTCAATATTAGGGTTTGAAAAAACTTGCTTACAATGAATGAAACTTTCAATATATAAGTATACTATAGTTTCACTGAAACTATCTTGACCATAACCTAGTTTCACCCGGCGATGAAACACAGTTTCGCCGGGTGAACTAGATCAGCTGACTATGAGCGAAACTTAGTTTCGCTCATAGTTTCACTAGGCACAAAACTTAAAAAATACGAGATACAAACTAAGTAAACTAACATTTAACCTGTTACATCAATACACAAAATAAACACGATAACAATGGTGAGTCCAACCTATACTAGATCATCAAAGTGTCTAATTCAAGGTTTTGTCAATTAGTAATGGAATAAATGTTCTATTAATCCTCTGGTCAATAATGATCAAAATTGAGACTTTAGGATACAAATTTCACACCCTCAATTTTCACAAACGGGGTTCTACCGTTAGGCGCGTGACATACCAGAATCTCAACCGATAGTTGCACCAAAGACATAATAATTACAAAACATAGTTGTTCAATATTATTAGAAAATCCCAAAAGCATAACTAACAATAAATTCAAGAAAACATTTGCGAACACGTAAACAGTTAGTCGTTTCGAATTTAACTAGCGGAAAACACGCACAACCCAAATTAATGTGAACTTGTGAAAAACAAACTTTGAACAGTTTTGTAAATCAAACAGCAATGAAATGAAATGATACAATGCTCCTAAACGTATGCACCTTAAGAACATAAAAGAAACATGCTAAAGTGTCAAGACAGGGTTGGTGAGTTCATAGGTTTTGATAAACAGTAACATAATTGAAAGCAGATCTAGTAAATAAAGTAATATCAGTTGATAGCTAGCCTACATAACAAGTTACATAGTGTATGATGTTCGCAACCGAAGCTGACAAATATAAGTATGCCTTGGCTGTGGTTACCAGACCACAACAACAGAAATTAGGTTAATTAAATACCCGGGTGGGGTTTGTCAAACTCTACTTAGAATTACATCGCTAACATACATAAATTAACAATTTGAAAGTGAGGACTTAAATTGGTACAACACTAGTAATCATGCGATTATTACAGTAATACTGATCAAAAGAATGATTGTTTAATGAACGTGTTTCTTTTCACCCAAAAGAATATATGTAAAGTGGGGTCGTAACCTCACCTTAAATGCACAACAACAGATAAATGCAAAAAGCAGGTAGTTAGGTTTCTGAAACACCTGGATTTCATATAACATTTAATTAATATTAAATACTAACTCTTAACTGTACGGTTTCGCATTCACGACTTGGTTATGAGATGTTCCCCACTAACACGCAAACTCAAACATACCCACCCCATGCATACATGATGCCTAACGACCCATACGTAACACACTTACATACTAAATATATACTACACATACACACACACACAGATATATATATATATATATTACAAACATATAATATATATATGTTGCACTCACATAATATATTATATATATATATATATATATATATATATATATATATATATATATATATATATATATATATATGTATATTACACACAAAATGCACAACCATAACAATGCACATATATCTCCACATGCCTCATCCATGCATTAACACATACAATACCCATCATTAATCCAAACCCACATGAATTCACCACATAATTGAGATCCAAATCACTTTCCCACGCACCCACTATGGACCTACGTATTCACATCCCTAAGTATAATTCCACATACATATATACATACACCATGTAGCACACACAAACAAAGCTTCTGTAAGGAATACACTTAAAGGTTGATGCAACCAAAGAACAATCAAAGAAGCTCTCAGCATGCACATGTGAAGTACTAGGAAAGTACTTCTGAATATTTGATATAACTCAATAAATTATGCTAAGTATCAAATCTTCCAAAGCCAAAAGACAAAGTCTTCCGAATCCTTCAAAGACAAAGTCTTTCGAATCCAAAGAGTGACGTCTTCCGAAGACAGAGAATACATGCTTTCTTTGACTTACTTTTGACAAAAGCTGAACCACCTTTCCGCTGCTAATTCTGAAGACTCACCAACCAGCATGGTTTGGCGAAAAGTTCGTGCTTTTGTCAACTATAGATTAAACTGTTGAGTCTGTAACTTTCCAACTATATACTTTTATCCATTTTATATTAGATAAGGATGTGAGCTATGGCATGTCATAGTCACTAGTCAAAATGCAATCTGTTTTTTGACTCTACATTGATCTTGTTGTCTAGATTAGTGTTTCCAGCTGGCCTTCAAAGTATGACCGGTTGTAGGATGTAGTACAAAGTATCTCAAGTAATTGTACTTAAATTTAATCCTTGTAACACTTGTAGGAACTTGAGAGCAATACACAACATTTTTGAAAACCATATTATCTTGTTCTTGTTCTTGTTATTGTTCTTTTACTTGTGTTCGTTGTTTCATCATCTAAGCCGGTTTCCTATTTGATCGGCTAAGTGTTATAAACTCTCTTCACCTTGTGAAACTGTTGCATTGACCACCCTTGACGGTCCTGCAATTGGTATCAGAGCTTTTTAGGCTCTTGATTGTAAAATCTCAACATCTTAGATCTCTTCAGTTTCACAAAACACTTATCAACTCAAATGGCAGATATCTCTAAAGCTGATATGGAAACCGGTACCATGACAGAGTCTCCACTGATTATTCCTGATAACTTTGATACTTGGTGCCAACGTATGGAAGGGTTCATCAAGTGTCAAGATAGCAAGATGTGGAGATCTGTTGTTGAAGGACCTCACATCCCAAGCACATCTTCGGCCACTGCTGGAGGTGGGATGATACCAAAGGAAACATCTGAATAATCTGAAGAAGACTGGAAGAAAGTATATGTAGATTAGAAATCCATGATCGCTCTTCAAACTGATCTTTGAAACTCCATATACAGAGGCTTCAAGAAGTGCAAAACTGCTAAGCAGCTCTGGGATGCACTAAAGCTCATGTACGAGGGGTCTAGGGAAGCCAAGGAAAACAAGTAAGACATTATGTAGCAGCAGTTTGAGAACTTCACCTACAAGACAGGTGAAACCATGACTCAACAATACTTCAAGTATGTTGAGATTATGGATACTCTAATTGATGTTGGAGTCAAGCTTGAGAATAGGGACATAGTGAGAAAGTTCATGTTGTCTCTTCCCAGACAGTGGACTCACTACTGTGTGGCCATCAAGAGAATTAAGAACCTCTTTATTCTTACTCTCATAGGGCTGTATGGTATCCTTAGTGGTTACTAGATGGAGATGAACTTGGGAAATCCATCAAGTAGCTCTTCCAACAATCAGTAGAGTTCAGTTCTTCATGTGGTTGGAAGGGATTGCAGAGAACCACAACATCATCCCATCTGCTTCCCCGAAAACTCACAAAAGGGTCCTTTCATCACATTCCCTAAGACACCAAGGGAGAGCTACATCCAAGAAAGCCCATTCCAAGAGAAAAGCTCTGCTCAAGCCTTTGTGTCTTTTGATAAAAGTTATGGAAACTTTCTCTTCACTCTTGAAGACTTGGACTGCATCCATCAAGATGATCTGGAGTGCATGGAGATAGTTTAACAGATGGCTCTCCTCACTCACAGAGCCAAGAAGTTCTACAAGAGAACAGGAAGGAAGTTTCCAAGTAATGTGGCCAGTGAAAAGTTTGGCCTGGATAAAAGCAAAGTGAAGTGTTACAACTGTAACCAAATAGGACACTTTGCTAGAGAGTACAAGGTACCAAGGACACATGGTGGCCAAGCACAATCCAGACCAAACTTCACTAATGCAGCTCCAAGAACGGAGAAGCCAAGCCCACCTAAACAACATGTTGTTCTTGCTATTGAAGAAGGAGGCTTTGACTGGAGCTTTTAGGTAGAAGATGCTTCTCCAAACCAAGCACTGATGGCTGATCATGAAGAAGCCAAGCTATTAGAACATCTTTGTACTCCTAAATGCATTGCTAAAGTTAATATGTACAAGTCCTATAACTTGGAAGTGAGATCTGATCTTGAGTCCTTAAACATTTTAAAAGCTCATTTTGAAAGAGCAGAAAATAATTATAAACTTAAAATTAAAGATTTAGAAAAAACCATTTCTACTCTTAAGCATGAGCATACAAACTACAGGACTCAAATCAAAGATCTTTTAACCAAGTTAACTGAATGCCAAGCTAGGCTTTTGATTAGCAAAGCCAAGGAGAAAAATATGTTCTTGAAGAGGAAAACTTCAAGAACATAATATCCTCATACTTGCATGAAAAAGTGAGATAGCTCCTCCACACACACTCCTATCTGTTAGATCTCCAAGGTGTGCTTGTCATGATGAGCTGCCTCCTATTGATCATATCCAAGAGAAGGATGAAGAAGTAGAGGAGATAGTGAAGGAGGAACCTGAAGTGAGTGACAAGGTTTATCCTATGAAGGGACATTATTTTCCTGGAGAGAAGAAAGAACCATGGATGACTAAGTTTGCAAGAAAGAACTTGATAAGTGTAGCCAAAAGAAAGTCAAAGAAAGCCCAAGAGATCAAGGCCACCTTTAACTCCAAGCAAAAGCAAGTTTTCATTTGCTGGATTTGAATGGGTAAACACTGAAGACACAACAATTCACTCTAGTACTAGGAGTCCTAGATCATGTCCACTATTTAACAGCCTGAACCATCTAGTTCCAAGAGCATGCCTCATCCCAAGAAGCCTGTTGCATCATCTGAGAAGATGAAGAAGGAAGTGGAAAATGATCAAGCTTAGCCTCCCACTCAAAAGAAGACACTCAGAAGCATACTAATTGAATGCATCTTGTGTGATAGTACTTCTTATTTTGCTAAGGATTGCATCTACAATCCTAAAAGTACTATCCATATGACCAAGAAGAAAACTTCTTGGAAGAAGAAGAAGAGGATAGCTTTGTAAGGAAAATCTCTTCCTTTCGAAAGCTCTAATGTGAAGAAGAAGATAAGTGAAAACTTGTCTTCGGAAGAAAATTTGGTCTCGGAAGAAATGAATGCTTTCGAAGTACTGAAGTCTGCTGCAGTGGATGCAAAAGCTTCCAAAGGTCCAGTCTCCAAAACTTCCAAAGTTATCAAAACTTCCAAAGTATTGAAGGCCAAGTCTAGTCTTCCAAATATGGTGTGGAAGATGAAGGAAGGCCATGTGACTGAAAGTTCTTCATCAACAAAAGCAAATGATCCATAAAACTTGCATATAGGATCAATTACTATTGCATTATCTTTAGTTCACATTGACAAGCCCAAGACCAATGAGGCTTGGGTTTTCAAATGTAACTAATCACCTCTTTATGTGCAGGAACAACTAAAGACCAAAGAGAATGTATGGATCATTGATAGTGGCAGTTTTAGGCATATAACAGGAAATGGCTCTTTGCTCCAAAATTTTAAGAAAACTGATGGAGGGACAGTTTCTTTTGGAGGTGAATTAGTTGGTTACATTACTAGAAGGGGCATGGTCACAAATGGTAAGGTCAGCATTGAGAAGGTAGATTATGTTAAGGAGCTTGGGTACAATCTCTTGAGTGTATCCCAATTTTGTGATCAGACACATAACATGCTCTTTACTGATTGCATTGTTCTCAAGCCAGGGGTGGTCATTCCTTAAGAGCATATCCTACTTAAAGCCCCTAGGAAAGGGAACATGTACAAGATGGATTTGTAGGAAACATCCCCTTAAGGAGAAGTTTCTTGCTTTCTATCTAAAGCCAATAGTGATAAGTCTTTCCCTTTGCATAAAAGAATATGCCATGTAAACTTTTAGAACATGATTAAATTAATTAAGAATGATTTGGTAACTGGAATGCCAAAGAAGGAGTTTACAAGTGATGATCATTGTGTTGCATGCCTGAAAGGGAAACAACACAAATTGTCTCACAATCCATCACTACTCCCCTACACTTACTACATATGGATCTCTTTGGCCCCACCAGTGTAATGAGTCTAGGAAGGACCTCATACTGTTTGGTGTTCACAGATGACTTCACAAGATATACTTGGGTCTTCTTTCTAAGAACTTAGGATGAGACCCCTGAGATCTTGAAGAGTTTCATTCTGAAAATTAAGAATCAATGTGATCATAAGGTCAAAATCATAAGATGTGATCAAAGAACTGAATTCAAGAACTAAATCCTTGATGCATTTTGTGATGAAAAAGGTATTACAAGACAAAATAGTGCTCCCAGGACTTCTCAGCAACACGGTGTTGCTAAAAGGAGAAACATGACACATATTAAAGCTGCAAGAACCATGTTATCTGACTCTAAACTGCCCATCACCTTCTGGGCAGAGGTAGCAAAGACTGCCTGCTATGTACAGAACATAGTTTTAGTAGTCACGACTCCAGGTAAGACTCCTTATGAATTGTGGCCCAAAAGGAGACCTTTCATTGGTTTTCTTAGATCATTTGGATGTCCTTGCACCATCTTGAATACCAAGGATCAAATAGCCAAATTTGCTGAGAAATTAGATGATGAACATTTTATTGGATACACTTCCCAATCTAAGGCTTATAGATTATACAATCTTAGAACTAGAGTAGTTGAGGAGTCAGCCAATGTGACCTTCAATTAGCACACACCCAGGGTGAAAGGTTATTGTCCTGATTAGCTATTTGATTTTGATTTAGTTATCAACTGTTTTAACAAATCTTATGAAGATGTTTAGGATCTACAGGTAGCTTATCAACAAGAGATTCTCATCCAAGATTTGAGCTGAGAAGACCAAGTGTTCAAACTACTTTAGCTCAAGTGGTAACTAGCCCTGTAGTTAGAAATCCTATATGCATAACCATGACAAATTTTTCAACTGATACATCTGAGGTACCTATAAATTCCAGCATAGAGTTGCCTATAAATTCCAGCTAATACCTCAGGTCCATATTAATGTGGACTCACACATTCAAAGCTTGTTTGAGGAGGGTATAACAAGGGTTATGCCTGCTCCATCTCACCCTGCTGAAAATCCAATAGTGGGATGGAGGTATGATGATGAAAGAAGAGCCCTGGTAATCTCTAGATCTTAGGGACAATAAGAAATCTTCAACTTCTACAACCTAAGATGCTATGAGAGAACCTATTTAGTTGACCTCCCACTTGCCAACCCAAATCAAAATAGGCAAGTTGTAAGGTTAGCTGATAGGATTCAACAAAGGGTGCTTGAAGAGTTCAAGTTGAGATCCAAATTAATTAGACAAAGGCTAGCAGGCAAGACTGTTGGTTAACTGGATGTTGAGGTGGACCCTAAGATTAATTTGAAGGGGAAACCTTGGCTGAAGGCCAAGTAGTTGAGCCTGTGACCTTGAGACATGAACTACTTTAACACCCATTACCCTCAATAAGGCACCAACTGGTGAAGGTGTATCACAGCCTCTCTCTAGCCAAAGCTCAAGTGTAGCAACAAGCACTGAAGGCGAAAGCTCTCTCCCCCTAAGTCACACAGACCTATGAGTGACAAAGGGAAGAGGAAGGCAAGGGAAGAGATTTCAAGTGGGACCCCTGGCTTCATAGAAGCTTTAATCAGGGCTTCCCCCAAGCCAAGTACTCAAGACGATGAGTTAAGGGTAGCCAGGTTTAACTATCTGGGGTCCAGGAACTACAATATTGATGAACTCATCTCTTTCCCCTTAGATGAGTTAAATTAACTGGCTGACAAGGAAGTGTCAAAGGAGACGAGGGAAGCTGAGGATGTAAAATTGCTCCTCAACATCAAAGAAGAAAAGAGGAGAAAAATACTTTACCAAGCTCCTACCCTCTCCCAATTCAAGAAAGTCCCGAGGCAGAGGCTATGGCTACTAAGCAACAAACATAGGTAGGCAGGGAACAAGACAGGAAAAATATGATAACCTACCTGAGTGCCACATGTCTTTATCAGGTAGCAGACCTTCTTCCCTTATCATATGAATATGTTGAGTTTGAATACCTTAAGCAGGTTGAGCAACAACTGCAAAAAGGGCAAAAAGTTACAAAAAGGAAGATGAGGGAATAGGCTATAAGGTCAAGAGCCACCATCAGAGCAAATCTGTATGGATTCTCTGGAATGAGACTTGTTCCAATGTCTCTATCCACAATGGACGAGCACATTAGAGTGATCAAGCAGATGATCAAAAGGGCTGAGCTAGTTGACTTGCATTCTCCAACAAGTCAGGCTACACCTGAAGCTGAGGTCAAGGTTGGGCCACAGGAGACAACACAACATTGACCTAGTGCTACATCATAGCCAGCTTCATCTTCTAATCCATAGTAGGGTCTTGATCCTTCTCCTTCTAAACTTGTGAAGGACAAGGACCCAACTGAGAAGGACACACAAGAACAATCTGGTACTTTAGGCCAATTCTCTCAGTTAAAGTACAGAAAGAGGTAAAGGATGGCTATAAGAAAGGATAAGAAGAAGAAGAAGTCCATGGAATCCACCTCTGCACCTCAGGATATCCTAAGGGTGCTCAAGAAGAGGCTGCCCAACAAAGTCCACTCATAGTAGAGCATCTTGCTGCTGAGAGACCCATCTTGTCTTGGGTGTTTGCTACTAACCCAGACAGATGGCATGTCACTAGAGATTAAGGAGGGCAATACATGTACTTCTAGCAAAACATTCTTGATCTCCCTCTGCATAATCTGTATGACATGAGGAGATACTTTGAGAGTCTAAGGAATCCTGACCAACTGATGATCAAGGGAATTGTCTCGATTCTAATGAGGACTATTAATAGATCAAGATAATGACTCAAAGGTCTCCTCAATTTTGGTAGCATTAGCCTAGGGGAATTTGTAAGGAATACATATAAAGACTGATGCAACTAAAGAACAATCAATGAAGCTCTTAGCATACACATTTGAAGTACTAGGAAAGTACTTCTAAAGATTTGATATAACTCAATGAACTATGCTAAGTATCAAATCTTCCAAAGCCAAATGACCAATTCTTTTGAATCCAAAGATGAAGTATTCCGAAGCTTCAAAGACAAAGTCTTCTGAAGCCATAGACTGATTTCCTTTAAAGACAGAGAAGACATGCTTCACTGACTTACTTTTGACAAAATCCGAACAACCTTTCCGCTGCCAATTCTGAAGACTCACCAACCAACATGGTTTGGTGAAAAGTACGTGCTTTAGTAAACTACAGATTAAGGTGTTGGGTCTGTAACTTTTTAACTATGTACTTTTATCCTTTTTGTATTAGATAAGGATGTGAGCTATGGCATGTCATAATCACTAGTCAAAAGGCAATTTGCCTTTTGACTCTACATTGATCTTGTTGTCTAGATTAGTGTTTCCAGCTAGCCTTCAAAGTATGGCCAGCTATAGGATGTAGTATAAAGTATCTTAAGTACTTGTACTTAGATTTAAGCCTTGTAACACTTATGAGAACATGAGAGCAATATGCAATATGCTTAAAAACCATATTATCTTGTTCTTGTTCTTGTTAATGTTCTTTTACTTATGTTTATTGTTTCATCATCTAAGACGGTTCCCTATTTGATCTGCTAAGTGTTCTAAACTCTCTCCACCTTTTGAAACTGTTACATTGACCACCCTTAAACTGTGCTGCAGCTTCCATAGATCGAACCCACATAATCAACCCAATCGGCCACCCTTTTCCCAACTCCGGTGTCCATCAAACCTTGACAGACACAGGCAATAAACAACACCCATACCCGTTGAGCATAAACAAATATATACGAGATCTACACCACCAACGAGTACATAATCATGCATAACAGAACACATACATCTCACATGCGCATATATATACACATTCATATACACATAAGAGCATCACACACAACTCAATTACCACAGCCCTTGAACCCGTATGCATTTATACATGGTAATCAAAACCCAAATACTCGAAACCATATGTTACGAATATGAGTAAAGAGTGAGAAGAATCATACCGAATGGGGTTGTTTCCGTCCCTTCTCGCGGTTGCCGAAGGAGTTGTCGATTGTCAACCTCGCGGTTGAGGAGAGGTGGAGTCTTCAGAGAAGCGCCAGTCATCCAAGTACCATAGTTGGTGTCATGAAGGCTGTCGTAGATGGGGTGTCATGAATTGGAAGTTGCTAAAGGGGGAGGCTGTCGAGAGGGTGTTGTGAAGTAGAAAAGGTTGCTGATTGTAAAGGAGTAGAGGTCAAGAGATAGATCTAGGGTTTATTTTGGTAGAGTGATTCATAATGGACGGAGAGGGGGAGTCGGTTACAATAGGGGGGGGGGGTGTTTCACCTTCAATTGATTAATTTATTAATAGTAATTATTTGTAAATTAGATTAGGCTAAGTTTAATAATAATTTTTTTAATTAAACTAAGTTATGTTTTAATAACAATAATGGGTTTATTATTGTTTTAATTACAAAAAGTAGATTTAGTGATTATAATTAAACATGCGATAAGTTGACGATGATAATTTGAAATTTCGGGATGTCACATCATCCACTCGTTGAAGAATTTTCGTCCCGAAAATTAGAACACCAATTTACGAAGAACACTAGATTTAATGATCTGCAATGCATAAAGAATATGGTTTTTCTGAGAATTCAAAAACAACTTGAAAGAAAAGAATTTTGGAAATTTCTGGTTGTGACATCATTCCCTTGTTGAAGGGAATATCATCTGAAAGTTAAAGGAAAGATATCTTAAGAATGGATACCTTAGGAAGTGGATGCCTAATTTTTGAATAGTTGCGGGTATTTCTTCTTCATTTGATCTTCGTGCCCCCAGGTAAATTATGGTCCACGCTTTGAATTCCATCTAACGCGCACAATAAGAATCTTGCTACGCTTTAAGGTCTTGACTTCTCGATCCATAATCTCAACTAGTTACTTAATGAAACGAAGCTATTCATCAATCTATAGTTCCTCTAATGGAACGACAAGTGATTCATTGGCTAGACACATCTTCAGGTTGGAAACACGGAACACATTATGAACACCATCGAATTCCTCAGGTAGATCCAACTGATAAGCTACCGGGCCGTTTCTTTTGACAATCTCAAACGGTCCAACATATCTAGGTTTTAGTTTACCATGATTCCCAAAGCATATCACACCTTTCCAAGGTGAAACTTTCAACAATACCCTATCACCGACCTGGAATTCCAAAGGCTTTCTCCTTTGATCTGCATAGCTTTTCTAACGATCCCAAGCTGCCTTCATATGGTTACAAATCTGAACAATATTCTAAGTGGTTTCACGAACAAGCTCAGGACCTGTTAGGTGACTATCACTAACCTCAGTCCAACAGAGAGGTAATCTAAACTTTGTACCATAGAGTGCTTCAAATGGTGCAACCTTAATACTTGTATGATAACTCTTGTTGTAGGAGAATTCAATCAAAGGTAGATGAGTTTCCCAACTATTCCCAAAGTCTATAATGCACGCTCTAAGAATGTCTTCTAGGGTTTGGATCATGCACTCTGTTTGACCATCTGTCTATGGATGATAAGCCGTACTCATGTCGAAACGAGTACCTAGCGATTTCTACAGTGACTGCCAGAAGTGCGTAGTGAATCGTGCATCACGATCGGAGATGATCGAAAGTGGCACGTTATGTCGAGATACAATTTCCTTTAAGTAAATCTGTGGTATTTTATCCATCTTATAGTTCTCATGGATTGCCAGGAAATGTGTTGATTTGGTTAAACGATCTAGTAACACCCAAATAGTATCGTTTCCACTCTACGAATGAGGTAACTTAGTAACAAAATCCATAGAGATGTTTTCCCATTTCCATATTAGGATCTCTGATTGTTAAAGCAAACCTGATGGTTTCTGATATTCCACCTTGATTTTAGAACAGGTCAAACACGTTGACACGTAGGCGGCAATTTCAGCTTTCATGTTAGGACACCAGTAGATGACCTTCAGATCTTGGTACATCTTGTTAGATCTAAGATGTACCGAATAATGGGACTTGTGAGCTTCTTCCATTATCAATTCCCTGAAATTACCGAATAATGGAATCCAAACCCGATCTTTACAGTAACACAGCCTATCTGATTTCTCCTAAAATAGTTTCTCAGCTCCTCTAAGAGATTCTAACTTGATTTTCTACTCTTGTAATGCCTCAACCTGGGCATTCTTGATCTATAACGGTTGGTCTGAATGAGTAGTCATCTGCAATGCATGGACATAACGACATTTTAGGGTTTTCTTTTGACAAAGGGAATCAGGTACCACATTAGCTTTTCCTGAATGATACTTGATGGCACAATCATAAACACTCAGAAGTTCTAACCATCATCGCTGCCTCATGTTTAACTCCTTTTCATAGATGTGCTGAAGACTCTTGTGATCAGTAAAGATCGTGCACTTAGTTCCATAAAGATAATGTCTCCAGATCTTAATTACAAATACTACAGCTCCCAACTCCAAATCATGAGTTGTATAATTCTTCCTATGCACCTTAAGCTATCTTGATGCATAAGCTATCACTTTCTGGCATTGCATCAACACGCAACCCAAACCTTGGATTGATGCGTCATGATACACCACGAAGTTATCCGTTCCCTTTTGAAATGCTAAGATCGGTGCACTTAACAGCTTGTCTTTAAGCGCTTGGAACGCCGCTTCCTCATTACTGGCCCACTTGTAAATAGTTCCTTTGTGAGTTAGGGCAGTCAGAGGCTGTGCAAGTCTCAAGGATCCTTTTATAAAACACCGGTAATAACCTGCTAATCCAAGAAATTGGCGCAGATCTTTAGGTGTCATTGGTGCAAGCCAATTCTTGATTGCCTCAATCTTCGATGGGTCAACATGAATGCCATTCTTGTTAACTAGATGCCCTAATAATTGTACTTCTCTCATCCAAAAGTCATATTTTTGAAAACTTGACATATAGTTGTTCTGTCTTCAAAAGCGCTAGAATAAGTCTTAAATGTTCCTCATGTTCCTCCGTATTCTTGGAATAAATTAGTATGTCATCAATGAAGATGATGAAAAACTTGTCTAAATAGGGTTTACAAACACTATTCATGAGGTCCATAAAGACTGAAGGAGCATTTGTCAATCCAAATGGCATGACCACAAACTCACAATGCTCGTATCGAGTTCTAAAAGTTGTATTGGATATGTCTTATTCCCCAACCCTGAGATGATGATATCCAAATCTCAAAACAATCTTTGAGTTATAATCAATCCCTGAAGTTGATAAATAAGTCATCAATATGCAGAAGAGGATAATGATTCTTTATAGTGACCTTGTTCAGTTTTCGATAGTTAATGCACATACGGAAGGTTCCGTCCTTGTTCTTCACTAGTAACACAAGCGTTCCCCAGGGTGAAGAACTAGGGCATATGAATCCTTTGTCTAACAGCTCCTGCAATTGTTTGGATACTTCTTGTAATTCGTTCGGTGCCAAACGATACGGCGCCCTAGGGATTTGGGGAAGCTCCTAGGGTCAGTTCGATCTGGAACTATAAGGAAGACTAGGAAAATCCTCTAGAAGCACTTCTAGAAATTCTTTAACCACAGGAATATCATCAATCCGCTTCTCTTATGAGGTATTTTCAATAACTAAGGCCAAAATCATTGAATTTTGCTTTCGCAGGCATTTCTGAGCCTTTATGTAAGAGATGATGCTCACCATAGCACCACTTTTGTAACCTTCAACCATGAGTATCTCTCCATTAGGAAGAGGAAGTCTAATGAGTTTCTCTCGACAAATGATTTCAGCTTGGTTCCTAGACAACCAATCCATACCGACAACGACATCAAAACTATCGAGTGTGATAGATAGAAGGTCAATATCAAATTCATACCTAGACAGACCTATTTTACAACCGCGGTATATGTAAGAAGCTTCTTTAATCTTACTATCGGCTATTTCTACAGTATAGTTTGAGTATAAAGCTGTAGATGTAACATCTAGCAACTTACTGAACTTATGAAAAATAAAACTTCTATCAGTGCCAAAGTCAAATAACATGAAAGCAAAAAAACCATTGATAGGAAATTTACCAGTTAACATAGAAGGGTCATATCGAGACTCACCTGATCCAATGAAGAATGCTCTACCCTTAGTACTACAATTGCCATTACCACTATTATCTTTCATCTTATTAGCACTATTACCACCATTGTTTCCAACATTGTTGTTCTTTCTTAGTTTTGGGCATTTCTCTTGTAATGCCCAGTTTGACCACATTCATAACAGCCTTTCTGTTCATCTTGCTGTGTTGGTGGCTTGGCCGTTATGTTCACTCGACAGTTTTTGGTAGCATGACCAAATTTACCACACCTCTTACTGTTTTTCTTGTTACACGACCCGTTATGGTGGTAATTATATTTGTTGCATTTGGGAAGTGTTTCGCTATAACCATCAGTGTGTTGAGATAATGAGGAAGACTGGTTGATTGAATAGGAGTTGTCAAACTCTTTTGGTTGCTGAGGCTATTGCTGAGCTGAACCTTTTTTATTGCTAGGACCAGTTTCACACTTACGCTTATTGCTTCAACCAATGGTATCTGACGTAGAGCCGCGTGGGGGTAACTTCCTTTGCGGGATAGCCTACTCACTCAGTTTATGGGCTAATGTGATCGACTCTTGTATGGTATTGGTCGAGAAGCAGGGACCATACTCTGGATTTCCAAAGCTAACCCATGAAGGTACCTTTTGATCCTCGGTGAAGAAAGCTTGATCATATTAGGCACAAGGTAGCGAGCTCATGAGAGTGAGTAGTATACGCCTCGATCTCAGAACCCGTCATCTTGAGGTTCCAGAATTCTATCTCCAATTTCTGTACCTCATCACGGGAGCAGTACTACTCCTTTATCAAGTTCTTAAAATCATCCCAAGTAGTTTGGTTGGCGATCTCCATCCCCAACATTTGAACTTGGGTATTCCACCAACTCAATGCAGCTCCATCCAATGTGCCCGTAGTATACTTAACCCAATTTGTCACCATGTCCAACAGCTCCTTCAACCACCATAAACGGGTTGGGTTTGTAGTCCATGAAGGACTTGTAAGTACAAACCCCTTGACCTGTAATAGATTTAGATTAGGACTTTAGAATTTTTAATAAGTGTTATAATTTAATAGTATGGACACATCAGGAATGAATTGGAGTTACTTAGCGATCGGAGCGGGCTGTGGGTTTTGGTTGTGGTTGGCCAAGGCATTAGCAACATGCGGATTTATAAGTGCGGTCAGTTTTGCTGGTGTCATGATAATGGTACCACGAACACGACCACGTCCGCGTCCACGTCCAGGCTTTCGTAACAATCACAACGTACAAAAACTAGTAAATATACAACATATCAACTCGATTTAAGTATAAGCAATTAAAAGAATTTAGCATAATCAAAACTTAATGTTCAAATAAGGTTCTTCCTCTGGGTCTCCTTCAGGAACCTCTTCTGGTATTTCTTCTGGGTGCTCTTCTGGCTTCAACACTGCATTCAGTGCATTGTTATGGCCCTCCATGTTATTGATTCATTAACGGTTTGTTATGATTTCCTCTTTGTCACCAGCCACACGTTTAGTTAGAGTTGTAACGCGGTCCACTAGCCTGTTATGTGATCGATAAGGTTATTAAGTCACATCTTCAGTTCTTCATTTTCTTATCTTGATTCCCTCAACCCTTTCCTTAATGTCACGTTGTCATCCATGAGTTCCTTGATGTACTGATGCTTAACGTGCAAAGTGGTTGTCAGAGCAGCTATGGCCTGCTTGGTGGGTAAGTGAGAGGAGGCAAGATGGGGTCATTAGGAAATCAGAACGGAGCAGACCTAGTCTGGGGTTGACGTTTAGGACTAAGAGTAGCATTTTTCTCCCGAATCAATCGAGTCATATACTAAGGATAGTACTCCCAATTATGGACTGGGGGGTAACGAGGTAAGGCTAAAGGCTAGTCATAATCGAAATCATCAGCATCATTGAGAGGCATAGACCACTCATCTATATCCGAAGATGAAGGCGGGGAATCAAGGCGAACATGCCCTTTTCCCAAAGATACAGAAGAAAAAGATGCCATTCCTTAAATCAACCGCTCACAGGAATGAGTAAAAGTAGATAAATCCAACAAGCAAACAAAAACAGCAAGCAAAACTAAAAGTGTCTATATGCGTGTAACTAAGGCATCAGGCTATAGTCTAAATCCAATGCAAATGAGTTGCAGATTTCTTTTAGTTTGCTCTAACCATTGGCTCTGATACCAATCAGTCACACCCTTAATTTCCACAAACAGGGTTCTACAGTTAGGCGCATGAGATACCAGGATCTCAGCCGATAGTTACACCAAACAACACAATAATTACAAAACATAGTTGTTTAATATTATTTAAAAATCCCAAAAGCATAATTAATAATAAATTCAAGAAAACATTTGCGGAAGCGTTAACAGTTCCTCATTTAGAATTTAACTAGCGAAAAACACCCTAATGTGTCAACACACGGTTGGTGAGTTCATAGGTTTTGATAAACAGTAACATTTTGAAAGCAGATCCAGTAAACAAAGTAATTTTAGTAGATAGCTAGTCAACATAACAAGTTACACAGTGTATGAAGTTTGCAACCGAAGCTGACAAATATAAGTATGCCTCGGCTGTGGTTACCAGACCAACAACAAAAATTAGGTCAATTGAACACCCGCTTGATGTGCAGTTGTGCTAGCGTGACTAGTCTGGGTGGGGTTTGTCAAACCCAGTAGAGCTACTCAGAATTAACTCATTAAAGTACATAAATTAAAGGTTCAAAAGTGAGGACTTAAATTGGTACAACACTAGTAATCATGTGATAATTACAATAATACTGATCAAATGAATGAACATTTAAAATGAACATGTTTCTTTTTCCTTAAAATAATATATGTAAAGTGGGGCCGTAAACTCAACTTAAATACACAACAACAGATAAATACAAAAAGTAGGTAGTTAGGTTTTCGGTACACCTGAATTGCATTTAACATTTAATTAATATTAAATACTAACTCCTAACTGTAAGGTTTTGCATTCACAACTCGGTTATGAGATGTTTCCCCGCTATGCATACATGATGCCTAACGACCCATACGTCACACATTTACATCTACTAAATATATACTATATATATCACACACACAACTATAATATATATATATATATATATATATATATATATATATATATATATATATATATATATATATATTACATACAAAATACAAAACCATAACCATGCACATATATCTCCACATGCCTCATCCTAGCATAAAGACACAAAATTCCCCTTCACTAGTCCAAAAACCACATGAATTCACTACACAATTGAGATCCAAATCGTTTTCCCACACACCCATTGCCATACCTACGCATTCATATCCCTAAGTATAATTCCATATACATATATACATACACCATGTCCCACAGACACAAACAAAGCTTCCATCGATCGAACCCACACAATGAATCCAAATCTGCCACTCTTTTCCAAACCTTACTTCCTATCAAACCACGACTGACATACATATTAAACAACACCCATACCCGATGAGCACACTAAAATATATACGAGATCTACACCACCAACAAGTAGATAACCATGCATAACAGAACACATACATCGCACATGCACATATATATACATTCATATACACCCGAGATCATTACACACACAACTCAATTACCACACCCCTTGAACCCGTATGTATTTATACATAGTAACCATAACCCGAATACTCGAAACCATATGTAACGAACATCAGTAAAGAGTGAGAAGAATCATACCGAATGGGGTTTTTTCGATTGCTTCTCGCGATTGCCGGAGGTGATGTCAATTTTCAAGCTCACGGTTGAAGAGAGGGGGAGTCACTTGAGAAACATCGGTCATCCAAGTACCACGGTTGACATCGAGAAGGCAGTCAAAGATGGGGTGTTGTGAACTGGAAGTTGCAAGGGGGAGGAGGCTGTCGAGAGGGTGTTGTGATAAAGAAGAGGTTGCCAGTTGTCAAGGAGTAGAGTTCAAGAGATAGATCTAGAGTTTATTTAGGTAGAGTGATTCATAATGGATCAAGAGGGGGAATCGGTTACAATAGGGGGGTTCACCTTCAATTGATTAATTTAGCAATAGCAATTATTTGTAACTTAGATTAGGTTAAATTTAATAGTAATTTGTTTAATTAAACTAAGTTAAGTTTTAATAAGAATAATGGGTTTATTTATTGTTTTAATTACAAAAAGAAGTTTTAATGAATTCAATTAAACATGCATTAAGTTGATGATGATAATCTGAAATTTCGGGGTGTCACACAAAAGGGCAAGGTTGGGAATTTGGACTTAAAAATGAAACATTTTGTACAGGCCGTAACTTTCATACAAAGTCCAAATGGGTCAAAAATTTCATTTATTAATAAGTTCAATGAGTCCTCTAACTAACCCAAGTGGTCTCGCGTCTTTTCGATGTTGTTTGATTAAACAAGTTTGAATTTACAATCAGTTTGTATGACTTCACTATAATTGTAGCGTAATTCTCCTTTCGGCTTAAGGAATCAGCCATAATATTGGCTTTACTCGGATGATAAACAATTTCCCAGTCATAATCTTTAACTAATTCTAGCCATCACTGTTGTCTCATATTTAGCTTCTTATTGTAAAAGAAATATTTCAGACTTTTATGGTTAGTGTAGATTGTACACTTGGTTCCATACAAATAATGCATCCAGATCTTCAATGCAAACATTAGTTTTTCCAATTCTAGAACACAGGTTAGGTAATTTGCTTTGTTTGACTTCAATTTTCGTTAAGCATAAGCTATTACCTTTGCTCTTTACATAAGGACGCAACCCAATCTGACACGTTAAACATCAGAATAAACTATAAAATTTTCTGTTCGTTCTGGTAATGCTATGGCCGGAGCTTTAGTTAAGTTTTCCTTCAAAGCTTGGAACACATATTCTCGTTTAGGGTTCAATTCAAATTTGTAATTCTTTCTAGTTAGCTTTATCAACAGGAAAGCTATATTTGATAAATCTTGAATGAAATGTCCATGATAACCGGCTAAGCCCAAAAAGCTTACGACTTAAGTTGGGGTCTTTGGGGTGACCATTGCATAATGGTCTCTATTTTTGCATGATCCACAAAAATACCCTTGTCATTCATCACATGACCTAAAAATCAGACTTCTCGAAACCAGATTGCACATTTAGAAAATTTTGCATATAACCTTTCTTTTTTAGGACATTGAGACCATCACGAAGATGTTAAACATGATCATCTTTAGTTTGAGAATAGATAAGAATATGATCAATAAAAACAATGACATAACAATCAAGCATAGGTTTACATACTCGATTCATGAGATCCATGAAAACTGCTAGAGCATTCGCTAGATCAAATGGCATCACAACAAATTCATAGTGATCATAATGAGTACAAAAAGCTATCTTAGGTACATCTCCTTGCCGTACCTTAACTGATGATAACCTAACTTTAAATCGATCTTTAAGAACCAGCTAGCGCCTTGTTGTTGGTCAAAAAGATCATCAATTCTAGGCAAAGGATACTATTTTTGATGGTCAGTTTATTCAATTCACGGTGATCTATGCACATCCGCATGCTACTGTCCTTCTTTTTATCGAACAAAATAGGCGCGCCCAAAGATGAAACACTTATAAGAGATCTAGGAGTTGAGACATTAATATTTTCATCTCATTTGATGCCAGTTGATATGGTGATTTAGCCACTAGTTTAGCTCCTGGAACTAGATAAATTTTTAATTAAACTTATTTTTCTAGTGGAACACCTGGTACCCCTTGGGATTTCAAATACACACCATCTTTAAAGTCACTTGGGATATTAACACCCAAAATTCTTTCATATATTATAAATATACACCATTTTTAAAGTCACTAAAACATATATTTGACCTGTACCTCATAATCATTTTCATCATAATCATACATATTTATAATAAATGAACACATATAACATGGTACTAAACATGTTTCATCTTTATAAAATTCATACAAACTTATGATAAATAAAACATATAATATGTAATTAAACATGTGTCATGATAAAGTTATAGGTCGGTGTACTTACCTCAAATATACTAATATACTAGATCTGAATTGACCGGTTAACACCACCGTAATTACTTTGTTCTCTTAGTAATCTCTCTTTTAGTAATATGTTTTGTTGGATCGGGTTCGGTTAAGACAAACCAGAACTTCTTCAATGATCAATAACTAACGAATGCGAAACCTAAGTTAGTTACTTAATATCATAACACATATACTTTGAGCAAAGATAAACATAATAAGTTCTTTCAAAGTATTCACTTGATTAAATAGTTTTATGCAAGGATTACAATTCGGCAGATATAATCAAATGACTTAGAAAGCTTGCCTCAACTATACAAGTGTGATTACTTTTATACTAAATGATAAGAATAAACTATTCTATGTTCAGATGCTATAGTTGAACATGTACTCTATGTATCAGAGTTCGTAGCTCTAGTACTATGTTGTCTCCTAAAGGAGAAACATAATAGCCATTGGCACATACATGCTTGTTCTTAGCAGCGGTCGATTGACAGATAATAGAGTTATCTGCTGATCGGCAGTTGAACTGTATGTGCTGATATGCAATCCTTTAGCTCATGTAGTTTGGTAGTTGCCTGGCATACGCTGATCAGCAGTCATTTAGCATATTGAATTCGACACTTGATTCAACACTTAGCCTAGTTCGGAAGTTGAAGGCTAATGCTAAAAATCTAGAGTTTTTGGTAGATTCATCCTTCATGATTCAACGAATTCCCCCTAGGATGATGCTACCAAAATTCTATCTTCATCCTTTAAGCATCCTGGTCAGCTGAAGCTTGTACATATATCCTTTTCTATCTCTTGAGGGGTTGTCAAGAGGTGGATTTATCAAATCCTTCATGTTGTGTAGAGAGAGTTTAATTAGGTCATACTCTTTTACGTCAACTTTGCTGGCACCAACATATATCAGAGTGATGGTGTTGGTTTAGGAACTGTAACTCCAATGAGTGATTGGGTCAGGAATGCTTAGAGGAGTTACATTAAGAGCTTCTTCTTCTTCCCTTTGCTTAGTGTTGACTTTAAACTTTATTATCAAAAATAACATCCATTGATTTGTACTTGTTTGGCAAGTCTTCATTTTCTAAGATCAGTTTGTGCATTTTCTTTATGTCTTCAAGTCTCAGCTATAGAACATACAACTCACTTAAGACGAAAGCGTTTGTATGATTCTTTCTTTTATTACAAAACCCCTTAGTCTTGAAATCATAATCCCAATTGATTATGCTATCATCATTTTCTATGTCTTCCTATTTGTTAGATTCTGAGAGGTTTTCTTCTTCTTCGGGATGTTCTCACTAATGTCTAATTTTGTTAGCAACATTAGTGATGATCACTGAATCTGCTTACTCTTTAGATTGGCTTTGGGTAGGGGATTTGGCTATATCAATGGCTTGTTGGACTTGAGGAGAATCCTGATCAGTGGTTTGAGCAGGTGGTGAAGTATGAGAAGGTGAAGTTGGTTAGTTGATGGGTTCAGCAGATGGAATGGTTTCAAGAACTTCAGATTCTATTTTCTTCTTTCTATGTTCAAAAGTCTGCTTTGATCTTTCAAGACAAGAGTTTTAGAACTTAATCAAAACCTTTTCCGCTTCTTTAGCCTTAGAGTCGTTACTTGGGTTTCTTAGTCTTAACCTGGTTAAGTTAGCTATCTTAAACAAGTTGAAGCAAACCAGTTAGTTCCTTGAGTAACCTACTCTTCCAGCTGCTAATCTAGTGATGAAGTGTTTTTTTTCTGATCATATTCCCACTCAAGATGGGATCATGTGCTGATAGTGGAGTTTCATGGACTTTTTCACAAGCATCAAACTTGACTAAGGTGAGTACATTATGCATCAGCATCTTAGACTTGTCATTATTACATCCAAAGATGCTAAAGTACTCAGTAATTTGCTCTAGGATGTCAAGGGGTAGATCAAGTACTTAATTTTCATGATCATTGTAGATGATCTCTCCATTTGCCCTCTTGATAGGACATTTCTTCATTCTAGTAACATACCCAACTGCCAATAATTAGGTTCCTTGGAGTATCTTCTCCTCAACTTCTAGGTCAACAATCCTTGCTTTTATCACTTTCTTTGGAGCTTTTTCTTTCTTAGCAAGGACTAAAGATATGGGATTCTCATCATCAGAGACAGGTGACGAAGAGTTAGGGAATGATAGAGGCTTGGTCAGTAGATGGGAGGACTTTTGAGTGATTTTCTTTGATTTGGCCTGTTGTCTCTCCCATTGCTCCCTGGCTTGTTCAAGGTTTGGGAGCTCTCCAGTAACAACTATTTTCTTGATTCGTTTGATATTCAGATCAAGAGTTGACATACTCATTGATCCTACTTCTCTACCAGAGAAACCATAGTATCTGAGAAATTGCTTCATCTGCTACTTATCCCTTAACTCTTTTTCCTTTTTTCTTCTACGATTCTCCATCTTAGCATGAGTAGTAGCTATCAGCTTTGATTTAATTTCAGCAGTACTCCACTCCTTGATCTCATCAAAATTGTATCTGTTCAACTTAAGTTGAGCTACTAGGAGACATTTATCTTCATCTTTCTTCTCATTCTTTATAGAAGAGATCATGGGTTTGAGTTGGGCAGTTGCAGCTATTAAAGCCTAGTGAGTTGCTGTTCTTTGGATGCCTTTGGCAGATAGTCTGGATAACTTAGATAGAACCCTCTTGAAAGCTTTGGTTTTCTTTTTAGGTGGAGCTTTGGTTTTGTTGGGTTCACCATTGATGAAGTCTCAAGTTGTAGTTCTTATAGCTCTTGAGTCCTTTACACTCTTGATTAGTGCAATGATATTCTTCTTTACCGAGGCCTCTTGAGTTCTGTCAGTTTTTAGAACTATAAATTCTTCTTCAGGCTTATTTGGGAACAACTCCACCTTCTTGGTCGTCATAAATCTGGCCTTTGATTTTTCTGCCTCAAATTATATTTCCTCTTCAGCGGTCATAGGTCTCTTACCTTTGTTAGAGTTAGGGACTTTAGTATGTCTGACTACCGAAGGCCTAAGAGTTATACCTTATACCTCACCAACTGACTTGGGATCATTGGCAGTTTTCTGAGCTCTCTCAGCCTCATTAGTGACTTCTGGGCCATTAGTCTCCACGTTCACCTCAGAGTTAATTAGGGCTTCAGTTTCAACCTCCGGTTGACAAAATATCAACTCAACTGATTTTTGAGTTCAGACTCAGGTACATCATTATAAAGTTAGGTAGGTTCTATCTTAAGAGACACTCCATGCTTTTTCATGTCATCATCCATGGTCTAGATACCTTTTGTTAGACCACTATCTTTCTTGAGGAGTCATCTGCCTAAGGATTGTCTTGTAAAGTAGTTTCAGCAGTTGCACCAGTACTTGATTTGTTTAGTACTTCAGCAGCTTCTAGAAGTACTTTTAGCAGTGGTGCTTCATCTTTAGTATATGGTTTGGGAGAGGCTTCTAATCCAAGCACCGGCTCTCTCATTGATGATTCTTCATCAGATCTTTTTCTTTTTAGAGAAAGCAAGGAAGAAGTGCATCTTAGTCAAGGCCATCTTCCTCTTCCCAAGTTGAACCTTTTCCCTCATGGATTCAATTTCCTTTTCTTCTTCACTATCATAGCCATACGTATCAAGCAGTTTATTTAAGTTGATTTTACCTTTTGATAGAGGCTTATACATATCAGTCCATTGTGAAGAGAAGAAGATTGACTGTGTTCATGAATGACTTGAGTAGCCAGTATCTAAAGGATGTCCTTAGCTTATTTGGGCTTATCTTCCCCCTTTTTGGTAGCATCATCTGAGATTCCAGATGGCACTAAGGTGATGGGAGAAGGCACATCCAAAGGTTCTTGTGGTGCTAAAGATTGAAGACTCAGGATGCTAGATTTTTGAAGGCAATGGTCTCTCGAAGATGTTTAACTTTGTTCTCAAGATCCATTGCCTTTGCAGTAGCTTGCTAAAGAGTTTTGTGTTGTTTTTCAAAGGTGACAACTTTTGCTGCTTGTTGCTTTAGAGTTCAAAGTTGAGTTTCAAACTCAGATACTCTATCTGCCAAAGACTTCAACAAACAGTTCTCAAATTCAAAAAACATTCCTTCTTTAGCATAAACCCTCAATCTTGTATTTTCTTCTTGTAGGAATGTCAATCTTTGTGCAAGATGAAGGTAGGCTGTCAATTCATCAATTTGTTTCATACTTCCCTCATCCGCAGTTGTGAAATCCTTGGGAGATAAGGTACTAGGCCTAGCCTCTGCACCCTTACCACCTGATATGGTTTCTTGGCGCACTTGATTCCTCTCCTCAAAGAATGACTCCAAAGAGACATTCTTAAGGTGAGTTGCCATGGTTCAGGTCGTATTTATGTTGTCTCTGTCCTGCTGATTAATTGATGGATCAGCAGTAGAGACAACCTCTTCCACATTGATCATTTCCACCCTAGGTTCAACGCTTAGGATAAAGGATGTGGGTTAGATTTTGCTGTAAACACATCAGTCTCCAATGTCTGAGTTATATAGGAAGGGGAAGACAGTGGATCATGCTGATATGTAACAGGAAAATCATCATCTTGGGTGGTAGACATGTGTATTGGAGAGAGTGGAGCTGTGTCTATTAGCCCGGGATGTGAACATGATCCAAAGCAGACTTCTTTTGTAGTTGTCTCAATCATATGGGTATCCCTTTTGGTTTGCTCAATGGAGTGTTGGGACTCTAATTAAGGGCTTGTAGTGGTGTATGGCTCTGCTTAGAAGAAGGAATATAAACCTTCTTCTTTAAGCCTTGCCTAGGTGTGGCTGACACCTTTGACTTGACTGGGATCCTTGTTTGGACTCTTGCCTTCTGAAAAGAGGGTGATTTAGGAGCCTGCATCTTCTCAGTAGAAGAGGCAGGGGTTTGCTTATATTTGAGAGATTTTAGCTGTGAAGTGAAGGGTGTGGGATAAGCAATTGTGGGTGTAACTATATTGTCACCCTAAGGCTCAATGACCTCAAGCATATGCGCAAAAGGGGGAGTCACCTTCCCTAAAAAAGATTTTGGAGTTACTCTAGATTTTGAAAAGGTTGCTTTGTTTAAAATTCCAGAGCATGAATAACTCCTTTAAGTTTTAATTTATTCCGTAGTTATCTTGTAAAATAAGTTGTAAGAACCTAGGGTACATGAAAAACTTAAATTTTGCAGCAGCATTTACGTTGTTGCACAATGTCAAAAAATAAAGCTTAAAAAATTGTAATGCTGCTTTTTCACCAGACAATGGATAGCCCCTGCTACATCCAATGGTACTTGGTGCCATCCTCCCAACTTATTGGACCAACAGTGTATGAAGATATGAAGGATAATTCTCCAATTATGATATACCAGTGATTGGAGAAGGTAGACATTAGGAGGGGTCCTTCATATCCCATCTCCTTGAAGGTGGCACTCACCACATCCTTGGAGACAGAAGATACACCGTTTGCGTCATTCAACTTCAAATGTTGACGTATTTTGGGGCATGATACGGGGACCTTCATCCCTTGTACTGTCATCGTGATGATGTTGACTCCATTCTCTCATTGTATGGAGCACGTGTTCTCGAATTCCGTTATATTGTACTCACAAATCATAGGTTATACAGTGATAGCAAAGGAGTAATTTCTATTCTTTAGGAATTTGAAAACCGGATCATAAACATCATCTCCTATGGGACCAAGTGATGCACTAATGTTGTGGTTTGGTCAGAATTCTATGGTTTGAGCGGCCATTGAAAGTTGGTTGATTTTTGGTAGACTTTGAGAGATTGAAGATTTGAGGGTTTGTTTTGTGAAGAAGATTGAAGATGACAATGGTAGGAAGCCTCTGATTTTAACAGTTATGGATAATATAAAAAATATGAATTTTAAAATATTTACCACTGTAATAGTTGAAATCAATGGCGTGAGATGATGGAACAGTCTTTTCAGGTAACTAATCTGGCGCCACAACCAATCAGAAGATGAAAGTGGGACCTACCGGATCTTTTTCAAAAGCGTATGTTGAATTTATCCAATTTGTAGAATCTTCCAATTCGGTAGATATCTGCTTTGCCTTGTTATCTGCTGAACTATAGAATTTGGTAGATACCCCTACATCTACTGAAATTTGAAATTCGGTAGATACCTATTTATCTGCTAATTTGCTAATTTCGGCAGATATGCAGTTTTTCCCATTTTATCAAGAAAAGCATTTTTTTACAAAATTTTAAAATATCATTATTATAAATTATTTAATTATTCATAGTTCATTATCCCAATAGCAGATACAAGATATTTAAATCTTGATTTATCAAAAGCTTTTGTGAATAAATCTGCATATTGTTTATTTGTATGAACCTTAATTAATTTAATCATTGTTTTTTCTACAGTCCTTAATGAAATGATATATGATGTCAATGTGTTATGTCTTTGAATGCTGAACATGATTGTTGGTGATGGAGATGGCATTGTTATTGTTAATGTAAATTGGAGTGTTCCGAAAAGTCACTCCATAATCTCTAAGTTGAGTTTGAATACATAGCACTTGTGCACAACAATGTGATGTAGCAATGTATTCTGCTTCAGCAGTTGATGTAGAGACACAAGTTTTCTTCTTGCATTACCATGAAACTAATCTTCCCCCTAGAAATTTCCATCCTCCTGAGGTGGACTTTTTGTTGATGTTGCATCCCCCATAGTCAGTATCTGTATATCCATAGAGATTGAATTCAGCACTCTTGGGGTACCATAATCCCAACTTAGGTTCTCCTTTGAAACACTTCAGAATTCTCTTGACAACCATTAGTTGTGACACCTTTGAAGCAGCTTGGAATCTTGAACATAGGTATGTGGCAAATATGATATCTAGTCTGGTTGCTGTGAGATATATGAGAGATCCAATGATGGCTCTTTATTGTTGTTGATCAACCGCTTCTCCATCAAGATCTAGAGATAATGAACATGTCTTCGACATTTGGGTTTTTAGCAGCCTTAGCATCAGTAACTTGAAATCTTACTAAGATGTCCTGAACATACTTAGATTGATTTATGAAGATGCCATCATAGGTTTGTTTTACTTGCAGCCCCAGAAAGAAAGTGAGTTCTCCTATTAAACTCATCTTAAACTTTGACTTCATGAGACTTTCAAAGGCTTTGCATAAGCTCTCATTTGTAGAACCAAAGATGATATCATCAACATACACTGGTACCAAGATAATATCCAAATCAACCTTCTCGATGAAGAGAGTTTTATCTATGGATCCCATGCTATATCCATTTTTTAGTAGAAAGGTAGAGAGTGTCTCATACCATTTCTTTTGGTTCTTGATGAAGACGATAAAAGGGCTTTATCAAGTTTGCAAACATGATCTGGATACTTAGGATCTTCAAAGCTTGGAGGTTGGCAGACATAGACTTCTTCATCAATCTCACTATAGAGGAATGCACTCTTGAGATCCATCTGAAACACCTTGATTGCTTTAACCCTGGCCACATGAGCAAAGACTTCATCGTAATGAATCCTTTCTTCTTATGTGTACCCCTATACCACAAGTCTGGCTTTATTCTTGATTACAATGCCTCTGCATCTTTCTTGTTTCTAAAAGCCCATCTAGTCCCTATTAAAGTCATTTCCTTCTGCCAGGAAAATTGGAGAAGCTCTTCTTGCATTGCTTATATCCAGCTGTTATCTCTTAATGCCTCATCAACTTTCTTTGGCTCTAGTTGAGAAAGGAAGCATAAGAAAAAACAAATGTTTGCTTCATTCACCCTGCTTCTTGTCTTGACACCCACTTCTACATTACCAATGGCATTCTTAACCCTTGGGATTACTGGAGGTGTTGAGAAAGATCCAAATTGGAGAAGTTTGTTTTAGGAAGTGTGGTAATAGATTTCCTGGTTCATCTGCCGAAATGACTCTATCTTCGGCACTTATCATACTTGGATCATTTTCAGAGGGCTGTCTAGTGCCACAATGATCAGGAGACTCTTCATCTGAGTAGTCATAATGAGCATATGATGGATGACCCACATTGGTTATGGTACTAGCATCTACTTCTATAGAATGTGGTTGGACTGTGTTAGTAGATGACCTGATGAGACTTGGTCTTCGGGGGTAAATCTAACCTGTGATCTTCAGTAGTTGGAGCTTGTGTATTTACTGATATGTTAAGAGTGTCTACTAAAACATTTTTAATCAAATGATTAAATGCATTTTGGAATCTACTAAGATCAAACATCCAACTTGGGTATTTCAAACACTATTTGAGGAATTTTCATTAAATATAACATTCTCAAATTCCTTAATAGTGTGGTCAACTTTGTTGTATACCCTATAAGCCTTAGCTTATGATGAGTATCCAACAAATAACCTATTTACTGATTTTTCCGCAAATTTAGATAGATGATCCTTAGTATTAAGAAGGGTGCATGAACATCAAAAGTTTTGAGAAGCCCTACGATTGGTCTTCACTTATGCCACAATTCATTAGAGGTTTTCTCATGTCTTGAGTATCAACACTCAGTTCTGAACATAGCACGCAGCGCTGACTACTTTAGCCCAGAATGTTATTGGAAGTTTGGAGTAAGACAACATGGTCCTTGCAGCTTCAATTAGTGTCCTATTTCTTCTTTCAGCAACTCTGTTTTTGGATTCACAAAAAGAATGAAAGGTGTGGTTTTTGAATTCAGTGCCCTGATCACATCTAATTATTTTAACTTTTTGATCCATTGGGTTCTTAACTTTAATAATAAAAGATTTTAAAATATCATTAGTTTCATCTTTAGTTTCTAAAAACAAAACCCAAGTGAATCATGGAAAATCATCTGTTATTTCCAAGCAATATGGTTTTCTACCTAAATTCTTTACACCTATTGGTCAAAAATGGTCCATGTGTAGTAGGTACAAAGGAGTTGCGAATGAATGAATTTCTTTGGACTTATGAGATGATTTGTCTTGCTTTCCTTTTTGACAAGCAACGCAGTGGTCGGAACATGCAAATTCCTTGTTCGGTAGTTTAGAGACTAACCCATTCCGAACTATCTTATTCATATTTTTAAGATTTACATATGCTAATCTTTTGTGCCAAAGAGAGGATTCATTCAAGGAAGCTTTGGAAATGATACAAGATACATTTCTTAGAGGTGATACATTCTGGATGTTGAGCATGAACATATTGTCTTTCCTGGAAGCTCGTAAAAGTATTTTGTCATTTGGAATTTCAAAACTAGGGGATAAGATAATACCTTTATGCTTTGTGAAAAGAATGTTATGTTTTTGGTCACACAACTGAGACACACTCAGTACATTATAGTTTTAACTCTATCACATAGTTCAACTTATCAAACTTACCTTGCCATTACTAACTGTCCGCCTACCAGTAATGTATCCTCCTTTTGTATCACTTCCAAAGGCAAATAGATCCACTGTCATATGGTTTTAGATTCAGCAGGCATGATCTGTCACCTGTCATATGTCGGGAGTATCCACTGTCTACAATCCACGAGTTAGTTTTGGCCTGTGGATGATCCTGCACATAAAGAATTTGGTTAGTGATGAATAGGGACACAAGGTTGTTTAGTCTTGGGTCTCCCAATTTTCAGCATATTTATATCAATGTTAAATGTTGAAAGGGTAGGAGTTGGCTTTGGGTCAACTAAAGGATTTGGTAGATGTCTTTGGTTGCCAAGCTTTTCTCTTGGTTTGGGCTGTTGTCTTGACATCATCCTTTGTGGTTGGACCCCTTGAAGCTTTTGGAGATGTTAAAGGTTCCTCTAACTTCTTCTTTTTCTTTCAGTTTGTAACTGCCGATCCTTTCGGTAGATCTTTAAGAGGTGCTGAGTTTTGCTTGATGTTTGCATTTGAAAGATTTATGTAACACCCGAAAATTCATTAAGAAAAGAATAATGACAAAAGAAGAAGTTGCAAAAGTGGAGGTGCTAAAGTGTACAAAAAGACAAACATTATTATTTTATGGTTTAAAAGGGCATGGCCGCCCATGCCACCACTTTTCACTTCTGCTTTTCGGCTGGAACAAGAAAGAAGAAAGAAGAAAGAAGAACTGAAGTTCTCTCGGTTTCTAGTGAGAGAAAGCTGAAAATTTCAAAGGTGTGTATTTTCTTGTGTTATTGGTTTGGTTTCAGCTGAATTTTCAGCTTATGAACCGATTCTTATGTGTTCTTTGTGCATGGTTTTGTGTTTTGGTGTGTTTTGGCATTTGAACTCTAGGTTGCTCTCGGGTTCGGTGGAGTTTTACTTGAAAGCAGTAAAGGTAAGTTCTAGGTCCCCTTTTTTAAATGTTTTCTGCTTATTTGGGGGCTGGTTTGCATATTTGACTGATGTTTTCGAAAAAAGTTATGAATTTTCATGTATGTTACGAATGATGTTGATGATATGGTTATGTTGTGTGAATCTCTTGTTGATCGTTTATAGTTTGTGATGTTCTAAGTGTTAGACTGATAGATCTAAGTTGTGTTCATGTTAGAATAATGATTGGGACTGGTAATGGCATAAGTTGAACTTCAGGTTAGTTTTTATGTTCATCCGCATTTAACAGAAAGTCTTTTTGTTCAGTCGGATTTGCTAAGTCTTCATGCGCATTTGCTAAGTGTTCATCTGCATTTGTTTTGCCCGTGCACATTTGCTACAGTGTCCATGTGGATTGCTTTAGTCATCTGCATTCGGTTCATGCGCATTTTCGGACACTTAGAAAATTTCCTGAGAATGTTCATCCGCATTTGTTCATCCTCATTTGTTGTGCTCATCCGCATTTGTCTAAGTTCATCCGCATTTGTCTAAAGACTTGGGATTTTCTGGAAATTTTGGGAATAGAATTTTAAGTATGGAGAACTTCTTTATAAGGAAAGATTATGCCTGCTTAAAGATTATTATGCTTGGTTCTTCCTTATGTGCTGTTTTTTCTATGTCTATAATATTTTCATGTTATGTGATTATGTAATGTGCATCTTAATAAGTATTATCCATAACAAATGGACAAGAAAGAATAAAAGAAGAACAGTGAAACTTAATGAATGTTACCCCGGGCCCTTAGGATGAATGAAAAGCCTTGCAAGCACAATGAATGGAGGTGCACGACCTTGTTGTCGTTAGGTCAAGTGATGTGCGGCTGTATAGCCCATGAGGATGCACATCTGGGGTCAATCCTGGGGATTGACCAATGAATGAATGGATCCTAGTTCATGAGCAGGCTTCGTGCCTAGCAGTGTGGATCAACTGTCGATGGGTTAGCTACCATGATAAACGTTTGCCGACAGGGGGTCGGCATTTGTTGCCAACCTACAATGTAGGCTCTCGCTTTGTGAAATCCTAGTTAATGAAAGAGAAAGATAATGAAAGAAAAAAAGATAATGAATCACTTTATGGTTGATTATGTATATTGATGAATGATCACCAAAACATTTACAAAGTGTATTTTTCTATATTATTAAACTAGAACTCACCCAGCAACGCTGACTTTTTATATGCATATCAGTTGGCATGTAAGGATGTTGCTGAGGATGGCACGCGGGTGAGGCTACATGGCGGGCAAAGACTGGCATCCATTCATGCATGATCATTTTGTTGTTTTGTAATACAATTGAATGATTCTTTTATAACTGTTAAAATACAATGATGTATTATTTAGCAACATCAAATATTAATGCATGAATAGTTTTTGACAACTTAATCCGCTGCGATGTTTTTATGAAATGTATTTATCTTATATGAAAAATGTTGTGATTGTCCAACTGTGAGGTCTCTGGAAACGGGGCCTTACAAGTTGGTATCAGAGCCAAAGTTTAAGAGAAATGGGTAAATAATTTCAAAACCTAAACTTAAACTGAGAATGGGACCGAATGGAGGGATGCCAGCCGAAGTAGCTACGTGCCATCAGGTAATCTTTCATAAGTAACTGGTATTACGTGCGTGTGCTATTTGATTTATGTGCTTAGTAGATTTGGACATTGATGTAGTCTAGATAGGGAATGCTTGGGGGATGAAAAGGAAAGTAAGTGGCTAATCACAACTAGCCACTGTAATTAGGGATTTACTATACTTGACTTAATCTGAGCTATTACCTTGAATGACATTGGTTAGTGCTTGAATCTTATAGGAGGTAAACTTTATGGCAGGTAGGAAACCTGGAAGGCAACCCAAGGCGGTGCTCGTGGCGGGCGTACTACTGGGCCACATGTCACCCGAAGCAAAGCTAAGGCTCCCGAGATAGTTCATGAGGACTCGAGTATTCATAGCCACCAAGAGGGTGAAGGATCAGCCACCCTTAAGTCTACGGTAAAGGAAGTTATTGCTGACAAAGTCTACAACGTCATGCAAAACGTGTTACCTTTAGTGGTGACCGAGGTATTGAGGGCAGTAAAGGATGGTGAAAAGACCAAAGGTTCAGGGGAGAAGGAGAAAGCTGATGAAGGGCCATCTAGTCCCAAGGTGGTAATCCCTGATGACGATAGCAAGGGGGAGAAGGAGACCGCTAAGGGGTGCACCTATGGGGAGTTTCAGAGGTGCAAACCCCTGTCCTTTGATGGTAACGGCAATGCTACTGCTGCTCAACGTTGGGTTCGGGAGATGGAGGCAGTCCTAGACATCAGTGAGTGTCGGGAGGATCAAAAGGTGAAGTTCACCTCCTATTCTTTAGTTGATTCAGCATTATGTTGGTGGAACAACATTGTCCAAGCCGAGGGGAAACAGTCTGTTGCAAGGATGAGGAGGTAGGATTTGAAGGAACTGGTACTGGTGGAGTATTGTCAACATTGGGAGTTGGGCAAAATTGAGAAGGAGTTCTTGCACTTGGAGGCTGGAAACATGACTCATCAAGAGTATACCTCCAAGTTCAATGAGCTTGCAAGACTCGTGCCGGATCTAGTGACCCCAGAGTCCAAGAAGATCAAGAGATACATGCAGGGCCTGCCCGTGGATATCAGGAGGAACATGATAGCTGCTAGACTGAGCACTTTCAGGTTTGCAGTAGATTTGGCCGGAAAGTTGTATGATGAGAGGGATCCGGTTCCAAGTCAGAGGATTGTTGAAAAGAGTTGGAACAAGAACGGTAATGGGAGGCGATTCAGGGGTGACCATTATGGGATAGGGGAAAAGAAGATGAGGATTGACGATCGCCGCCTAGGATCAAGTAAAGGGGGTAACAAGAGGGAATGTAAGAAGTGTGGGAAGGTTCACTTGGGTGAATGTAGTGTGGGGACGAACCGGTGTTTTAAGCGTGGAGGCGAAGGCCACTATGCTAGAGAGTGCGGGGTACCATGATGTTATCAGTGTGGGGAGGTAGGTCACTCGGGCTAGGATTGCAAAGCTCAGGGACTCAGACTATTGGCGAAAAAAGGAGGAGTGAGAACACCAAAGCCAAGGCAAGGGCATTCAACAAGACCGGGGAAGAAGCCAGAGTGGACCCTGAAGTAGTTTCAGGTATATTTCTGGTAAACCAACTGTATGCTTCTGTGCTCTTCGATTCGGGTGCTAGTAGAAGTTTTGTATCTGCTACCTTCTGTCATGAAATGCATGGTAAAAATAAGAATATAGACATGCCCTTCTATATGGAGACAGCGATAGGAAAGTCTACCTAAGTGACGTGATAGACGATTGCCTCGTAGAGTTTGACGGTCGTAAGTTTCTTGCTAGATTGCATGTGATGGCCCTAGGAGGTTTTGATGTGTTGTTAGGGATGGATTGGTCGACGGCCTACGAAGCGAACATCGTGTGCCGAAAGAAGACGGTTTGTCTGACTGCGCCCAATGGCAGTATGGTTACCATACATGGAGACAAGGAGTGCATTACACCGCGAGTAATCTCGATGATCACAGCTGAGAAGTTTATGAGACGCGGGTGTGGTGCTTACTTGGCCTATGTGAAAGATATGGATGCTACCGTGCTTCAATTGTCAGGCGTGCCAGTAATATGTGATTTCCCTGATGTGTTTCCCGAAGACCTACCAGGAGTACCACCTGACCGCAAGATCGAGTTCCATATTGATCTGATACCTGGTGCCCAACCTGTTGCAAAGGCGCCATATCGTCTCGCTCCCTCCGAGGTGAAAGAATTGATGACCCAGTTGCAAGAGTTGTTAGACAAGGGGTTCATCCAACCAAGTATCTCTCCCTGGGGTGCTCCGGTCTTGTTTGTAAAGAAGAAGGATGGTAGCATGAGGATGTGCAGCGATTACCATGAGTTGAACAAGTTGACGGTGAAGAACATGTATCAACTACCGAGAATTGATGACTTGTTTGATCAGCTCCAAGGCACCAGCTGGTTCTCAAGGATAGATGTCCAATCTGGTTACCATCAGTTAAAGGTCAAAGAACAGGATATCCCGAAGACCGCATTTCGAACTCGATATGGGCATTACGAATTCCTTGTTATGTCTTTCGGTCTAACCAACGTGCCAGCTGTTTTTATGGATTTGATGAATCGGGTGTGTCGGCCGATGTTGGATAAATCAGTGATTGTGTTTATTAATGATATCTTGATTTATTCAAAGAGTGAAAAAGAGCACGCCGGTCACATTCGCAAAGTATTAGAGACACTTAGAAGAGAGAAGCTGTATGCTAAGTTCTCTAAATGCGTGTTCTGGTTGCGGGAAGTTTAGTTTTTGGGTCATGTGGATAATTTTGAAGGGATTATGGTGGACCCGGCAAAGGTGGAGGCGGTTATGCAATGGAAGACCGCAAAGACGCCATCTGAGATTTGCTGTTTCTTGGGTTTAGCGGGCCACTACAGACGGTTCATCCAAGACTTCTCTAAGATAGCTTCACCACTGACCAAATTGACCCATAAGGATGTGAAGTTTGTACGGGGTCAAGTGCAGGAGAATGCTTTCGAAGAGTTGAAGACAAGGTTGACTCAAGCTCCTGTCTTGATGTTACCATAAGGGAATGATGACTTGGTGGTCTATTCCGATGCTTCTTATTCGGGATTGGGTTGTGTGCCGATGCAACGGGGAAGGGTTATAGCCTATGAGTCCTGACAATTGAAAATCCATGAAGCTAACTATCCCACTCATGACCTAGAGTTGGCGGCTGTGGTTTTTGCATTGAAGATTTGGAGGCACTACCTGTACGGGACGAGGTGCACCATCTTCACTGATCACAAAAGTTTGAAGTACTTCTTCAAGCAGAAGGATCTTAACATGAGACAAAGAAGATGGTTAGAGCTGATAAGGATTATGACTATGAAATCCACTATCATCCGGGTAAGGCGAATGTGGTAGCTGATGCCCTAAGTCGAAAGGAGAGGCCGAAATCGATTCGAGTGAAGGCTTGCTAGCTGGTTGTGACACCAAAAGTTATGGGTCAAATCAGGAAATTCCAAGATAAGGCATTTAAGGATGATAGGATCGACTCCAAACAATGAAAGGGAAAGGGTAGGCGATGGATTTAGGGGAAAACACCCTTGGCGCTAAAACCCGTTTTGGGCGGATGTGGATTCCTCGTTATGGGGAGTTGAGGGGAAGGATTATGGATGAGGGTCACAAAACATGGTATTCCATCCATCCTGGTGCTATAAAAATGTATCATGATGTGAAGAAGGATTATTGGTGGCCAGGGATGAAGCGTGACATGGTGGAGTATGTGAGTAAGTGCCTGACTTGTTTGCAAGTGAAGGCGGAACATCAGAAACCATATGGGAAGATCCAACATTTGGATATACCCGAATGGAAGTAGGAACACATCACCATGGATTTCATCACAAAGTTTCCTCGCACTGTGAGAGGATGTGATACCATTTGGGTGATCGTAGACCTCCTGACGAAGAGTGCACACTTTTTACCGATCTGGGAGACGTACTCGTCGGAAAGGTTGGCGGAGCTGTTCATCAAGGAGATCGTAACTTGTCATGGCGTGCTGGTGTCTATTGTTTCTGATAGGGACACCCGGTTCACGTCCAAGTTCTGGAAGAGATTTCATGATGCCATGGGGACGAGGTTACACATTAGCACAACTTATCTCCCTCAGACAGACGGGCAATCAGAGTGGACTATTCAGACTTTGGAGGATATGCTCCGGGCATGCATTATTGACTTTGGTGGAAGTTAGGATGAACACCTACCATTGGCAGAGTTCTCCTACAACAACAGTTATCATGCTAGTATAGGCATGCCATCATTCGAAATGTTGTATGGGAGGAGATGTAGAATTGCTGTATGTTGGGGTGATATCGAACAGAAAGAGTTGGGGAGTGTCGAAGTGATTGAGGCTACAACTGAGAAATTGGAGAAAATCAAGGCCTTCATGAAGGCAGCAAAAGATAGACAAAAGTCGTATGCCGACAAGAGATGTAGACCAATTGAATTCAATGTGAGCGATAGAGTCATGTTGAGGTCTCGCCTTGGAAAGGAATCATCCAGTTTAGAAGGCGAGGTAAGCTCAGCCCGAGGTACATAGGACCTTTCCGAATCATTGCTCGAGTAGGAGAGGTGGCCTATAGGTTGGAGCTACCTAATGAGTTAAGTGGAATTCATCAAACATTACATGTATCTCATCTAAGAAAATGCCTAGCTGATGAAGACATGATTGTACCACTGGAAGACATTGAAGTGGATGAACGGCTCAACTATGTAGAGCAACCAGTGGCGATCATTGACAGAAAGGAGAAGAGATTACGAAATAAAGTGGTTCCACTGGTGCGAGTGCAGTGGAGGCACATGAAGGGATCTGAGTCTACGTGGGAGACTCAAGAGGAGATGAGACAACATTACCCACAACTATTTGAAGAGTGACAGGTTTCGGGGACGAAACCTCTATAAGGGGGGTAGACTTGTAACACCCAGAAATTCATTAAGAAAAGAATGATGACAAAAGAAGAAGTTGCAAAAGTGTACAAAAGGACAAACATTATTATTTTATGGTTTAAAAGGGCATGGCCGCCCATGCCACCACTTTTCACTTCTGCTTTTCGGCTGGAACAAGAAAGAAGAAAGAAGAACTGAAGTTCTCTCGGTTTCTAGTGAGAGAATGTTAAAAATTTCAAAGGTGTGTATTTTCTTGTGTTATTGGTTCGGTTTCAGCTGAATTTTTTGCTTGTGAACTGATTCTTATGTGTTCTTTGTGCTTGGTTTTGTGTTTTGGTGTGTTTAGGCTTTTGAACTCCAGGTTGCTCTCGGGTTTGGTGGAGTTTACTTGAAAGCAGTAGAGGTGAGTTCTAGGTCCCCTCTTTTAAATGTTTTTTTTCTTATTTGGGGGTTGGTTTGCATATTCGACTGATGTTTTCAAAACAAGTTATGAATTTTCATGTATGGTACGAACGATGTTAATGATATGGTTATGTTGTGTGAACCTCTTGTTGATCGTTTATAGTTTGTGATGTTCTAAGTGTTAGACTGATAGATCTAAGTTATGTTCATGTTAGAATGATGATTGGGACTGGTAATGGCATAAGTTGAATTTCAGGTTAGTTTTTATGTTCTTCCGCATTTAACAGAAAGTCTTTTTGTTCAGGCGCATTTGCTAAGTCTTCATGCGCATTTGCTAAGTGTTCATCCGCCTTTGTTTTGCCCATGCGCATTTGTTCGATGGGTTAGCTACCATGATAAACGTTTGCCGACAGGGGTTCGACATCTGTTGCCAACCAACAATGTAGGCTCTTGCTTTGTGTAATCCTAGTTAATGAAAGAGAAAGATAATGAAAGAAAAAAAGATAATGGATCACTTTATGGTTGATTATGTATATTGATGAATGATCACCAAAACAGTTACAAAGTGTATTTTTCTATATTATTAAACTAGAACTCACCCAGCAACGCTGTCTTTTTATATGCATATCAGTTGGCAGGTAAGGATGTTGCTGAGGATGGCACGCGGGTGAGGCTACTTGGCGGGCAAAGACTGGCATCCATTCGTGCATGATCATTTTGTTGTTTTGTAATACAATTTAATGATTCTTTTGTAACTGTTAAAATATAATGATGTATTACTTAGCAACATCAAATATTAATGCATGAATGGTTTTTGACAACTTAATCCGCTGCGATGTTTTTATGAAATGTATTTATCTTATTTGAAAAATGCTGTGATTGTCTAACTGTGAGGTCTCCGGGAACGGGCCTTACAATTTAGCTGTCAAACATGTTCATTTTATGGTTGTTTGGCAGTTGCAGACTTTCTTGATGGTTTGGGCTTGTTGGGATGTTTGAGAGAGTGAGCTAGGGGATTATACTGATACTTTTTTGTATAATGACTTTCTTTCCCACACATTAGGCATGTGATTTCCATCTTCTTTGAAAACTTTAGCTTGTGCCTTATCTTTTGTAGCTCCTTCTTCATCTTCTTATTCTTATTCCCCTCAGTTCCACTCATCTTCTTGTTTATCTTTTGATTAGCATGAGTGGACATATCTATTTTCTTCTATGGGACTGCTTGTTATGAATGTTAACTGCTTCAGAAATGGTATTTTGAACATAAGGTTGGGGTAGCATTTCTTAAGAGTCTATGGTTCCAGCACAACAATCTTTGAAATGCTTCTTCTTGTTGCAACTATGCTTTGGCAGAACCTTTGTCTTGGGAGAGACTCTAATTTGGCATATAGCTGATATATTTCTTTTACAAACATGATCTTCTTAATTACATCCTGCTTGGTTTTCTCCTTCAAATCTTCTGTCCTCCTTCCCTTCTTCTTCCTTTCCTTCTGTTCTTCCTTTTCTTTCTTCTCATCCTCTTCATCTACATCCTCAACTATATTGGTTCACAATCGCCTTCAAATCTTTTATTGTCACAATCCTTTCAGTAGATAACTTTGTACAGATTGGTTCAGCAGATACTTGATTCTTTACTTCAAGGTTGCATTTAGGGTTATATGTGGGAGTGTATATCATTGGAGGATCCACAGAATTATAACCTAGACCTGTCTTGGTTTGATACAACCTTTAGGAGTTTTCAGCAAGCCATTTTTCAAAACTTTTCAGTGGAACATTGTATTTATCACATAGGTTTTAGCAATGGCTAAATCACCTTGTGCTGATTTTAATCTTCTCAAGAGATCATCAATTTGGGTCTCTAAGATGGTCTATTTATGTTTTAGTTATGAAACAATATTATCCAGCTCCATTATTTTATCCTTTTAAGCTTGATCAACTTTCGTAAAATCAGTTTTAAGAAGATTGATTGATTCATCGTCTTTTATGAGATCCAAATTATGGCTTTTGTACAAGTTAACCTTAGCTCTGCATTCAGGAGTACAATAAGGTTTAGAAGTTACCTAAGATGAGGGTTTGAGCTTCCATACATCAGCGTGTTGTTGATCGGAGTGTCATTTTCCACTTGGAAGCTCCGGTCAGTCACCTATTCTCCTGAGGCTACCGCTATTGTATTCCATTGGCTAAAGGATGAGATAGTACTTTGATGAGTTAAGCATTGTTGATGGTTTGATGAGCTTAGAGGAGATATGTTAGACTTCGGAGCTTTGTATTCCTTGGCAAAGTGTCCCAGCTGGTTGTAGTTGAAACACTTTACCTTGCTTTCATCAAACCCAAATCCTAATCTTCTCTACTTCTGGAACATTCTTCCGGTTCTCTACGATTCTGCTTGGCCCTAAAGGATATCATTGCTATCTGGTAGTTGATATCCATTTCTTCAAGGTCATCTGGATGAATGCATTGCAGATCTTCTTTAGGGAGTTGAAAGAAGTTGGCGTGGTCACTAATAAAGGTAGAGTTTATGGGATATGATTGTGAAAAGGATGTTGAGGGTGGCTGATTCTATCTGTTGAATGAGGGTGATGATTGAGATTCAGCAGTTTGAGATTCAGGGTAGGTGATCATAGGTGCTTGATTAGCCAATATGGGAGTTTGATAGACTTCGTAGTGGGAGTGTTAATGAACTGGCTCATAATAGGGCCGTGAGAGCTGATGAATTTGAGGGGTTTAAAGATCTACCCAGTGAATCTTCATCTGCATCCATCTCTATTTGATAAGCACTGTAGATGCCATATAACTCCTCAAGAGTCGTTGAATTTAGATTTTCAATTCTTCTTATGGACATAATATAAACTATCCATATAGTTGGTAAGAATCTTAAGAATTTTCTAAGAACATCATTCTCCATATTCACTCCAGCTTCATTTAGAGAGTCTAGAAGTTCTACATATCTTATATATGTAGCAGTAATGGTTTCACCCCTTATGAAACAAAAGTTTCCAAACATCTGTTTTAATACATCTCTTCTATTTTCCATCATGTCTTTCCTACCTTTAAATCTGCCCTTTAAAGCTTACCATAACTTTTGAGCAGTTGTGAATTTCTTGAAGCCATGCATGATAGTGTTAGGTATGCTCATTCTAATCAGAGACTTTGAATCCATGTCCATCTTTTTCAGATCTTCATCTGAATACTTTGTAGGATCCTTTGGGATTGTTACTCCATCTTCACCAGTGGCTTGGACCGTGGGGACATGTGGTCCATTCAAAATTGAAAGCCACAATCTTATGTCTTTATTCCTTATGAAATCTTCCATCCAGATTTTCCAAGTATCATAATCATATGGAGTGTAAGGATCACACTTAGAGGCTGATGCAACCAAAAGCTCTCAGCATGCACATGTGAAGTACAAGGAAGTTCCTTTAAAAGATTTGATATAACTCAGTGAATTATACTAAGTATCAAATCTTCTGAAGCCAAAAGACCATATCTTTCGAAGCCAAAGATGAAGTCTTCCGAAGCTTCAAAGACAAAGTTTTCTGAATCCAAAGACTAATTTCTTCTAAAGATAGAAAGACATGCTTTTTTCTGAATCACCTTTTGACAAAAGCCGAACAACTTTTCGCTGCCACTTCTAAAGACTCAACAACTTATATGAGTTTGTGAAAAGTGCTTACTTTTGTCAAACTATAGATTAAGGTCTTTTGTATCGAACTTTCTACTCTTGTACTTTTATCCTTTTTATAATATATTACGATGTGAGCTATGGCATGTCATAGTCACTAACTAAAAGACAATTTGCCTTTTGACTCTACATTGTTCTTCTTGTCTACATTAGTGTTTCCAGTTGGCTTTCAAAGTATGGCCGGCTATAGGATGTAGTATAAGTATCTCAAGTACTTGTATCTTTAGATACGCTTTGTAAAACTTGTAAGAACTTGAGAGTAATATACAACATTTTTGAAAACCATTATTATCTTGTTCTTGTGCTTGTTCTTTATTTGTGTTCATTATTTCATCATAAGACCGGTTCCCTATTTGACCTGTTAAGTGTATAAACACTCTCCAAACATTGTGAAACTATTGCATTCACCTCATTTTAATGGTCTGGAAATTGGTATTAGAGCTTGTCTCTTGATTGTAAGATCTCATCATCTTAGATCTCTTCAGTTTTCACAAAACACTTACCAACTCAAATGGTAGCTATCTCTAATGCTAATATGGAAACCGGTACCATGACAAAACCTCCATTGATCACTCCTAATGACTTTGATACTTGGTGCCAACATATGGAAGGGTTCATCAAGTCTCAAGACAGTAGGATGTGGAGATCTATTATCGAAGGACCTCACATCCTAAGCACATATTCAGCCACTGCTAGAGGTGGGATGATTCCAAAGAAAATGACTGACTACTCTAAGGAAGACTGGAAGAAAATTGATGTAGATCAGAAGGCCATGACTGCTTTCCAAACTACTCCTCCAAACTCTATCTAAAGAGGCTTCAAGAAGTGTGAAACTGCTAAGCAGCTCTGGGATGCACTTAAGCTTATGTATGAGGGGTCTGAAGAAGCCAAAGAAAACAAGAAAGACCTCATGAAGTAGTAGCTTGAGTACTTCACCTACAAGACAAGTGAAACCGTGACTCAACAATACTTTAGGTATGTTGACATTGTGGATACTCTAATGGATGTTGGAGTAAAACTTGAGAATAGGGATATTGTGAGGAAGTTCATATTCTCTCTTCCCAGACAATGGACTCACTACTGTGTGCCGATTAAGAGAACTGAAAACCTCTCTACCCTTACTCTCACAGAGCTATATGGTATCCTTAGTGGCTACAAGATGGAGATGAACATTCAAAATCCATCAAGAAGCTCTTCCAACAATCAGCAGAGTTCAGCCCTTGAAGTTGTTAAAAGGGATAGCAGAGAACCATAAAATCATCTAATCTGCTACCCTGACAACTCACAAAAGGGTCCTTTAATCACCTTCCTAAGACACCAAGGTAGAGCTACATCCAAGAAAGCCCATTCCAAGAGACAAGGTCCACTCAAGCCTTTGTGTCTGCTAATGAAAGTTATGGAAAATTTCTCTTCGCACTTGAAGACTTGGATTGTATCCATCCAGATGACCTGAAGTACATGAAGATAGTCTAGCAGATGGCTCTTCTCACTCATAGATCCAAAAAGTTCTACAAGAGAACAGAGGAAATTCCCAAGCAATATGGCCAGTAGAAAGTTTGGCTTGGATATGAGAAAGGTGAAGTGTTACAAATGTAACCAAATAGGACACTTTGCTAGAGAGTACAAGGCACTCAGGACAAATGGTGGCCAAGCACAATGCAGACCAAACTACACTGATGCAGCTCCAAGAACTGAGAAGCCAAGCTAACCTAAACAACATGTTGTTGTTGCTATTAAAGAATGAGGCTTTGACTGGAGCTTTCAGGTAGAAGATGTTTCTCCAAACAAAGCATTGATGGCTGATCATGAAGAAGCCAAGTTATTAGAACATCTTTGTACTCCTAAATGCAATGCTAAAGTTAATATGTACAGGTCCTACAACTTGAAAGTGAGATCAGATCTTGAGTCCTTAAATATTTTAAAAGCTGATTTCAAAATAGCAGAAAATTGTTATAAATTTAAAATTGAAGATTTAGAGAATACCATTTCTACTCTTAAGCATGAGCATACAAACTATAGGACTCAATTCAAAGATCTCATAACCAAGTTAACTAAATGGAAGGCTAAGCTTGTGATCAGCAAAGCCAAGGCAAAAAAATGTGTTCTTGAAGAGGAAACCTTCAAGAACATAATATCCTCATACTTGCATGAAAAGATTTGTTATCAGAACAGGCAGGGACTAGGGTCAAGTGAGATAGCTCCTCCACACACACTTCTATCTATTAGATCTCCAAGGTGTGGAACTTGTCAAGATGAGCTTCCTCCTATTGTTCCTATCCAAGATAAGGATGAAAATGTAGTGAAGATAGAGAAGGATGAACCTGAGGTGAGGGACAAGGGTTATCCTAAAAAGGGTTACTATTCTCTAGGAGAGAAGAAAGGACTAGAGATGACCAAGTCTACAAGGAGGAACTTGATAAGGGAAGCTAAAAGAAAAGCAAAGAAAGCTCAGGAAATCAAGGCCACTTTTAACTCCAAGCAAAAACAAGTTTTATTTTTGTTGGTTTGTAGTGGTAAAGATTGAAAACTCAAAAATGGACTCAAGTACTAGGGGTCCTAGTTCATGTCCAAATCTTTCTAATCAAGAGAAGAAGGCTGATCAAATATGCACCACTGCTGCACAGCCTGAACCATCCAGTTCCAAGAGCTAGCCTCACCCTAAGAAACATGTTGCATCATCTGAGAAGATGAAGAAGGAAGTGGAAAGTGATCAAGCTCATCCTCCTACTCAAAAGAAGAGTCTCAGAAGCATAACAACTGAATGCATCATGTGTAGTAGTACTTCTTACTTTGCTAAAGATTGCATCTACAATCCCAAAAGTACTATCCACATGACTAAGAAGAAAACTTTTGAGAAGAAGAAGAAGAAGAAGATAGCTTCGGAAGGAACATCTCTTCCTTTCAGAAGCTCCAAAGTGAGAAGATGAATGAAAACTTACATTCGGAAGGAAATTTGGTCTCTTCAAAAGCTCCAAAGTGAGAAGATGAATGAAAACTTACATTCGGAAGGAAATTTGGTCTCTAAACAAAGTTATACTTCCGAAGTACTGAAGTCTGCTGCAGTGGATGCAAAGGCTTCCGAATGTCTAGTCTCCAAAACTTCCGAAGTCATCAAAACTTCCGAAGTATTGAAGGTCAAGTCTAGTCTTCCAAAGATGGTGTGGAAGATGAAGAAAGGCCATGTGACTAAAAATTCTTCATCAACAATAGCAAATGATCCTCAAAGCTTGCATATAGGATCAATTACGATTACATTATCTTCAGTTCCTTTTGACAAGCCCAAGAACAATGAGGCTTGGGTTTCCCAACATGTATTTATCCACGAACAACTATACACCAAAGGGAATGTATGGATAATTGGTAGTGACTGTTTCAGGCACATGATAGGCAATGGCTCTTTCCTCCAGAACTTTGAGAAAATTGATGTAGGGCCAGTTGCTTTTAGAGGAGAATTAGGTGATTACGTCACTGGAAGGGGCTGGGTCACAAATGGTAAGCTCAGCATTGAGAAGGTAAATTTTGTTAAAGAGCTTGGATACAATCTCTTGAGTGTATCCTAATTTTGTCATCAGAGACATAACATGCTCTTTACTAAGCATGAGTGCATTGTTCTCAAGCTCGGGGTGGCCATTCCTTGTAAGATAATATTAGAAGATTATAAGGCTGATGCAACCAAAGAAGCCAAAACAACCAAGGGTCTTCCTGCATGCATGCACTGGACGTATACGGTAAAAGTGCTTCGGAAGTTTTACACCCTACATCAGAAAATCCTTTAAGTGTAAAATCTTCCAAAGCCAAAGTCCAAATCTTTCGAAGCCAAAGTCCAAATCTTCCAAAGCCAAAGATGAAGTCTTCTGAAGCCTTCTGAAGCTTTAGAAACAAAGTCTTTTGAAGCCATTTTGTTGTTAAGACTGATTTCTTCTGAAGACAGTGAAGACATGCTTTATCTGTCTACTTTACATAAAGCTGACACACTTTCCGCTACAACTCTGAAGACTCACCAACTTGTATGAGTTGGTGAAAAGTCCATGCTTTTGTAAAAAGTAGAATAAGGTCTTTGTCTGTAACTTCCTACTTTTGTACCTGTAAACCATTTTATATTAGAAAAGGATGTGAGTTATGGCATGTCATTGTCACTAGTCAAAAGGCAATCTACCTTTTGACTCTACATTGATCTTGTTGTCTAGATTAGTGCTTTCAACTGTCTTTCTAAGTATTGATGGTTTTAGGATGTAGTATAAAGTGTCTCAGGTCCTTGTACTTTGAATATGCTTTGTAACACTTGTAATTGAACTTGAGAGCAATATACAGCATCCTTGAAAACCATACTTGTTTGTTCTTGTTCTTAGTTCTGTCTCACTACTTACTTGTGTTTTTAGTATCATCATACTCAAACCTAGTTCCCCATTATAACTGTTAAGTGTTCTAAACCTCTCCTCATTATGAGACTGATTGTATTGACCACCCTTCACATGGTCCTGCAATTGGTATCAGAGCATTTTAGGCTCTTGATTGTAAGATCTCACCATCTTTAATCCTTTCACTCTTACAAAATACTTAACAAATCAAATGGCAGCTATCACCAAGGCTGGCATGGAAGCTGGTACCATGACTAAGTCCCCATTGATCACTCCTGAAGACTTTGACACTTGGTGTCAAAGAATGGAAGGCTTCATTAAGCCCTAGGACTCTAGGATGCGGGGATCAATAGTCGTTGGACCTCACGTACCATCCACCCCTTCAGCTGCTGGTGGTGGTGTTATGATACCCAAGGAAGTGGCTGATTATTCTGATGAAGACTGGAAGAAGTTTGATATTGATCAGAAGGCCATGACCGCCCTCCAAACTGCTCTTCCAAACTCTATCTACAGAGGCTTCAAGAAGTACAAGACTGTAATGAAACTGTAGGATGCACTGAAGCTAATGTATTAGGGGTCAAATGAAGCTAAAGAGAATAAGAAGGACATCTTAAAGCAGCAGTTTAGAATTTCACCTTCAAAGCAGGTGAAACCATGACTCTTGAAGACCTCATGAAGCAATAGTACTTCAGATATGTTGAGATGTGGATACTCTTGTTGATGTTGGAGTAACTTTGGAGAACAGGGATATTGTAAGGAAGTTCATGTCCTCTCTTCCCAGATAATGGGCACACTATTGTGTGGTTATCAAGAGGACCAAACCTCAAGACCCTTACTTTCACTGAGTTGTATGGCATACTCAGTGGCTACTAGATGGAGATGAATATGCAAAATTCACCTAGTAACTCCAGCATCCAACAGAGTTTAGCCCTTCATGTGGTTGAAAGAGACTGCAGAGAACCATATCACCACCTTATCTGCTACCCTAAAACCTCACAGAAAGGACCTTTCATCACCTTCCCGGAGACACCAAGGGAGAGCTACATCCCTAGAAGCCCATTCCAGGAGACAAGTTCTTCTCGAGCTTTTATGTCTTCAGATGAAAGTACAGGCAACTTTCTCTTCACTTTTAAAGACTTGGACTGTATCCATCCAGATGATCTGGAGTATATGGCAATATGTCTAGTGAAAAGTTTGGGCTGGACAAAGGCAAGGTGAAGTGTTACAATTGTAACCAAATGATACACTTTGCCAGAGAGTGCAAGGCACCTAAATCAAATGGTGGCCAAGCACACCAAAATGAGAAGCCTAGGCAACATGCTGTAGTTGCTGAAGAAGGATGCTTTGACTGGAGCTTTCAGGTGGATGATGCTGCTCCTAACCAAGCAATTATGGCAGACCATGATGAAGACAAGGTATTGGAACATCTTTGTACACCTGAATGTATTGCTAAAGTCAATAAGTATAGGTCTTATAACTTAGAGATGAGATCAAACCATGAGTCCTTAAATATCTTAAAAGCTGATTTCAAAAGAGCTGAAAATGATTATAAACTGAAAATTGAAGCTCTAGATAAAACCATTTCAACTCTAAAGCATGAACACAGCAACTACAGGACTCAGATTAAAGATCTCATCACTAAGTTAACTGAATGCCAGGCTGAGCTTATGATCAGCAAAGCCCGGGCAGAAAAACTTGTTCTAGAAGAAGAGACCTTCAAGAACATGATATCCTCATCTCTGCATGCATAAATTTGTTATCAAAATAAGCAAGGACTAGAATCTACTGAGATAGCTCCTCCACACACTCTCTTATCTATAGGATCTCCAAGGTGTTGAACTTGTGAAGATGAGCTTCCCCTCATAGATCCCATTGCTGAAGAGGATAAGAAGGAGATAGTGAAGGATGTGTCTGAAAAGAGCAAAGAGGACCATCATAAGAAGGGACACTATTCTCCTTAGAAGAGAGATGAAGAAGCTGGGAGACCAAGTCTCAAAGAAAGAACTTGATCAGGAGAGCCAAGATAAAGGCAAAGAAGGCTTAAGAAATCAAGGCCACTTTTAACTCTAAGCAGAAACAAGTGTTTATCTATGTAGGGTTTGAAGTGGTGAAGGCTGAAGAACCAACCATGAACTCTAGTACCAGGAGTTCTAGTTCAGGTCCAAATCATCTTAGCAAGGAGAAAAAGACTGATCAGCTGTGTACCACTGCTACACATCTGAACCATCTAGCTCCAAGAACAATCCTCTCCTAAGAAGCTTGCTGCATTATCTGTGAAGGTGAAAATGGTGAAGGAAAGTGAGCAAGTTTAATCTTCCTCTCAGAAGAAGACTCTCAGAAGGAAGCAAATGGACAGCATCATGTGTAGTAGTACTTCTCATTTGTCTAAGGATTGCATTTACAATCCTAAAAGTACCATCCACATGATCAAAGGGAAAACTTCTGAGAAGAAGAAGGAGTAGCTAGCTTCAGAAGGAAAATTTGTTTCCTTCGGAAGCTCCAAAGTGAAGAAGAAGACAAGTGAAAACTTGCCTTCGGAAGAAAATTTGGTCTCGAAAGAAAGGAATGCTTTCGAAGTACTGAAGCATGCTGTAGTGAAAGCAAGATCTTTCGAAGGTCCAGTCTCCAAAACTTCAAAAGTTGTTGAAACTTCCGAGGTGTTGAAGGTCAAGTCAAATCTTTCGAAGCTGGTGCGGAGGATGAAGAAAGACCTAGTGACTGAAAGTTCTTCATCAACAGCAACTAATGATCCTCAAATCTTGAATATAGGATCACTTACTATTACACTGTCTTTAGATCACTTTGAAAAGCCCCATACCAATGAGGCTTGGGTTTCCAAATGTAACTAACCACTTCTTTTGGTCAGAAACAGCTAAAGACCAAGGGAAATATGTGGATCATTGATAGTGGCTGTTCCAGGCACATGACTGGCAATGGTTCTTTGCTTCACAAGTTTCAGAAAATTGATGGAGGACCAATTGCTTTTGGGGAGATGCTGGTGGTTACATCACTAGAAGGGGCATGGTCACAAATGGTAAGCTCACCATTGAGAAGGTAAATTTTGTTAAGGAGCTTGGATACAATCTACTGAGTGTATCCTAATTTTGTAATCAAAGACACAACATGCTCTTTACTGAGAATGAGTGCATTGGTCTCAAGCCTGAGGTGATCATTCCTCAAGAGCATATCCTACTCAGAGCTCCCAAGAAAGGGAACATGTACAAGATGGACTAGCAGGAAACATCTCCCTCAGGAGAGGTTTCTTGCTTTCTATCTAAAGCAAATAGTGATGAGTCTTTCCTCTGTCATAAAATAATATGCCATGTAAACTTTAAGAAGATGAATAAATTAATTAAGAATTATTGGTAACTGAATGCCAAAGAAAGAGTTTACAAGTGATGATCATTGTGTTGCATGCTTGAAAGAGAAGCAACACAAAGTGCCTCACAGCCAAAGGAAGGAACTCTATCACTACTCCCCTACACTTATTACACTTGGATCTCTTTGGCCCCACCAGTGTAATGTTTTAGGAAGGACCTCATATTGTTTAGTGTAAGGTAATATCAGAAGATTATAAGCTGTTGCAACCAAAGAAGCCAAAACAACCAATGGTCTTCCTGCATGTATGCACTGAATATACAAAGGTAGAAGTGCTTCGGAAGTTTTACACACTACATCAGAAAATACTATAAGTGTAAAATCTTCCGAAGCCAAAGTCCAAGTCTTTCGAAGCCAAAGATGAAGTCTTCCGAAGCTTCAGAGACAAAGTCTTCCAAAGCTTCAGAGACAAAGTCTTCCAACACCATTTTGCTGTGAAGATTGATTTCTTCCGAAGACAGAGAAAGACATGCTTTCTCTGATCTACTTTACATAAAGCTGACACACTTTCCGCTGCAACTCTAAAGAATCATCAACTTGTATGAGTTGGTGAAAAGTCCATGCTTTTGTAAACTGTAGATTAAGGTCTTTGTCTGTAACTTCCTACTTTTGTACCTGTAAACCTTTTTATAATAGAAAAGGATGTGAGCTATGGTATGTCATAGTCACTAGTTAAAAGGCAATCTGCCTTTTGACTTTAGACTGATCTTGTTTTCTAGATTAGTCAATTCCAACTATCTTTCTAAGTATTGATGGTTGTAGGATGTAGTATAAAGAGTCACAGGTTCTTGTAATTTTAAGATGCTTTGTAACACTTGTAAAAGAACTTGAGATCAATATACAACACTCCTTGAAAACCATATTTCTGTGTTATTGTTGCTTGTTCTGTCTCATTACTTACTTGTGTTCTTAGTATCCTCATAATCAAACCCGATTCCCTATTTGAACTGTTAAGTGTTCTAAGTCTCTCCTCATTATGAAACTGATTGTGTTAGGCACCCTTACCCGGTCCTGCATTTAGTGATCACAGATGATTTCACAAGATTCACATGGGTCTTTTTCCTTAGAACTAAGGATGAGACTCCTGAGATCTTAAAGAACTTCATTCTGAAAATTGAGAATCAATCTAATCAGAAGGTCAAGACCATAAGATGAGATCAAGGAAGAGAATTTAAGAACCTAATCCTTGATACATTTTGTGTTGAAAAGGGTATTACAAGACAATATAGTGCTCCTTGGACTCCTCAGCAAAACGGTGTTGCAGAGAGGAGAAACAGGACACTTATTGAGGCTGCAAGAACCATGTTGTCTGACTCTAAACTGCCCATCACCTTCTAGGGCAGAGGCTGTTAACACAGTTTGCTATGTACAAAATAGATTTTAAGTAGTGAAGACTCATGGTAAATCTCCTTATGAACTGTGGCACAAAAGAGACCATTCATTGGTTTCCTTAGGTCATTTGGATTTCCATGCACCATCTTGAATACCAAAGATCAGGTAGCCAAGTTTTCTGAGAAATTAGATGATGGACATTTTATTGGATACTCTTCTCAAGCTAAGGCTTATAGAGTATACAATCTTAGAACTAAAGTAGTTGAGGAGTCAGCCAATATGACCTTCAATGAGCACACTCCTTGTGTGAAAGGTTCTAGTCCGAATTGGCTATTTGATCTTGATTTAGTTACCAACTGTTTTAACAAGTCTTGTGAGGATGTTTCAGGAAATACAGGTAACATATCAACATGAGATCCTAACCTAAGATTTGAGCTGAGAAGACCAAGCAAGAATACTACTTCAGCTCCAGTGGTAACTAACCCTGCAAATGAAGATCCTATCAGCACAAACATGAAAAATTATCTGAGATGCCTTCAATTCCAGCTCAGAGGTTCAAAACTCAGGTGAAGGAGCTTCAAATGTAGGAGGAAATGGAGGTGGTGACAATGATCAAGAATTTCTTGATGCTGATAACCACTCCATAGAAGACAACATAAATGATGTCACACACTCATTTGATCAAGTCTCACTTGATAAGTGTGCTGATATGGTGGGTGATACTCCATTGCCAGATCTAAATTTCTTTAATTTGGATCTATCCAATCAACTTACTGTGATCCCTCAACTTAGGATCCACAAGTCACACCCCACCACAAACATCATTGGAAACGTTGATACAAGGGTGAGAACAAGAGGACAAACCCATGACAAAAATGTTCATCTACACTCTTGCTTCTTGTCCCAAGAAGAGCCAAAGAAAGTTGATGAGGCTTTAAAAGACCAAGAAGAGCCAAAGAAAGTTGATGAGGCTTTGAAAGATGGAAGCTGGCTTGAAGCAATCCAAGAGGAGTTGTTTCAATTCAAAAGACAGAAGGTTTGTAACCTATGTCCTCTTCCTCATGGGAAGACTACCATAGGAACCAAGTGGGTTTTTAGGAACAAGAAAGATGATAGAGGACTTGTCATCAAGAACAAGGCAAAACTAGTTGTTCAAGGGTACACATAAGAAGAGGGAATTGATTACACAGATGTTTTTGCTCCTGTGGCAAGACTTGAAGCTGTAAGAAAATTCCTGGGTTTTTCTGCATCCAAGGATTTCAAGTTCTACCAACTTGATGTCAAGTGTGCTTTTCTGTATGCGGTGATTGATGAAGAGGTGTATGTCAAACAACCACCTGGCTTTATAGACCCAGATTATCCTAATTATGTCTGCAAGCTTGATAAAGCTCTTTATGGGCTACCCCAAGCTCCAAAAAATGGTATGAGACACTATCTTAGTATCTCTGTCAACATGGTTACAATAGGGGTACTATAGATGGAACTCTCTTCATTAAAGGAGTATGGAATGACTTAATGCTGGTTCTAGTATATGTGGATGACATTATCTTCGGGTCAACTAATCCCAAGCTTGGACTTTGGTATCCAAAGAGTTCTGACTTCAATATGTATGCTTATACAGATAGTGACTATGGTGGCTGCAACATGACTGCAAAGTCTACATCAGGGGGATGTCAATTCCTTAGTGGAAGGATTGTCTCATGGCAATACAAGAAACAATCCTGTGTCTCTGCATCAACTACTGAAGCTTAATACATTGCTGCTGCAAGCTGCTGTGCACAAATGCTTTGGATTCAGAATCAGATGCTGGACTATGGATTCAACCTCAAAGAGAATCCCATCCACATAGACAATAACAGTGCTATCTCTATTACAGAGAATCCTATACACATCAACATCAAGTATCGTTTGATTAGAAATAACTTTGGGAAGGGATTAATCAAACTAGTCAAAGTTAACACAAATGAATAATATGCTGATCTGTTCACTAAAGTTTTTGATGAACAGAGATTCAAATATCTTGTATTAGCTATTGGGATGATTAACTTTAAGTAGATTTTCTTAAAACTTAAATCAACTTTATTTCGAAAACCTGTGTATCCTAAGTTGTCTATTTTATCACCTTTATAAGCCCAGTTTATTTTGGAAGAAAATTTTTAATGATATTCCTTAGATTTTTGAAAATTTTTCAAAACATATTTTCTTTCGGAAGATTTCAAGTTGCCTTTGAAAGAAATTTATGTCTTCAAATCAAATAACTACTTGTAAGAAATTTACCTTCGGAAGAAATTCTGAGAATATCTTTTAAAGCTTAAATATGCTTCTAAGTACTTGCATGTATTTGAAGGACAAATATCTTCCGAAAGCAATTAAGTCTTGGAAGATTTATTCTCTTTAGAATAAAACTCCCAAGTCTTAATATCTTCCGAAACCAAATATGTGTCAGAGAAAAATTCTCTAAGTATTTTTCTTCCGAAGCCAAATTTTCACAATTCTTAAGAATATCTTCCGAAGCCAAATTGGCTTCGGAAGCTTTTTGTCAAATCTTCTGAAGCAAAATTACCTTCAGAAGATTTTCAACTTCCAAAAAAACTACCTTTTTGGGCACCTTTTCAGAGGTGGGACCGACATCCGGATTTCAAAGTTTATCCTTTTGTTTTAACTTTGTCTAAAATGCATTACATATATATTCTCACAATGGTTCCCCCTCTTCTTACTCTCCTCTTCATCTGCATTTCTCTAACCTAATTTCACCCACAAACCACCTTCGATCTTATATTCCTTCATCGTAAAGCTACTTCAAATGGCCAACCTTGACCACAGAAACCAACCCGATTTTTCCATGCATCTTCATAGGCCACATAATCAGGTTGCTCTGTTAGACTCTGAGAAAGATACAGGTTTCTCAGATGTTTTTTGTTACCTTTCTTTGTCCAACCACTTCACCTCCCTCACCAATGATCCTCCTCTCTATGAGGATCACTTGTTGGCGTTCTGGCGGCCTTGCGAAAGGTGCAGTCAACTACTCCTTTGAGCAGATGGGCTATGAGGGTGACTTTTCAGTCAAGACCTTTAGGAAGGGGAAGGTCTCCTCTTAATGGAAGTACCTCCTCCATGTTGTCATACACAGCTTATCCAACAAGCATGGAGGATGGGACCAAATTCCAGAAGACATCTCCTTCATAATCCATAGGATGGTTCAGGGGGTCATGATCAGGTATTCACAATTTGTATATACCAATTTTCTTTCTAACTTAGACTCTCTAGAGTATTACATGTTCCCTAGATATGTCCAGCACATTCTCAACTGTGAACTGGGCACACAGTTGAGGGAACAGGTAATATTCTAAAACTGGGATAGATGAAGCCCAGCATCTTCAAAATCATGAGGAAGCCAACTGTTGGCTTCTCCGGGGTAGAAACAGCCCTAGTACCAAAAATGTTTGAGCTCATTGCTCAAGGTGTTAGCCTAGCAGCACCAGCTAGTGTTGAACCCACACCTTCCACCTCCCAACCACAAATACAGCCTACAATAACCATCAACTACCAGAAAAAACCAAACGAACCCCTGCACATGCTATTCAGCTTATGCAGGGCCCCATATCACCAACCATGCAGGAGGAAGTGGTCACTCGAGCTCCTACTTCCGCTAAGGAGCAAACCACTGCCATCTCTCAAATTATCAGTGCTGAGGTTCCTCATGCTCAGCCTGATGAACTCACAACCCCAATAGCCTTAAGCCTTTATTCAGAGTCTCAACACTCTAGTGAACAACCTTCCAGGGACAGTTACCATCCCCAGCCGCTGGATCTCAACAAACCAATTCCTAGCGTTGACTGCTATGATGATGAAGACATAGGCTTCAGTGAGTACCATGAGTCTCTCTTCTCCACCCCTACTCAAGGAGAGATGAGTACCCCTATCTCACCCATGTCTAGCCCACATCATCCAACCCCTACTGAGGTGGATCTTCCTGAACCAGTTCATGAGATTCATATGGAAGAGGCTGTCACTTTAGAAAGTGATTACATTAGTCAGACCTCGACCATGGCAACCCAGCCTCTTAACAATTCTCTTGAAGTTGTCATGATGCAGGGGAAATCCAGCTGCCAAGAACACTATGCTGGTGATAAGGATGAAGACACTAGTCCCATTCTCTCATCCCCCCATGGTTCTTCTGATGACGATAAGGGGAATCTGAAACTAAAGGTGCACACATTGACTAAAACTTACACCTATTTAGTCTCTAAGATTAGTCACCTGGGATCTTAAGTGACTATCTTAAAAAAGAGGGTCAATGACGAGCAACTTGAGATGATCGATCTCAAGGGAAAGAGAGTTGAGAGACCACTAAGAACAACTCAACCAGGTCCATAAGAATATGTGAATGTGATAGACTCAACCCCCAGCTTACTTATGCAAGAAAGTGATATTACCAAAAAGGGGGAGAAAGTCAGAACAGTCACAAAACCTAGGAGTTCTTCTAAGAGTATGGACTTAGAGGATTCACCACCCTCACTTGTAATAGTCCATACTCAGCAACCTCCTCAAGTCAACATTGATGTGGACTCACTCATAACACCCTATTTGAGGAGGGTATACCCAGATCCATGTCTACCCTATCTCTTCACTCTGAGAACCCAATCTCGGGATGGAGGTATGACACAGAAAGAAGGGCTCTTGTCATCTCTAAAGCTCAGGGTCAACAAGAGATCTTTAATTTTACAAACCTGAGTTTCTATGAGTGCATCCATCTAGTTGATCTTCCACTTGTCAACCCACGACAAAACAGACAAGCTGAGAGATTAGCAGATTGGATTCAAGGAAGGGTGCTAGAAGAGTTCAAGATGAGATGAAAATTATATAGACAGAGGCTAGAAGGTGAGATTTTTGGTCAACTGGATGTTGAGGTGGACCCTAAGATTAGCTTCAAAAGGAAAGCCTTGACTGAAGGCCCAGAAGTTGAGCCTGTGAACCTTGAGACAGGATCTCCTTCAGTACCCCGTACCCTCAGTAAGGCACTAGCTGGTGAAGGTGCTTCACATCCTCTCTCTGGCTAGACCTTGACTGTTAAACCAAGTAATGATGGCCAAAGCTCTCTCTTACCTGAGTCACCAAGGCCTATGCATTACAAAAGGAAGAGTACAATGACCTCTGAGTAGTTAGAGGAGGATAAGAGAGAGAGAGGAAGAGGAATCAAAGGGGAGAGAGTTCAGGAGGGTCCTTAGGCTTCATGCAAGCTGCTATTCGGGTTGCCCCCAGGCCAAACACTCAAGATGATGAGTTGAGGGCAGCCAGGTTAAACTACCTGGGGACCAGGAACTATAACATTGATGAACTCATATCTCTCCCCTTAGAAGAGTTGAATGAGCTGGCTGACAATGAGTTGTCAAAGGAGAGGAAGGAGGCAGAGGATGCAGCATTGCTCCTCAAGATCAAGGAAGAAAGGAGACTGAAAAGGCTCTACAAACATGCTCCTATCCTCTCCCCTTCAAGAAAGTCTTGAGACATAGACTATGGCAGTTATACAGCCTCGGGTAGACAAGGAAGCTAAAAGAATGAATATGATCAACTACCTGAGTGCCATAGGACTCTATCAGGCTGCTGTACTTCTTCCTTTATCCTTTGAGTACATTGAATTTGAATATTTAAAGCAGTTGGAGGAACAAGCTACAAAAGAAAGAAAGTTTCTAAGAGAAAGTTAAGGGAAGAAGCTGCAAGGTCAAGAGCCATCATCCACAAAAGCCAAAAGAAGTCTAAAGACAGACAAAGGATGATGAGCTTTTGAAGCTGTATGGATTCTCCGGAAGGAGCCTTGGTCCTATGTCTCTATCCACTATCAATGAGCATATAAGAGTGATCAAGCAGAAGATCAAAAAGGGAGAGCTTGTAGACTTGCATTCTCCACCAAGTCCAGCTCAACCTGAAGTTGAGGTGAAGGTTGAACACCCTGAGACATCACAACCTGAACCTAGAGCTACATCTTAACCAACTTCGTATTCTGATCCACAACAAGGTTCTCTTCTCTCTCCTTCTGAACCTGTGAGAGAGGAGATCCTAACTGAGAGAGACACAACAGAACAATCTGGTACTGAAGACCAGTCCTCTCAGTTAAAAACTTCAAAGAGGAGGAAAAGAATGGCCATGGAAAAGTGTTTCAAAGAAGAAGAAGAAGACCAAGGCATCCACTGCCACACCTTAGGATGAGTTAGAGCATCCCGAGGTAGTGCATGAAGAGGCTGCTCAACCAACTCCTATTCAAGTAGAGCCTCTTACAATTGGAAGACCCATCTTGTCCTGGAGTTTTGCTGCTAATCCGGATAGATGGTATGTCATCAGAGATCAAAGAGGTCAAGATGTCAACTTCTTTGCAAAAGATACTTGATCTTCTCTACATGATCTTTATGATATGAGAAGATACTATGAGAGTTTAAGGGATCCTGACCAGATGATGAAGAGAGGCTTGGTCTTGATCCTAATAAGGACTATTAACATCTAAAGAACTTCTCTGTTTTGATAGCATCATCCTAGGGGGAGTTTTTAAGATAATATTGAAATATTATAAGGCTGATGCAACCAAAGAAGCTAAAACAACCAAGGGTCTTCCTGCATGCATGCACTGGACGTACAAGGTAGAAGTGCTTCGAAATTTTACACTACATCAGAAAATACTCTAAGTGTAAAATTTTCCAAAGCCAAAGATGAGGTCCTCCAAAGCTTCAAAGACAAAGTCTTTCAAAGCCATTATGCTAGGAAGAATGATTTCTTCTGAAGATAGAGGAGACATGCTTTCTCTGATCTACTTTACATAGAGCTGACACACTTTCCGCTGCAACTCTGAAGACTCACCAACTTGTTTGAGTTGGTAAAAAGTCCATGCTTTTGTAAACAGTAGAATAAGGTCTTTGTCTGTAGCTTCATATTTTTGTACCTGTAAACCTTTTATATTAAAAGTAGAATAAGGTCTTTGTCTGCCTTTTGACTCTACATTGATCTTGTTGTCTAGATTAGTGTTTCCACCTCTCTTTCTAAGTATTGACGGTCATAGGATGTAGTATAAAGTGTCTCAGGTCCTCGTAATTCGAATATGATTTGTAACACTTGTAATAGAACTTGAGAGCCATATACATTATCCTTGAAAACCATACTTGTTTGTTCTTGTGCTTAGTTCTGTCTCACTACTTACTTGTGTTCTTAGTATCATCATACTCAACCTAGTTCCCCATTTGAACTTTTAAGTGTTCTAAACCTCTCCTCATTATGAGACTGATTGTATTTACCACCCTTCACACAGTCCTACATTCCTCAAGAGCATATCCTGCTCAGAGCCCCCAGGAATGGGAACCTATACAAGATGGATTTGCAAGGAACATTCCCTTCAGGAGAAGTTTCTTGCTTTCTATCTAAAGCAAATAGTGATGAGTCTTTCCTATGGCATAAAAAATGTGCCATGTAAACTTTAAGAACGTGAATAAATTAATTAAGAATGATTTGGTAACTGGAATGCCAAAGAAAAAGTTTACAAGTGATGATCACTGTGTTACATGCCCAAAAAGGAAGCAACACAAAGTGTCTCGCAAGCCAAAGGAAATAAAGTCCATCACTACTTTGAATCTCCTTGACCCCACCAGTGTAATGAATCTAGTAAGGACCTCATACTGTTTGTTGATCACAGATGACTTCACAAGATACACTTAGGTCTTTTTCCTTAGAACTAAGGATGAGACCCCTAAGATCTTGAAGAAATTTGTTCTGGAAATTACGAATCAATGTGATCACTAGGTCAAAATCATAAGATGTGATCAAGGAACTAAATTCAAGAACAAAATCCTTTGACATATTTTATGATGAGAAGGGTATTAAAAGATAATACAGTGCTCCTAGGACTCCTCAGCAAAATGGTGTGCTGAGACGAGAAATAGGACACTGACTGAAGCTGTAAGAACCATGTTATCTGACTCTAAACTGCCCATAACATTCTGGGTAATGGCAGTCAACATTTCTTGCTTTGTGTAGAACAGAGTTCTAATAGTCAAGACTCATTGTAAAACTCCTTATGAACTATGGCACAAAAGGAGACCTTTCATTGGTTTCCACAAATCATTTGGATGTCCTTACACCGTCTTGAATACCAAGGATCAAATAACAAATTTGCTGAGAAATCAAATGATGGACATTTTATTGGATACTCTTCTCAAGCTAAGGCTTATAGAGTATACAAACTCAAAACTAGAGTAGTTGAGGAGTCAGCCAATGTGACCTTCAATAAGCACACTCCTACTGTAAAAGGTTATGGTCCTGATTGGCTATTTGATCTTGATTTAGTTACCAACTATTTTAATAAATCTTTTGAAGATGTTTTAGGATCTATAGGTAGCTTATCAATAGGAGATTCAGATCCAAGATTTGAGCTGAGAAGACCAAGTGTTCAAACTATTTTTGCTCCATTGGTAACTAGCCCTATAGTTGGAAATCCTATCAACACAACCATGACAAACTCTTCAGCTAATACATCTGAGGTGTCTATAAGTTCCAGCAAAGAGGCACAGAACTCAAATGGTAATAACCACTCCATAGAAGACAATATCAATGATGTGTCACACTTATTGGATCAAGTTTCTCTTGATAAGTGTGTTGATGTGGTGGATGATACTCAATCATCGGATCTGAATTTTACAAATTTAGATCTATCCAACCAACTTGTTATGATTCCTCAACTAAGAATCCACTAGTCACATCCCACCACAAACATCATCGGAATTGTTGAGACAGGGGTGAGAACAAGAGGACAAACCCATGACAAAAATGTTTGTCTTCATTCTTGTTTCTTATCCCAGATTGAGCTTAAGAAGATTATGAGGCTTTGAAGTATAGAAGTTGGGTTGAAGCAATGCAGGAGGAGCTGCATTAACTTAAGAGACAAAAGGTTTGGAAACTATGTCCTCTTCTTAAGGGAAGACTACTATATGTACCAAGTGGATATTTAGGAATAAGAAAAATGATAGAGGACTCGTGATCAAGAACTAGACAATACTATTTGGTCAAGGGTACACACAAGAAGAAGGGGTTGACTAGATAGATGTTTTTGATCCTGTAGCAAGACTTGAAGTTGTTAGGATATTCCTTGCTTTTACAGCATCCAATGATTTCAAGGTCTACCAACTTGATGTCAAGTGTGCTTTCTTATATGGGGTGATTGATGAGGAAGTGTATGTCAAACAACCATCTGCCTTTGCTGTAAGGATCAGGCAATACAAATAAGATCGATCTCGTGATAAGAATGCAAAATATAATCGTCATTGTATAAGATTGAATAGTAGATGATAAGCATAAATGTAAATAAACTTCTGAATTCTATTGCTCTCTGACTTTGAATGTTTACAAGTAAGTATGAAATCTGGAAATGACAAAAGCTTACTAAGTTACATTACAAAATATCTATTTATACTAAACTACGAAGTTTTCGCATAGTTCTCACGTGAGATGCAAGTTCTCACGCGGTAACTTTAGGTTCTCGTGTGACTTGATCTTCATAATCTTGATTTGATTTTCTGAGCCTCTAGGTTCAATCCCTACAATCTCCCCCTAGGCTCGGTGAATCAATGCATTTAGAAGTTCACGTCTGCAACCTTGTAACGGCCCCCATAAGGATACATCTTGTTGTCCAGGGCCTTCGTAATCAACCAACCGAACTGTGTTGTTATAAAATGAACAGATTCATCAGCTGCAATTGGACAAGCCTACAACTTCATCAAATCTTCTCTTCCAAACTTGAGCAAATCCACAGGGTCGATGATATGATAATCTTTGTCAACACAATGAATCAACGCATGACCCGTCTCCTTCTCACAACTCCACCACATGAGTTTCGACAAGCTATAACTGGCACTGGAGCATGTATAGGAATCTTCCTCGTGTATCTTTGATGCTTATAGACCCTTATCTTCATTGACTTATTAGTATTGGGATCTATACACGTCTCATCTTCTATCACTTTAGATTTGGCAGTTTTGAAATCTTTGAAGTTCGTTTAACTTTGCCACAAAATCCTATTTCTTATCCAGTTCCATTTCCAATAATTACTTGGGTTGACAAATAGAACACGACCCGTAGCATATAAATCTGACACTCTGAGTGTATGGAAATCCACCCCTTCTCTTCATCACATACATCTTCTTTTCAGCATCGTACACCCAGCTAATAATAGGTTCTATGTTTCTGTACCTTGTGAAAGGTTTGGAATGTCTCAGCATGTGAACATAAGCTGGCGAAGGAGATTCTTGAGTACTCAACTCTCCAACAATCTCTCCTTCTTCAACCAAGATATCTGAGAATAAGTCCTTAAAACTATTCCAAATCATGTCTGTGTAGTCTATGGTCTCTTCTAAGTCATCAAATGGACCAAAGCCCTTGTCTGATTTCTCAGGAATAATCTTTTGCTGGAATGTATAGAATTCCTTCTCGTAAGCTTCTTAAGTAACAGGATCCAAAGGTGTATAGTCAACTGAGTCATCGGGACTTGGTCTGGAGACATTACCAGATCCCGATAATCGAGATAGACCAACAACTGAGCCCATATCACCACCTTGATCATCGTCATCATCCTTCTTATCATCTTTTCCACCTTTTTCATCATCATCACCATCATCATCATCATCATCAAGATCATCTTCCTCATCACAACTAAAATCTAACATGTCCAAGTCATCATCATCATTAGTAGGCTTAGGGATTGGCACATCATGTTCAGGTTCTATAAACGCCTCTTAAGTATAAACTACATGTTAATCCTTAGTAGCCATAGTATGAAAGTGGTAGATGGCTCTTGATCAACATCAGCAGTCTCTGTTGTCCTCTCTGTAACAATAGGATCAACATCATGTTCTGTAGTATTTGTAGGATCTTGAGCAACTTTGAGATTAGCAATTTGCTATCCACTAGATTCTCCAACTTTCATGGTTCGTTGTTGAGTAAACGAAAATAGAACCCGGGAAGTGGAATCTCTGTTGTTCTACTCTAGAATCTGAACATAGCTGAATATGAATTGTTGTTGATGTTTAAGATTCTTGATCCGCTCATCTTTCTCAAACATCTGTCTATGTAGATCATCAATCATTTGGGTTTTCTCCAACATCTCCTTCTCTAAAGTACTTACTCTTTTCTTAAGAGTAACAAATGTAGGTGAACTAGTTAAAGCACTAGCACCTTGTCTTTGTGCAGGAGGAGTGCTATGAAAATCTTCTATCCCTACTGACTCATTAAATTCTTAGTCTCTGGGAGGAGTGCTTAACACATCATTAGCAGTGGGCATGGCAGATAATGTTCCAGTAGTTGACTCTGTAACAATCACTATAGTCTCTATAGGTGTAGCCTCACTAGCTGTGACTAGAATCTCAGATATAGGCATATCAGAATCAGCCGACACAGTGGTCATTCGGGTCCAACGCTTATGAAACACACCTCGTCCTCTACCCTTCCCACGTGGACTTTCAGCAGTTTTCCTGGCCATTCTTTTCTTCCTCCTCTGAGTTGACGGTGAATTCTTAGGAACAAAATCAGCATCACGTTCCTCAGGAGTGCGTTTAGCAGGTGTTTCCTACACTCTGTGATGTTCTTACAATACACATGGCATGTTCCCTATCTAGTCACTATCTGTTTCACTCCCTGAGCTGAACATGAGTCAATCTCATCATCAACCGATATACCAGCTGGCTGAGAACCTCCTGGAGTATCTTCAGGGACCCTGTAGGAACCTCTGAAGTTAAGAGGCTGATGCAACCAAAAGATACCAAAACAACCAAGTCTTCCAACATGTACGTCGGAACAAAGGTGAACTAGCTTCGGAAGTTTTACACACTCAAGAAAAATGCTAAGTGTAAAATCTTCCGAAGCCAAAGTTCAGAAGAAACTGCTGCGGAAGATTTACACTGAACTTGGAAAATATTCTAAGTGTAAAGTCTTCCGAAGCCAAAGACTCAACTCTTTCGAAGGTAAAAGATGAAGTCTTTCGAAGCTCTCAAGACAAAGTCTTCCAAAGCTGTTTAAAGACAAGACTGATTTTTCTCTAAAGAGAGAGAAAATATACCTTTTCCATCAACTTTATCATAAAGCAACCTACTTTCCGCTGCATGCTCTGGTAGTTCACCTGCTATCACTAGTTGGTGAAACATCCATACTTTATGATAAAATAGATAAGGTCTTAGCCTATAAGTTTCTATTTTTATTCCTTCTTGGCTTTTTGTAATAGGAAACTTAGTGAGCTATGGCTTGTCATAGTCACTAGTCAAAAGGCAATCTGCCTTTTGACTTTAGGCTAATTTTGTTGTCTAGATTAGTCGCTTCCAACTGTCTTTTTGCATATTGACGGTTGTAGGATGTAGTATAAGTAGTCTCCAGTTCTTGTATTTAATATATACTTGTACAACACTTGTAATAGAACTAGAGAAGCAATATACAACTTCCTTGAAAACTTTATCTTGTGCTCTTGTTCTTGTTTTACTTGTGTTTATCTTGTATCCTCAGTAAAGGTTCACAGTTCCCTATTAGAAATGTTAACTGATCTTAGGATCCTCCTAAGTGTGTTAACTAAGTGAAAGCTTAAGTACCCTTTAACAGTCCTGCATTTGGTATCAGAGCTTTCCATGCTCTTGATTGTATGAGCTCACCATCTTCAAATCCTCTTAGTTACACACATCGCTTAACTCTTCAAATGGCAGCTATCTCCAAAGCTAATATGGAAACTGGAACCATGACAAAGTCCCCACTGATCACTCCTGAGGATTTTGATACTTGGTGTCCAAGAATGGAAGGCTTTATCGAGTCTCAAGATTCCAGGATATGGGTGTTTGTTGTCAATGGACCTCATGTACCATGCACCTCTTCAGCTGCTGCTGGTGGTGGCATGATACCAAAGGAGAGGGCTGACTTTTCTGATGAAGACTGGAAAAGAATTGATGTTGATCAGAAAGCCATGACAGCTCTCCAAACTGCTCTTCCAAACACCATCTATAGAGGTTTCAAGAAGTGCAAGACCGCTAAACAGCTATGGGATGCACTAAAACTGATGTATGAGGGTTCAAATGAATCCAAGGAGAACAAGAAGGATCTCCTAAAGCAGCAGTTTGAAAACTTCACCTTCAAGATAGGTGAGACCATGACTCAACAATACTTCAGGTATGTTAAGATTGTGGATACTCTTGCTGATGTTGGGGTAACTATTGAGAACAGGGATATTGGATATTGTAAGGAAGTTCATGTCCTCTCTTCCCAGACAATGGACACACTAATATGTGGTCATTAAGAGGACTGAAAACCTCAAGACCCTTACTCTCATTGAGTTGTATGGGATACTCAGTGGATACCAGATGGAGATGAACATTCAAAATTCATCTGGTAACTCCAACACTCACAGAGCCCAGAAGTTCTACAAGAGGACTGGAAGAAGGTTTCCTAGTAATGCAGCCAGTGGCAAGTTTGGCTAGACAAGAGCAAAGTCAAGTGTTACAACTGTAACCAGATGGGACACTTTGCTAGAGAATGCAAGGCACCTAAGTCAAATGGTGGCCAAGCTTCATCCAGGCCAACTACACTAAAAGTGGGAACCAAAATGAGAGGCCAAGACAGCAAGCTGCTGTTGCTGTTGAAGAAGGAGGCTTTGACTGGAGCTTTCAAGCTGAAGATGCATCTCCAAACCAAGCACTCATGGCTGATCATGATGAAGCCAATGTACTTGAACATCTTTGCTCTCTTGAATGTATTGCTAAAGTAAATAGATACAGGTCCTACAACTTGGAAATGAGATCTGATATTGAGTCCTAAATATTTTAAAAGCTAATTATAAAGAGCTGAAAATGACTACAAACTTAAGATAGAAGATCTAGAGAAAATAGTTTCGACTCTTAAACATGAGCAGACAAACTACAGGACTCAATTAAGGATCTCATTACCAAGTTGACTGAATGCCAGGCTGAGCTTGTGATCAGCAAAGCCAGGGCAGAAAAATGTTTTCTTGAAGAAGAGATCTTCAAGAACATGATATCCTCATCTCTTCATGCAAAAGTGTGTTATCAGAATAAGCAGGGACTGGGATCTAGTGAGATAGCTCCTCCACACACTCTACTATCAGTCAGATCTCCTAGGTGTGGAACTGGTCAAGATGAGCTGCCATCCATAGACCCCAGTGATAAAGAGGATGAAGAGGAGAAGGTGAGGGATGACTCTGAGATGAGTGAAGAGAGTCAATCCAAAAAGGGTCACCATGCTCCTAAAGAGGAAAAAGAAGCTGGTTTGAGCAAAACCAAGAGAAAGAATTTGATCAGAAGAGTAAAGAGAAGATCCATAAAAGTTCAAGACATCATGACCACCTTTGATCCCAAACAAAATCAAGTATTTATCTCTGCAGGGTTCAAGGTGATGAAAGCTGAAGATCCTGTCAAGAATTCTAGTACCAAGAGTTCTACTTCAGCTTCAACTCACTCCAGCAACAACAAAAATACTGATCAGCTGTGTGTCACTGCTACACAGCCTGAACCATCCATTTCAAAGAGCAAGCTTCACCCTAAGAAGCCTGCTGCATCATCTAAAAAGGTGGAGAAAGAAGAGGAAAGTGTTCAAGCTCAGTCTTCTTTGGGAAAGAAGACTCTCAGAAGGAAAGAATTGGATTGTGTTATGTGTGGTAGTACTTCACATCTGGCTAAGGATTGTCAATACAATCCCAAGAGTACTATCCACATGATCAAGAAGAAAACTTATGAGAAGAAGAAGAAACAAATAGCTTCGGAAGGAAAATCTGTTTCCTTCAGAAGCTCCAAAATGACGAAGAAGGCAAGTAGGAAATTGCCTTCGGAAGAAAAGTTGGTCTCGGAAGAAAGGAATGCTTCCGAAGCACTAAAGCTTGCTACAGCGAAAGCAAGATCTTCCGAAGGATCCATCTCCAAAGCTTCCGAAGCTACAAAAGCTTCCAAGGTAGTGAAGGTCAAGCCCAATCTTCCAAAGGTGGTGTGGAAGATGAAGGAAGACCTTAAGACTGAAAGCTCCTCTTCAACAACAGCAAATGATCCTCAAAGCCTGAATATAGGATCACTTACTGTTTCATTGCCTTCATCTGAACTTTATAAGCCCAAGACCAATGAGGCTTGGGTTTTCAAATGTAACTAAATCATCTCTTTTGTGTAGGGAAACCAAAGGAAAACAGAAATATGTGGATCATCGATAGTGGCTGCTCCAGGCACATGACAGGCAAGGAGTCCCTACTTCAAAACTTTGAAAGAATTGATGGAGGACCAGTTGCTTTTGGAGGAGATGCAGGAGATTACATTACTAGTAGGGGCATGGTCTTAAATGGTAATCTCAGCATTGAGAAGGTAAACTTTGTCAAGGAGCTTGGATACAATCTTTTGAGTGTGTCCTAATTTTGTGACCAAAAACATCACATGCTCTTTACTGAGCATGAGTGCATCATTTTCAAGTCCGGGGTTGACATTCCTCAAGAGCATATTTTGCTTAGAGCCCCCAGGAAAGGGAACATGTACAAGATGGACTTGCAGGAAACATCTCCCTTTAGAGAAATTTTTTGCTTTCTATCTAAAACAATAGTGATGAGTCTTTCCTTTGGCATAAAAGAATGTGCCATGTAATCTTTAAGAACATGAATAAACTGATTAAGAATGATTGGTAACTGGAATGCCAAAGAAAGAGTTTACAAGTGATGACCACTGTGTTGCATGCCTGAAGGGGAAGCAACATAAGGTGTCTCACAAGCCAAAGGAAATGAACTCTATCACTACTCCCCTACACTTATTACATATGGATCTGTTTGGCCCCACCAGTGTAATGTGTTGAGGAAGGACCTCATACTGTTTGGTGATCACAAATGACTTCACAAGATTTACTTGGTTGTTTTTCCTTTGAACTAAGGATGAAACTCCTGAAATCTTAAAGAATTTCATTCTGAAAATTGAGAATCAATCTGATCACAAGGTTAAAATCATAAGATAAGATCAAGGAACCGAATTCCCAAACCAAATTCTTGATACATTTGTGATGAAAAGGGTATTGCAAGACAATACAGTGCTCCCAGGACTCCTCAGCAAAATGGTGTTGCTGAGAGGAGAAACAAGACACTTATTGAAGCTGCAAGAATTTCTTGATGCTGAAAACACTCCATTGAAGACAACATGAATGACGTCACACACTCATTGGATCAAGTCTCTCTTGATAAGTGTGTTGATGTGGTGGGAGACACCTCATTGCCAGATCAGAATTTCTCAAATTTAGATCTGTCTAACCAACTTGCTGTGATCCCTCAACTTCAGATCCACAAGTCACATCCCTCCATAAACATCATTGGAAATGTTGACTCAGGGGTAAGAACAAGAGGACAAGCTCATGACAGCGATGTTTGTCTGCATTCTTGTTTCTTATCTCAGATTGAGCCGAAGAAGGTTGATGAGGCTTTGAAGGATATGAGCTGGATTGAAGCTATGCAAGATGAGCTACTTCAAATCAGAAGACAGAAGGTTTGGAACTTATGTTCTCTTCCTCAAGGGAAGAGTGTCATAGGAACCAAATGGGTGTTCAGGATCAAGAAAGATGATAGAGGGATCATCATCAAGAACAAGGCTAGAGTGGTTGTCCAAGGATACACTCAAGAAGAAGGAATTGATTACACTGATGTCTTTGCTCCAGTTGCAAGACTTGAAGCTGTAAGAATATTTCTGGCTTATGCTGCAACTAAGGATTTGAAGGTCTACCAGCTTGATGTGAAGTGTGCTTTTCTCTATGGAGTGATTGATGAAGAAGTTTATATTAAACAACCACCTGGCTTTGCAGACCCAGATCATCCTGATTATGTCTGTAAGCTTGATAAAGCCCTTTATGGACTGCATCAAGCTCCAAGAAAGTGGTATGAGACACTACCAACATACCTCTGTCAACATGGATACAAAAGAGGTACTATTGATGGGACTCTCTTCATTAATGAAGCAGGAAATGACGCATTGCTAGTTCAGATATATGTGGATGACATCATCATTGGTTTAACTAATCCAAAGCTCTGCAAAGACTTTGAGATGCTGATGAAGAATAGATTTGAAATGAGTGCCATGGGGGAACTCAATTTCTTTCTAGGAATTCAAGTGAAGCAGGTTGAAGATGGTATCTTCATCAGTCAGTCAAAGTATGTACAAGACATTCTTACAAGATTTAAGATGACTGACTGTAAGGTTGCAAAGACACCAATAGCCAGAAACCACTCCCTTGGTCCTGATCTTGAGGGGGAGTGTATTGATGAACATCTCTACAAGGCTATGATTGGGTCACTTATGTATCTTACTACTAGCAGGCCTGATATCATGTTTGCCACATGCATATGTGCAAGATATCATGCCAACCCCAAGATGTCACACCTAATCACTATCAAAAGGATCCTTAGATATCTCAAAGGTGCTCTAAATCTAGGCTTTGGTATCCAAAGAATTCAAACTTTAATCTGTATGCTTATACAGATAGTGATTATGGTGGCTGCAACATGACTACAAAGTCCACATCTGGGGAGTGTCAGTTCTTGGGTGGAAGGATAGTCCCTTGGCAATGCAAGAAGCAATCCTGTGTGTCTGCATCAACTGCTGAAGCAGAATACATCGCTGCTGCCAGCTGTTGTGCTCAAGTGCTTTGGATTCAGAATTAGATGCTAGACTATGGGTTCAATTTCAAAGAGACTCCCATCCATATAGACAACAACAGTGCCATCTCTATTACAAAGAATCCTTTGCAGCACTCAAGGACCAAACACATCAACATCAGGTATCATCTGATTAGGGATAACTTTGAAAAGGGATTGATAAAACTAATCAAAGTTAAGACAAATGAATAATATGTCGATCTATTCACAAAAGTGTTTGATGAACAGAGATTTAAATATCTTGTATCAACTATTAGGATGATTAACTTTGAGTTGATTTTTCTTAATAACTTAATCAATATTATTTCTTAAAACTGTGTGTCCTAGGTTGTCTATGAGATCACTTCATAAGCCCAGTTCTCTTTGGAAGAAAAATGAATTTTTAAAATGATATCTCTTAGAATGACGAAAATTCGAAAGAAGAAAAAGTTGCCTTCGGAAGAAATTCATGTATAAATCGTTTAAACAGCTTATCTGAGATTTACCTTTGGAAGAAATTATTGAAGTATCTTCCAAAGCTTAAATTTTGGTATAAGTACTTAAATGCATTTTAGAAACAAATTTCTTCCGAAAGCAATTTAGTCTCGGAAGACTCATTTATTTCTTCCGAAGCCAAAATTTTCAAAACTCCTTGAAGTATCTTCCAAAGCAAAAATTGCTTTTGGAAGCTTTGATTGCAAAGCTTCCGAAACCAAAATTGCCTTCGGAAGCTTTTTCTACTTCCAAGAAAACTAACTTTTTGGGCGCCTTTTTCAAAGTAGGACTAGATTCCTGAAGACCTCTCCTTCATTGTCCATAGGATGGTTCAAGGGGTCAAATTCAGGTACTCTTAGTTTGTATTTACAAATTTACTAGCAAATTTGGATTCCTTAGAATATTACATGTTCCCCCGGTATGCTCAACACATTCTCAACTGTGAATTGGGACCACAGTTGAGGGGAACAGGTAATGTTCTTAAACTTGCACATATGAGGCCCGACATTTTCAAGATATTGAAAAAACCAACTGTTGGGTTCTCGGGGTAGAAACAGCCCTTGACCCGAAAATGTTTGAGCTCATTGCTAAGGGTGACATCCTAGCAGCCCCAGCTAGTGGTGAACCAACCCTCTACTTCTCACCCACCTCAAATACAACCCACCATGAAATTCACCTACCAAAGAAAATCCAAGCGAACCCCTGCACTTGCTACTGAGCATCTGTAGGCCCCCGTATCACAACCCATACAGGAGGAGTGGAATCTCAAGCTCCCACTTCCCTTGAGGAGCAGACCACTCCCATCTTTCAAACAATCAGTGCTGAGGTTCCTCATGCTCAGCCTGATGAGCTTACAAATACGAAAATAGCCTTAAGCCATCACTCTGAGTCTCAACACTCTAGTGATCAACCTTCAGGGGAAAGCTACCATCCCCAGCCTCTTGATCTCAACCGCCCCATACCCAGCCTTGACTTCTACTCTGATGAAGATTTGGGTTTCAGTGAGTATCAAGACTCTCCCCTCTCTACCCATACTCAAGGGAGATGAGTACTCCTTCACCCATGTCTAGCCCACATCAAGCACCCCAAACTAAAGTGGATCTTACTGTGATTGTCCATGAGATCCATGTGGAAGAGGTTCTCACTGTTGCCAGTGATTACATTTTTAAGACCTCAACCACAATAACCCAGCCTCTTGACACTGTCATTGGGTAGGGTAAATCTAGCAGCCAACCCCTCTCTGGCCAGAGCTTGACTGCTGAATCAAGCAATGAATGCCAAAGCTCTCCTCAGACTGAGCCATCAAGATCTGCAAATGAAAAAGGCAAAAGGGAGATGACTCCTGAAGAGATTGAAGAAGAAAAAAAAAGAGGAAGAGGAAGCTGAGGGGAGAGAGTTCATGTGGTTCCCTAGATTTTATGCAAACTGCAATTCTGGCTGCCCATGTACCAAACACTCAAGAAGATGAATAAGGGCAGCCAAGCTCAACTATCTGGGGACCAGGAACTACAACATAGATGAACTCATCTCTCTCCCCTTAGAGGCGTTAAAAGAACTGGCTGACATTGAATTGTCAAAGGAGAGGAAGGAAGCAGAGGATGTAGCCTTGACCCTCAAACACAAGGAAGAAATAAGGAGAAAAAAGTCTTTACAAGAACGTTCCTGTCCTCTCCCCAGTTCAAGAAAGTCCTGAGTCAGAGACTGTGGCTGCTGAACAACCTCAGGTAGTTGATAAAAAAGAAAGATTAAAAATGATCAACTACCTGAGTGCCACAGGTCTCTATCAGGCACCTGCACTCCTTCCCTTGCCTTATGATTATATATTATTTGAATACAATAAGCAGCTGGAAGGGCAAGACAAGAAAGAAAGGCAAGATGCAAAGAAGAGGTAAAGGGAAGAAGCTGCAAATCAAGAGCCATCATCCAGAAAAGTCAGAAAAGTCTGCAGTTAGGCTGAGGATGATGAGCTTCTTGAAGCTGTATGGGTTCTCTAGAAGGAGGCTTGGTCCCATGTCTCTATCTATAATGGATGAGCACACAAGGGTGATCAAGCAGAAGATAAAAAATTGAGAGCTTGTGGACCTTCATTCATCATCAAGTCAAGCTCAACCAGAAGTTAAGGTAAAGGTGGAACCTACAGAGACAACACCACCTGCACTTGAAGCTGCACAACAGCCAACTTCATCTTCTAACCCATAGCAGGGTTCTCCTCCCTCTCCTTCTAAAACTAGGAGAGAGGAGATCCCAACTGAGAGGGAATCCACTGAAGAACCTAGTACTGAAGACCAACCCTCTCAGTTAAAATCATCAGGGAGGAAAAAGAGGATGGACAAAAGAATATCATCTTCAAAGAAGAAAAAAATAAAGGCATCCTCCTCCCAACCTCCAGATGAGTCTACACATCCTGAGGAAGGGCATGAAGAGGACTCTCAACCAACTCCTATCATAGTAGAGCCTCTCTTTGTTGGAAGACAAATTCTGTCCTGGACTTTTGCTGAAGATCCAGACAGATGGTTTGTCACTAGAGATCAGGGAGAACAACATGTCTACTTCATAAGTGACATGCTTAAACTCCCTCTCATGATCTCTATGACATGAGAAGGTACTTCATGAGTCTGAAGAATCCAGATTTGCTGATGAAGAAAGGAATTCTGAAGATCCTCATGTGGACTATCCCAGTCTGAAGAACCTCTCTGTTTTGGTAGCATCAGCCTAGAGAGAGTTTGTAGGAACCTCTGAAGTTAAAAGGGTGATGCAACCAAAAGATACCAAAACAACCAACTCTTCCAACATGCACTTCGGAACAAAGGTGAACTAGCTTCGAAAGTTTTACACACTCAAGAAAAATGCTAAGTGTAAAATCTTCTGAAGCCAAAGTTCAGAAGAAACTACTGCGGAAGCTTTACACTAAACATGGAGAATATTCTAATTGTAAATTCTTCCGAAGCCAAAGGCTCAACTCTTCCGTAGGTAAAAGATGAAGTCTTCCGAAGCTCTCAAGACAAAGTCTTCCGAAGCTGATTAAAGACAAGACTGATTTTCCTCTGAAGAGAGAGAAAAGATACATTTTCTATCAACTTATCCTAAAGCAACCTACTTTCTGTTGCATGCTCTGGTAGTTCACCTGCTATCACTAGTTGGTGAAACTTCCATACTTTATGATAAAGTAGATAAGGTCTTCGCCCGCAAGTTTCTGTTTTGTTCCTTCTTGGCTTTTGTAATAGGAAACTTAGTGAGCTATGGCTTGTCATAGTCACTAGTCAAAAGGCAATCTGCCTTTTGACTTTAGGCTGATCTTGTTGTCTAGATTAGTCACTTCCAACTGTCTTTTTGAATATTGACGGTTGTAGGATGTAGTATAAGTAGTCTCCGGTTCTTGTATTTAATATATTCTTGTACAACACTTATAATAGAACTAGAGAAGCAATATACAACTTCCTTGAAAACTTTATCTTGTGCTCTTGTTCTTTTTTTACTTGTGTTTATCTTGTATCTTCAGTAAAGGTTCACAGTTCCCTATTTGAATTGTTAAGTGATCTTAAGATCCTCCTAAGTGTGTTAACTAAGTGAAAGCTTAAGTACCTTTAACGGTCTTGCAGACCCTAGTCGATGGACCAACTTGTTTAGTCTGAGGGGCCACATCTTTAGGTTGTTGTGCTTCTCCTTGTTAACCCTCAATAAATCTGCCAAGTTTGGCAAAGTTTGTACCATCCCAAGCATTCCCTCTTACTCCCATAAGATATGTGAATATATCCTTCTTCATTACCATTACAGCATAGTGAAAGAATCAGATATTACTAACTCAGTATGAGCAGCATTCATAACCAGCTGTATGAACTGGGGTACATGATAAAGTTCTTCCACACAGAAGCTATGACGTTCTTCTGCATCTCCGAGAAAATAGCTTTGGATATGTTGTATGGAAGATCATCTTCAAGAGATATCAAAAGGGATTCGAAAATTGCACTAAGGCTATCCATTCTAGCCTTTAGATTTCTGAGACAATGAATCACCATGTGGAATAAGTTCTTCCAGAACAGAGGCAAGTACTTCTTTTCAAGTGACGGATATCTGTGATCATAGCCCATTCTCTTCAAACAATCTCTAGCCACATCATCATCTATCTTGATTGGCGCATTAGGCTAGTCTTCTAATAGTAGAACATTGTTGATCACCTCGGCAATGATAACAATCCTCTTGCCCTTAACAATAGCAGATATGCATGGTTCATCCTACTCATCTCACTCATTGGCTACTGTTTGCCAAAACTAATCAACCAGATCTATGTAGATAGTGGGATTAGCAGTAATAGCATGATGGATCCTAGATGTTTTAAGCCTATCAATCAATGATCTGAACAATTCCTTATCCTCTGGAACATCTCCAAGGTACGCTACTACATTATGGTTCTTGTTGAAAACCATTGGTCTCGCCATCTGAATAATTAGAAAAACTTGTATAAGTACACAATAAAATGTTCAGACTTACAAAAATTTTGAGAAAATTTAAACATCTCGCATAAAAACTAAAGTGCTCGCATGAAATTGAATTTTGACCAAAGTCAACTTTTCGCTTCAGTTCATTTTCTGATACTTTTCGCATGCAAATAGTTCTATGATTTTAATTTTTCAAATTAGGCATCTTCAGATTGTTTCAACAGTTAAAACATGTTCATTAGGTGTCGATTAAGTTATTATTAAGGTTTCATATGATTATATTTTTCAATTTTAAGTTTATTTGTCCATAAACAATCAGCCATGAATCAAACTAACATAAAATCAAACAGCAATTTGTGATCTACATTATCAATCACTATATTATCACTAGGCGACCACTATGAACAATAATATGAAGTTTAAACATGTTTGAACACTTAGAATTTTGAGAGAGTAAACGACAAAGAGTTTTCATGCAAATGTTGCACTTCTCGCACAACTATACCTTTATTAGCCATCCGACTTCTCGTGCCAGAAGTCAGGGCTTTCGTACACACAGACTTTCCGCTTCCTTGTACTTTCCCATGCGACTAGTTCAACTAGTCGCATAACATTTCGCACAATTTGAACTTCTCGCACGCGAGAAGTTCAATTTCCTTTGAACTTCTAAAAATTTTCAACTTTTTAAATTTATTTATCTTGTTAAACCATTTGATTTATTATGAGTAAAAGTATGTTTAACTAAGCGTTTACAATTATCCAAGAACCCTTAATTTTGTAAAAACGTTTGTAAATAAAAAACAAGTGTAACAAAAACAACTTTAACATAAAAACAATATGATATTTTCGTTATACTTATAAATTAAATGTTTTTGGTAAATTTTAAAGTATAGGATCATATTAATTATGAAATTGATCATTAACATTTTTCACTTTATTTAAAATAAGACTGGTTATGTTGATTGTCAATATGTTGTGTCCATTTCAAACTTAGACTTTAATTCTTACTTGGACACATATTCTGTGATATTTATCATGTTTAGATTGATTTGTATGAAATCTATAAATTTCACAATCAAAAATCCTGTAGAACCTTATCCGACTACAAGATAGTATTGAGATTTTAAGTCAATCCAACTTGACTTAAACCTTTTACCTCTGATTTGCCTTTTTTGAATTATTATTCTTTATTATAATACCTATTTAGAGCATAACTAGCTTTTGAAATGTTTCTAAACATAGAACATTAACAAGTTTTAGGACTTATTAACTATCAGTTAGACTTATGTTTTGCCCTTGCAAGACGTTTAGGACTTACATGCCAAGTCAGACTTACATGCCCCATCTTTTGATTTTGCCACCTGTGTTAGAACATATTCTCAAAAAGAAAAATATTTATCATATAGTATGTATGTCTATGACATATCTTTTATTATTATGCACATTGGCATCTTTTATTCCTATATGGCCTTTTGGCATCTTTTTGCCCTCTTTGTTTATGTTTATTTTCTCTTTGGTTTTTGCTTTTCATATCTTTTTAATCTTTTGATATATATATATATATATATATATATATATATATATATATAAATATGCCAAGTCGGAGTTTCATGCCCCATCTTTTGATTTTACCTCCTGTGTCAGAACATATTCTCAAAAAGAAAAATATTTATCATAAAGTATGTATGCCTATGACATATCTTTTATTAATGTGTACATTGCCATCTTTTATTCCTATATGGCCTTTTGGCATCTTTTTGCTCTTTTTGTTTATGTTTATTTTCCCTTTTAATTTTTCTTTTCATATCTTTTTCATCTTTTGATATATTCCTATATACAAGTCAGTTTCTTTTAAGCCTTAAAATGTAATGTATCAAAATCAAAAAATATACTATCATTTCCTATAAATCCTTGAAAATTTTAATTTTCACAATTTGTAAAACAAAATATTTTTTATAACTTTTCTTTTATTCCCCTAAGATCGAAAATCTTTTTCGAGATATTTTCAATTTTCTCACCCTAAAATTGTGATTATCTGCAAAGAAAATAACAATTTTAACTAACATGAAGGAAAATATTTTTGAAAGGGTTTATGGATAATTATTAACCAAAGTTAATCATTCTAAAAGATTGGACTAATAAATCGAATCGGGAGTGATCAAATGCCTTAGTAAACAAATTATCAATGTTGTCATCTGATGAGACTGGTTCCAGATGAATAAGTTTCCGATCAAAACAGCCACGTAGAAAGTGCTTGTGGATGTCGATGTGTTTTGTTTTTAAATGTTGAATCGGATTCTTCACTATGTTTAATACTACAGTGTTGTCACACCAAATCTTGGTGTTATAGATATTAAGCCCATAATCAAGAAGTTGTTGTTAAATCCAAACAATCTGAGAACAACAACTTGATGCGGCCGCATATTCATCCTCTGCAGTGGATGTGGATACCGTCTGCTGCTTCTTGCATTGGCTATAAATTAATCTGTTTCCTAGAAGTTGACAGCCACCAGTTGTGGATTTTCTGTCCAAGTTACATCATGTATAAAATCAGTATAAGCATATAAATTGAAATCAAAATTTTTGATATACCAAAGGCCAAGTGTTGGTTGACCCTTGCGGTATTTGAAATCTGCCTGACAGCCTTCAAGTGAGATTCCTTCGAATTACTTTGATAACATGCACACTAATAGATAGGAAACAGATGTCTGGCATGCTGGTAGTGAGATACATCAAAGATCCAATCATTGATCGATACAAATGCTGATCAACATCATGACTCGTGAGATCAGGAGTTAAAGTTGGACGAGAAGCCACTGGAGTGGGAGCAATCTTAGAGTCCTGAAATTTGTGCTTGTCTAGGATACTATGAACATATTTTTCTTGATGTATTAGTATATCCTTAGCATCTTTTTTAACTTGGATACCTAAGAAAAATGAAATTTCCCTAAGAGAACTCATCTCAAATTTCCTTTTCATCATAACTTCAAATTCCTTGCATAAATCATCATTGGTAGATCTAAAGATAATGTCATCAACATATACTTGAACAAGAATCAGATCATCACCAATCTTCTGTAAGAATAATGTTTGATCAATAGCACCTCGTGTATAACCATTTGCAAGCAAATGTTCAGTGAGGGTGGCATACCAAGCTCGAGGTGCTTGTTTAAGCCATAAAGTGCTTTGTCTAACTTATAAACATACTGTGGATGATCTGGATCATCCAAACAAGATGGTTGACAAACATAGGTTTCTTCTTTCATCTCGCCATACAAGAATGCAGTTTTGACATCCATTGACACACAGTGAAGTTCTTGTATGAAACATATGCCAGAAAAAATCATATAGCTTCTAGTCTTGCAACATGAGCATATACTTCTTCATAATCAAGTCCTTCAACCTGGTAGAATTCTTGAACATCAAGTCTTTCCTTGTTGCAAACAATCACATCTTTTTTATCCTTTTTGTTTTTGAATATCCATTTTGTACCAATCGGCAACTTACCCTTTGGAAGTTCACAGAGACGCCACACATTTAGCTTCTTGAATTGCATCAGTTTGTCTTACATAGCCTCAACCCAACTGTTATCCTTTAATGCCATCTCAATGTTCTTTGCGAAAATTTGAGAAATAAAACATGAATACAAACGTGTATTTATCATTCCAGATTGACTTTAAGTTTGGACATCTTATGACAATGGACCAATGATTGCTTTAGTTGGATGATCCTTATAAATTCTCAGCTGAGGAATGGTATTTTCAGAAATAACATCATCTAAATTAGACATATGTTCAACTGTTTTTTCAGTATTGTTCCCTCCTTCAGGTTGAGACACAATATCTTCCTCTTGAAGAATATCATTCTCAACAGATAAATCTTCAAATGGAACTTGAATTGTATCAGTCGGATCAATTTGAGTAGAACAAGAACTCTGATCAGAAATCTCTGGAGCTTGTTCATTAATTGGATTAAAATAAGATATATCAGATTCAGAAACAGAGTGTGGAACAGCTATGACATTTAAAGAAGAAGGTATATCTGAAGATTTTTCTATTGCTGAAGATGAGATAGATCCAACAACATCAGTAAAGATATCTTGAATTGATGATGTCAAAGGTGGATTAGCTATAGAAACAACAGATGATTGATTAAGTGTTTCAAATAATGAAGCGTAATGATATACCCATGAAGGCGCAGAGCTTGCATCAGTTTTGTTAGATTCATGCCAATCGACATCAAATGACTCATGTATTTGTTTAGATCTTTTATTATAAACCTAATATGCAACTTTATTAGGTGAATATCCAACAAAATAACATTCATCAGCTTTTTCATCAAATTTTAATTTAAAATCAGATGTGTTTAACAAAGTACAACAAGATACAAAATTTTTAAATATTTGACCTTAGGTTTATGTTTGAAAAAGATTTCATAAGGAGTCATATTTTGTTGTTTGTTGATTAGCACATGATTTTGAACATAACAGGCAGTGTTAACAACATCAGCCGAAAAGAATGAAGGTAATTTGGCTGCTGATAATAGTGTTCTGGCAGCATCAATTAAAGTTTTGTTTCGTCTTTTAGCAACTCCATTTATTGTCGAGTGTTTTGTCTAGATATCCCCTTGGTATCACAAAATTCATTCAAAGTATGATTGCAAAACTCTATTCCATTATCACTTTGAATGCACTTGATGGTTTTGTTAGTCTGATCCTCCACTAGAGTCATGAATTTTATGAGCAAATAAGGTGTCTCATTTTTGGTTACTAAAAAGAAAACCCATATAAAACTAGAGAAATCATCAGTAATAACCAAGCAATATACACGATGTCCTAAAATCAAAATGCTAATAGGAACAAATAAATCCATAGGTAACAGTTGAAGGATGGAGTCAATTTTGGTATGAGCAACTGGTTTATGGGAAATTTTATGTTGATTGCCTTTTGAACATGACAGACAATGTTTAGTAAGTTGAAATTCTTTCAATGATAGGCCTACAACATGATTTCCTCTAACCTGCTTGTTTAGATTTTTAATGTATTCATGGCTAAGATGATGATGGCATAATATTGAATCACTCTTTGAGGCTTTAGATAGCAAACAAGACACAGTTACAATTGACTGTGAACCATTCATGTCAAGTAAATATGTGTCTTTGTCTATTGGTGTTCTCAAGAAAATCCATTCATCAGGAATTACAAATCGAGGTTTTAGAATAAGACATTCTTTATCAGTGAAATTGACTGGGTCCGAATCTGAATCTGACTTGATATAATTCAACTAGGATTGAATATGATAATTGAGGCAATGATTGTGTAGCGGAAATATAGAATCAAAGATCATAAATGCTGAAAATACTGATAAATACTTTGTATGTTGATACTGATTAACAAGATACAAGGTGTGCTAGGGTTTATAGCAAAAGGCTTGTAGCATTTCTGAAAAGAAGATTTTGTGTATACTATTCTATTTATAGGCAGATACAACGCCTATACAAAATGACTAAACTACCATGACAACTATACATTAGAATACTAGTCTAAGTACAAAATAATGATCCGCATTTGTAATGTACATCCACATTAGTTAATGCGGATGTATTAGTCTTCGTACACATTTCTTCTGTTGATCATTTGTATTAAGTATGTCATCCACATTGACAAATGCGGAAGAACAAATACTTATCAGCATTTGATTTTACTTATGCGCATTAGTATATGCGGATGAACAAATACTCAGCCGTATTTGTTCTTGCTCATCTGCATTGACAAATACGAACAACCGATACTTGTTTTTTCTTTTGTTTTCTTCACCCGCATTAATTCTTTAACTTGTAGTTTCTTCCAACCAGAACAACCTTCAACCACCTCTTGAATTGGCATGTATGATCCTTTTGGGGTCCAACAATACTCCCCCTAAGGATTATACAGCGTATGTACTTCATGGGTTTGACGGTGGTGGAGGTTTTGAAGATTCTGGTGGTTCTTCTTTCACTTCTTGGGGAAAGGTTGCATCATCCACAAACTGTAGACACTGTCTCATAGTTTGTTTAGAGATAAATAAGGTATAATCATCAGTGATCCTTCCAGATATGGTCGTCACACCATCTACTTGATTCACTTCAGCAGTTCTGCAAAATGATCTGATGAAGTGCTCATAGATAATGGGTCTAGCAGTGATGGCATGTGCTATTCTTGTTGTCGAAATAAATCTGATAATGTCTCTTAGACCCTCAGCTTCTGACACATGCAGATCAAGATATCCACTGACATTATGGAGTTTGCTCCAGGTACGAATTTCCATAGATCTATAATAGATACACATGTTTAGTAATATACTAACAAATATCAAATTGTACAACCAAGAACAGGTTTGACTTTCTTAGTTTGACTTTCTTAGGTTAAAATTGAGAGTTCAAAGACACTGTTGTATAGCATTTCACCTATCTTGGATTTTATGGTGTTTAACCTTTTGTCTTATGTTTTTATTTTTGGTACAAATACATAACACTGTAATCTGCATTGACCATGCCATCTGTATTAAGGACATACAGAAGAAAGAAAACTTATCCGAATAAGTTTTCTGCCTTGGTGCTTTATGGAGACAATGTTATACGCATTTGTTTTTCATCTTGGAGACAAATGCGGATAACTTAACATATCCGCATTAGTTTCACCTGATTTTTCTTGAACAAAACTATTACCCGCATTGGTTAAATGCCTAGGTTACCTTCACCCGCATTAACCAACACTGTTACCTGCATTAAAATTTGAACTTTGTCAAAAATTAATGTTATTTTTGTGGATAGTTTTTACTGTTTTTGCATTTTTGCTTTGACTATTATGAGTTTTTGATTGTGCTGGGATTGTTAATTCTTGCTTGGATTGAATTGAACACCCGGTGTGATACAAATTACAAGTTTTGACTGATCTTGGACTTTAGTGCTTCCAAAGGTCTGCATACACTGAGATACTATAGTATACTTCCACAACGACACATCCATTATTCTAATTTTACAGTTTCAAGAAAAGAAATGACAGTACAACATAATTAGAATATATTTATTGATCGGGTCTGGATCTGAATCTGAGTTGATATGATTCAACTAGGATCGAATATGATGATTGAGGCAATGATTGTGTAGCAGAAATACAGAATCAATGATCATAAATGCTGAAAATACTGATAAATGCTTTGTATATTGATACTGATAAACAAGATACAAAGTGTGCTAGGGTTTATAGCAAAAAGCTTGTAGCACTTCTGAAAAAAACTTTTGTGTATACTATTCTATATTTAGGCAGATACAATGCTTGTACAAAATGAATAAACTACCCTGACAACTATACATCAGAGTACTAGTCTATGTACAAAATAATGATCCGCATTTGTATTGTATATCCACATTAGTTAATGCGGATGTATTGGTCTTCGTCCGCCTTTCTTCTGTTGAGCATCCGCATTAGGTATGTCATCTGCATTAACAAATGCGAATGAACAAATACTTATCAACATTTGATTTTGCTTATCCGTATTATTAAATGTGGATGAACAATTACTCAGCCATATTTGTTCTTGCTTATCCGCATTGACAAATACGGAAGAACAAATACTTATCAGCATTTTTGATCTTGCTTATCCGTATTAGTTAATACGGATGAACAAATACTTAGCCGTATTTGTTCTTGCTCATCAGCATTGATAAATGCGGACAGTCGATACTTGTCTTTTTCTCTTATTTTCTTCACCTGCATTAATTCTTTGACTTGTAGTTTCTTCCAACTAGAACAACCTTTAATCTTCTCTTGAATTGACATGTATGATCCTTTTAGGGTCAAACAATACTCCCCCTAAGGATTATATAGCCTATGTACTTTAAGGGTTTGATGGTGGTGGAGGTTGTGAAGATTCTGGTGGTTCTTCTTTCACTTATGCTCGGAAGAATGGATTAACATAAGGTTCGGGGTCAGATGTGGAAGCTATTGTAGGATCCGGATCAGAGGAGAATTGAGTAGTGGCTGGATCCAGAATTACTTTGATCATGTTGGCAGATTCCTATGCCTCCTTCATCCGATCAGCATCCGGTACATGTATGATTGCAGGACCGGTTAAGGGATGGTCAATACAATTAGTCTCACAATGATGAGAGTGTTAGAACACTTAACAGATCAAATAGGGAACCGGGTTGATATGAATGGTACTAAGAATACAAGTAAACAGTGAGACAGAACTAAGAACAAGAACAAGATATGTATGGTTTTCAAAAATGTTGTATATGGCTCTCAAGTTCTTTTACAAGTATTACAAAGCATAAAAGAAATACAAGAACCTGAGATACTTTATACTACATCCTACAACCAGTCATACTTTGAAGGCTAGCTGGAAACACTAATCTAGACAACAAGATCAATGTAAAGTCAAAAGGCAGATTTCCTTTTTGACTAATGACTCTGACATGCCATAACTCACATCCTAATATATTACAAAAAGGATAAAGGTACAAAGTAGAAAGTTACAGACTCTAAACCATAATCCATAGTTACAAAAGCATGGACCTTTTCACCAACTCATGCAAGTTGGTGAGTCTTTAGAGTTGCAGTGGAAAGTTGGTCAGCTTTATGCTAAAGTAGATCAGAGAAAGCGTGTCCTCTCTGGCTTCGGAAGAAATCAGTCTTCACTTTATTAGCTTCGGAAGACTTTTTCTTTGAAGCTTCAGAAGACTTCATCTTTGGCTTCGGAAGATACGGTCATTGGCTTCAGAAGATTTTACACTAAGAATAACTTTTTGTGAGAAGTGTAAAACTTTTGAAATAACTTCTACTCTACATAATGTGCATGCAAGCTGGAAGCTCCTTGGTTGCTTTGGTTTCTTTGGTTGCATCAGCCATTCAAGTATAACCTTACAAACTTCCCCTAGGCTGATGCTACAAAAACATAGAAGTATACTTAGATATTAATAGTCCTTATAAGGATCAAGATCATTCCTTTCTTGATCAACTGATCAGGATCCCTCAGACTCTCATAATACCTTCTCATATGATATCATGCAAAGGAAGATCAAGCATGTCTTGCCAGAAATAGACATCTTGACCTTCTTGATTTCTGATGACATACCACCTGTCTGGATTAGTAGCAAAAGTCCAGGATAGGATGGGTCTTCCAGTTGCAAAAGGCTCTACTTGAGTTAGAGTTGGTTGAGCAGCCTCTTCTTGTACTACCTTAGTATGCTCTGACTCATCCTGAGGTGTAGAGGTGGATGCCTTTGACTTCATCTTAGAACCACTCTTCCTGGCCATCCTTTTCCTTCTCTTTGAAGTCTTTAACTGAGAAGACTGGCCTTTAGCACCAGGTTGACTTGTTGTGTCTTTCTTAGTTGAGTAGAGGGATTTGGACCCTAATATGGATTAGAAGATGAAGTTGGCTAAGATTCAGCTCTAGGCTCAGGTTGTGTTGTCACAGTGGGTTCAAACTATACCTCAAATTCAGGTTGAGCTTGACTTGGTAGAGAATGCAGGTCAACAAGCTCTCACTTTAAAGTCTTCTACTTAATCACTCTAATATGCTCATCCATAGTGGGTAGAGACATTGGACCAAGCTTCCTTCCGGAGAATCTGTACAGCTTCAAAAAGCTCATCATCCTCTGCCTATTAGCAGACATCTTTTGACTCTTTTGGATGATGGCTCTTGACTTTGCAGCTTCTTCCCTCATTTTTCTCTTAACAGCCTTTCATTTTTTGATAACTTTTTCCTTCAGTTGCTTAAGATACTCGAATTAGACATATTCATATGATAAGGGAAGAAGTGCAAATGCCTGATAGAGACCTGTGGCACTACGGTAGCTAATCATGTTTTGTCTATCAGCTTCCTTGTCTACCTGAGGTTGTTCAGTTGCCACAACCTCTTTCTCAGGGCTTTCCTGAACTCGGGAGAGGATATGAGCATGCTTATAGAGCCTTTTTTATCGACTTTCTTCTTTCTTTTTTAGGAGCAATTCTACATCCTCTACCTCCTTCCTTTCTTTTAACAGCTATGAGTCTGCCAGTTAATTGAGTTGCTCTAAGGAAAGAGAGATGAGTTCATCTATGTTGTAGTTCCAGGTCCCCAAGTAGTTTAATCTCGCTGCCCTCAACTCATCATCCTAAGTATTTGGCCTAGGCGCAACCCTGATAGCAGCTTCCATGAACCCTGGAGACCCTCTTGAACTCTCTCCCCTTAGCTTCCCCTTCCTCTCTCTCTCCTCCTCCTTAATCTCCTCAGAGGTCATCTTCCACTTCCTTTTATCAAGCACAGACCTTGGTGACTTAGGGTGGAGAGAGATTTGGCCTTCATTGCTTGGTTTAGCAATCAAGCTCTGGCTAGAGAGAGATTGTGAAGCACCTTCACCAGCTGGTGCCTCACTGAGGGTTGATGATGTTGAAGCAGTTCTTGTAACAAGGTTCATAGGGTCTATCACTGGGCCTTTAGTCAAGGTCTCCCCTTTGAAGCTAATCTTAGGATCCACCTCAACATCTAGTTGACCAATGACATTGCCTGTTAGCCTTTGTCTTCTTCTTTGTCTAAACTCTTTAACAATCCTATCTTGAATCCTCTCAGCCAGTCTGCCAGCTTGCCTATTTTGACTAGGATTGGCAAGTAGCATATGGACTAGAGCAACACTGTCATAGAACTTCAGGGTCTGATAATTGAAAACCTCTTACTGCCCCTAAAGTCTACCCAAAATCAAAGCTCTCCTGTCAGCATCATACCCCCACCCAAGTATTTCAATCTCAGCATCATGGGGTGGGATAGACATAGCTCTCAGAATATCCTCCTCAAACAGACTTTGAATGAGTGAGTCCATATCAATATGGACTTGAGGAGGTTGCTGAGTATGGACAATTGAAAGTGAGGTTGGTGAATTCTCAATGTCCATACTTTGTGAAGAACTCCCAGGTTCTGTGATTGCTTGGACTTTCTCCCACTTTTTGGTAGCATCACCTACTTGCATAGGTGAGCTAGGGTTAGGTCTGTCACATCCATAGGTTCTTGTGTTCCTGATTGAGCCCTCTTGAAAATCTCCCAACTAGTTATTCCTTGAGATCAAAAACCTCAAGTTCCTGATCATTAACGTTTCTTAGCAAGGTAGTCACCTGAGATTCTAAATGACTAACCTTGGAGACTAATAGGTGTATGTTTGAGTCAGCATTTGCACCTTTAGTCTCATATTCCTCATCACCAGCACTTTGTTCTTGGCCGCTGGATTTCCCCTGCACCATGACAGCTTCAAGTGAAGTGTCAATGGGCTGGGTTGCCATGGTCGAGGTCTTAATGATGTAATCACTTGTTGAAGTGAGAGCCACTTCCATATGGACCTCCTGAACAGGTTCAGGGAGATCCACTTCAGTAGTAGGTGGATGATATGGGCTAGACATAGGAGAAATAGGAGTGCTAATCTCTCCTTGAGCAGGTGAGGAGAAGAGAGACTCATGATACTCACTGAATCCCATGTCTTCATCATCATAGAATTCTAGGTTTGGAATAGGTTGGTTTAGATCAAGAGGCTGGGGATGGTAACTTTCCCCTTAAGGTTGTTCACTAGAGTGTTAAGACTCTGAGTGAAGGCTTAAGGCTTGGGGGGTTGTGAGCTCATCAGGTTGAGCATGAGGAATCTCAGTACTAATAATTGGTAAGATGGGAGTGGATTGCTTCGCAGAGGAAGTGGGAGCTCTAGTGTCCACTTCTTCCTATGTGGGTGGTAATATAGGGGCCTACACAAACTGAGTAGCATGTGTAGGGGTTCGTTTGGATTTTCTTTGGTAGGTGATAGTTATTTGTGGCTATATAGGGGTTGAGAAGTAGAAGGTGTGGGTTCAATACTAGCTAGGGCTGCTAGGTTGTCACCTTGAGCCATGATCTCTAACATTTTTGGGACAAGAGTTGTTTCTACCCCTAAGAAGCCAACAGTTGGCTTTCTCATAGTCTTGAAGATGCCGGGATTCATCTGTCCCAATTTTAGAACATTACTTATTCCCCTCAACTATGAGCCCAGTTCATAGTTAAGAATATGCTGGACATATCTAGGGAACATGTAATATTCTAAGGAGTCCAAGTTTGCAAATAAATTAATGTACACAAAATGTGAATACCTAAACTTGACTCCCTAAACCATCCCATGGACTATGTAGGTAAGGCCCTTTGGAACTTGGTCCCATCCTCCATGCTTGTTAGATAGACTGTGAATGATGACATGGAGGAGGTATTTCCATTGAGAGGAAACCTTCCCTTTCTTGAAGGTCATGACAGAGAAATTCTCTTCATAGCCCATCTGACCAAAGGAACGGTTAACAACAGACTTGGGGAAGGACAAATCACCTTCAACATCATCCAGCCTTAGATGTGAGTTTATGGATGCTGCAGTGATGAAGATTGTCCTCCACTGCACTATGGCAGACAGTGCCTTCTCCCCATCCATGGTGACCTCTTGACAGGTCCTCCAAAATTCCAACAGCTGATCCTCATAGAGTGGAGGATCGATGGTGAGGTAGGTGAAGTAGTTCGATAGAGTGAGAAAGCAAAAAACCTCTAAGAAACCAGGATCTTTCTCAGAGTTCAATAGAGCAACTTGATTATTTTGAGGTAGCTTATTGTGAAGGAAGATAAGAACAATGGCGGTTTATGGGTGAATTTAGGTTAGAGAATTTTCAGATGAAGAAGATAGTGAAAGAGGGAAACCGTTGAGAGAGAATATATATGAAATGGATTTTAGACAAAGTTAATGCAAGGGGATAAACTTTGAAATTTGAATGTCGGTCCCACCTTTAGAATGTGCCCAAAAAGGTAGTTTTCTTGGAAGTCGAAAATCTTCCGATGGTATTTTTTTCTTCGAAAGTTTTAAGAAAAGCTTCCGAAGCCAATTTGGCTTCCGAAGATATTCGTAAGATTTGTGAAAATTTTGCTTCGGATGGAAAATACTTAAAGAATTTTGATTCCGAGACATGTTTGGTTTCAGAAGAAATCAGGACTTGGAAGTTATCTTCTTAAGAGAATAAATCATCCGAGACTTAATCGTTTTCAGAAGAAAATTGTATTTCAAATACATATAAGTACTTAGAAGCATATTTATGCTTCGGAAGATATATCACAATTTCTTTCGAAGGTAAATGTCTTATAAGTAGTTATTTGATTTGAAGTCATATTGTTCTTCGGAAGACAACTTGATATCTTCCGAAAGAAAATATATATAAAATTTTTAAAAATCTAAGGAATATCTTTTAAGAAATTTTCTTCCAAAGGAAACTGTGCTTATGAAGATGATAAAGTAGACAACTTAGGACACATAGGTTTTAGAAATAGAATTGATTTAGGTTTAACAAAAATCTACTCAAAGTTAATCATTTTAATAGTTGATACAAGATATTTGAATCGTTGTTTATCAAAAGCTTTAGTGAACAGATCAGTATATCATTCATTTGTGTTAACTTTGACTAGTTTGATTAATCCTTTTTCAAAATTATCTCTAACCAAATAGTACTTGAGGTTTGATGTGTTTTGTCCTTGAGTGCTGTACAGGATTCTCTATAATAGAGATAGCACTGTTGTTGTCTACATGGATGGGAGTCTCTTCAAATTTGAATCCATAGTCTTGCATCTGATTCTGAATCCAAAGCACTTGAGCACAGCAGCTTGCAGCAGCAATGTATTAGCTTCAGCAGTTAATGCAGACACACAGGATTGTTTCTTACATTGCCATGAGACAATCCTTCCACCAAGGAATTGACATCCCCAGATGTAGACTTTCCAGTCATATTGCAGCCACCATAGTCACTGTCTGTATAGGCATACAAATTGAAGTCAAAATTTTTGGATACCAAAGGCCAAGCTTTGGAGAACCTTTGAGATATCTAAGAATTCTCTTGACAACAACCAGGTGTGACATCTTGGGGTTGGCTTGATATCTTACGCAGATGCATGTGGCAAACATGATATCAGCCTGCTGGTTGTGTGGTACATAAGAGACCTAATTCTAGCCTTGTGGAGATGTTCATCCACACACTCCCCTCAAGATCAGGTCCAAGGGAGTGGTTTCTGGCTATGGGAGTCTTTGCAACCTTGCAATCAATCAAGTCGAATCTTGTAAGGATGTCTTGTACATACTTTGACTGACTTATGAAGATGTCATTTTCAACATGCTTCACTTGAATTCCTAGAAAGAAATTGAGATCCCCCATGGCACTCATTTCAAACCTATTCTTCATCAGCCTCTCAAACTCTTTTCAGAGCTTTGGATTAGTTGACCCAAATATAATGTCATCTACATATATTTGAACCAGCATTAAGTCATTCCCTGTTCCTTTGATGAAGAGAGTTCCATCTATAGTACCCCTCTTGTAGCCATGTTAACAGAGATACTGAGATAGTGTCTCATACCACTTTCTTGGAACTTGGTGCAGCCCATAAACAGCTTTATCAAGCTTGCAGACATAATCAAGATGATTTGGGTCTATAAAGCCAGGTGCTTGTTTGACATACACTTCTTTATCAATCACCCCATATAGAAAAGCACACTTGATATCAAGTTGCTAGACTTTGAAATCCTTCGATGCAGCAAAAGCCAGGAATATTCTAACAGCTTCAAGTCTTGCTACAGGAGCAAAGAAATTTGTGTAATCAATTCCCTCGTCTTGTGTGTATCCTTGAACAACTAGTCTGGCCTTGTTCTTAATGACAAGTGTTTTATCATCATTCTTGTTACTAAAAATCCACTTGGTTCCTATGGTAATCTTCCTTTGAGGAAGAGGACATAGGTTCTAAAACTTTTATCTTTTGAATTAAAGCAGCTCCTCTTGCTTTGCTTCAACCCAACTTTCATCCTTCAAAGCTTCATCAATTTTCTTTGGCTCTATCTGGGAAAAGAAACAAGAGTATAGACAAACATTTTTGTCATGGGTTTGTCCTCTTGTTCTCACCCCTGTATCAAAATTTCCAATGATGTTTGTGGTGGGGTGTGACTTGTGGATCCTGAGTTGAGGGATCATAGCAAGTTGATTGGAAAGATCTAAATTTGAGAAATTTAGATCTTGCAATGCAGTATCACCCACCACATCAGCATACTTATTAAGAGAGGCCTGATCTAATAAGTGTATGACATCATTTATGTTGTCTTCTATGGAGTGGTTATTAGCATGAAGAAATTTTTGATCATTATCACCACCTCCATTTTCTCTTACATTTCATGTTCCTTAATCTGAGATTTGAGCCTTTAAGCTAGAATTTGTATGTGCCTTAGATGTATCAGCTGAATTTGTCATGTTTTCGCTAATAGAATCATCACTTGTAGGGTTAGTTACCATTGGAGCTAAAGTAGTATACTAGCTTGGTCTTCTCAGCTCAAATCTTGGGTCACGATCTCCTGTTGATAAGTTATCTTTAGATCCTGAAACATTCTCACAAGATTTGTTAAAACAGTTTGTAACTAAATCAAGATCAAACAGCTAATCAGTACCAAAACCTTTCATACTAGGAGTGTGCTCATTGAAGGTTACATTGGCTGACTCCTTAACTACTCTAGTTCTGAGATTGTATACTTTATAAGCCCTAGCTTGGGAAGAGTATCCAATAAAGTCTCCATCATTTGATTTCTTAGTAAATTTGGCTATTTGATCTTTGGTATTCAAGATAGTGAAAGGACATCCAAATGACTCGAGGAAACCAACAAATGGTCTCCTTTTATGCCATAGCTCATAAGGTGTCTTCCATGAGTCTTAACCATTAAAACTCTATTCTGAACATAGAAGGCTGTGTTGACTTCCTCTGCCCAGAAGGTGATGGGTAGTTTAGAGTCAGACAACATGCTTCTTGCAGCATCAATAAGTGTCCCGTTACACCTCTCAGCAACACCATTTTGCTGAGGAGTCCTGGGAGAACTATATTGTCTTGTAATACCCTTTTCATCACAAAATGTGTCAAGGATTTGGTTCTTAAATTCTATTCCTTGATCACATCTTATGGTTTTGACCTTGTGATCACATTGATTCTTAATTTAAGAATGAAGTTCTTAAAGATCTCAGGAGTCTCATCCTTAGTACTAAGGAAAAAAACCCAAGTGAATCTTGTGAAGTCATCTATGATCACCAAACAATATAAGGTTCTTCCTAGACTCATTACACTGGTGGGGCCAAAGAGATCCATGTAGATGCTTCTTGTAAAGATTAACATTTGTCTTTGTATGTCTTTTACATTTTTGTCATAGTATAGGGACTTTTATGTAAATATTGTTCCTTGTGTATTGATAGTATAAATAGCATAGATAAAGTATAGATAGAAAAACAATATATAACGAAATGTAACTATTTTCTTTTTACACTTGTATTCTCTATGCATTCTATCAATGAAACACTGAATTTTTGTGATATGTTTGCTTAGATTTGATTATTGTGTTTGTTTTGATTGAATTGTATCACGATATCATCACAGATCGATCCATTTTGAGCTCATCAAATGGTATCAGAGCTTTCGGTTCAGTGATTTGAAGCTGTTCTTCAACTGTCGAACACTCATAATCACTTGAATCTATGATTGATAAACAATTCAGTCTTAAAATTGTTGAATTAAGATCTGTTTCATCATCTGAAACATGATTTGATTCACAATTAGCAGTACAATTCGTTCAAATATGTGAATTTGAGCAAAAAGTCTTCAAAATGTTCTTAGTTTGTTCGAACTGTTCTTTGAATCAAAACATTAATTTTTGTTGTTAATTGATGAAATTGATGTTAGAAGATTGTTAATCGATCGATTTCGGACCTAATTGTTGAAATTTAGATCAATTAATCAAGTTTTGAAGAAATTGAAAGAATCTAAGTTCGTTGAAGCTGATGAATGTGGCGCATTAGGTCAGAAACACCGCTGAAAATCGTCTAAGTGATAGGCCCATAACAACTGTTTAGGCACTTTACAACTGTTCGGGCGTTTTTCAGTTAGGCGTTTTACCACTGTGTGGGTGCATTTCAACTGTTGGGACACTTTGGAAGTTACCAGAAACTAAGTAATTCTAGGCGTTTTTCAACTGTTGAGGAGTATTTGAACTGTGGGCTTTTTAACACCCAGACGCCTGACAACTGTTTAGGCGTATCACAACTGTTCAGACGCATCTCAACTTTGCGTTTTTGGAATTTTTCTAACACAATCCCTTAGACATTTCAGGGTCAAAGTCAAAAGGTGTACCCCAACTGTTTGGGCGTTTCACTACTGTTTGGACGCATCAGCTTTCACACTTAAAAATTTTCAGAAATTTTTCAGAAACTTTAAAATCCAAAAATATTTTCATTTTATTGTTTTAATTCAAAACATTAAAAACAACAAAAACAAATCACTTTTAAAAATCAAAAAATAAAAATGGTAAAATCAGAAGACTCAGAGAACCGAGTTCCCAAGCTGAAGAATAGAGCAGATTTCATGAATTGGTCATTGAGATTAAAACACCATCTGAATTCTATTAATACTGATTCATGGAAATCAATAGAAAAAGGTCCTTACATTCCAATCACATCTGATGGACCTGATAGAGGATTTATGTATACAAAGGACTCCACTGAACCTTATCTAGAAGATGATCTACAAGGAGAAGACCTCAGAAAAGTTAAAAATGATATTAAAGCATATTCCTTAATGTGCAAAGGTCTACCTCTTGATGTTCTTACAAGGCTTGATGGTTATCAGACTGGATACACCATGTATAAGGCCTTGAAAATAATATGCGAAGGTGGAAAATAGATTCAGGATCTGAAAAAGCAAAAGCTAAAGAGACAATTAGAACCTTTTGAACATTTTTCTGGTGAAACAATAAATCAGATGATGAACATATTTGTTCAACTGACTACAGAGATGTCGACTGCAGGGATCAAGAATGATTTAAAAGATCTTAACTACAGACTTCTCAATGCTCTTCCATCTTCATGGAAGCAAACAGTCACTCTGTTAAAGCATACTGAGAAAGTTCCAATGGATCTAGATCTCTTGATTGCTAAAATAGAATCTGTCGAAATTGATGAAAGTTCTAGAAACAATGACAGAGCAGCTTCGATATCACAATATAAGTATGTTGCTTCTCCAGTAAACACTGTGGAGAATGCATTCATGGCTGAGAATGAAACTTCACCAGAAGATGAGGGTGATTTATTTGTTGGTGCAGGGTTCTTCGTTGATTCTACTTACACAAGTGCTCCTGCCTATACAAATCAGAATAAACCTCAATCTCCTCCTATGCCTAAAAGTTCTAACTCTCAAGCAGAGACTCCATCTGTTAACTCTGCTAAATCTAGCAAAGTTAACGATGTAATAAACATCTTATTACAAGATGAAGAGTCAAAAACTGCGTTTACTGCATTTATGGCAAGTTTTCAAGCATACCAAGGTAGCCATTTAACTCAACTTGATATTGTTTTGTAGGATTTATTTGAAATGGATCCAGACGACGTTGAGGAAATGGACTTGAATTGGCAGATGGTAATGATAGCATACAGAACTCAAAAGCATTCTTGCATCAACAAAAACAATAAACCAAGTGCAAACAAGACAGCAGGTTTTGACAAGTCAAAGTCAAGATGCTTTAACTGTAACAGCTATGGTCATTTCTCTAGAGAGTGTAAAGCTCCAAAGAATAAAGGAGGAAATGGTCAATCAAGCTCAAGCAATCAAAGGTTTCAGCAATCGTCACAAAAGACATTTCAGAAACCTTATCAAAGCCTACCAATGCCAGAATTGAAAGATGATTCTAAAGCAACAGAGGAACCCAAGAAAGCTTTAGTTGTCAATATTACTGATGGTTATGATTGGAGTGCCTACACTGAACAATTTACTGCTGAAATACAAAAGGAAGATTGGTCTGAAGTTAATGATCCAAAAGCTGATGGAAACTTTGAGAACGAGGAAGAGGATTATGACTGGAGTGATAAGTCTGATCCCAAGGAAGATTCAGAGGAAGTTGCTTTGATGGCAAAATCTGATCAGCCAAAGGTTGAAAGCTCTAACTCTAAAACGTCTCCTCCTAAATATTCGAAAATTCCATCAGAAGTCAGAGAAAAGTTATGCATAAAGTCTTGCTTCGAACATGTCGAATACTACAGAAATTATTCTTATAAGATCTGTGAAAAACTTAAGCAAGAAGAACAAATGCATAACAAGCTGAAAAAGGATCGTAAAACATCTGATGATAAGATTATCTCTCTTCAAAATTCATGGAACAAAACTCTAAGAGAACTTGAAATTGTATCAAAACAACTCGAAGAGATGACGAAAAATCTTGAACTGGAGAAGATAGCTCATGCAGCTACTCAAGTTGTTCTAGCTAAAGTTAAAAGTTCTAAAACCATTGTGGAAAAGCTGGTAAATGAACGTAAAGATAAACAAAAGGCAGGATTGGGTTTCACTCATGAACCAATGCCTGAATCAATAACAAATACTTTACCAGAAAACTTTAACACTCACGATTACTCTCCAGAAAACAAAGCAAAAGTCAAAGCATTTCAGAACAAGACCAAGATGTCTAAAAATGAAGAAGAGAAAACAAACGTAGAAATTTTTGAAGAAATGATATTGAGAAAATTAAAAATGGTCATCCGGTTAAAGTTAAATCTTATGAACCAAGACCAAAGAACAAGAAAATTTATGTTCCTAAAGAATCGGTTTTGGAAGAAATAAGTACGATAACAGAAAACAAAGCTAGAAATGATGAAGAAACATCAGAAGATTCAAATTCATTTGGTCTAAATAACCCAGAATTCATAAAATGGCAAAAAGACCAGAAAAAGAAAGAATGTGAAAAAGAATCTTCAACTGAAGATGTTCAATCTAAACAAACAACTGGTTCAAAATCATGGAATCAGAGACGAAGAAGAAAGATAAATAACGCCAAAAATGATCAATTGAAAATTCAAGAAAATCAGGCAAAAGAAATAAATCAGAAAACAAAATTAAAGCCGATTAAATTTGTATCTGTCAGTTTGTTGAATGTGAACTCAATTCAAGATGTTAAAGAAAATCTGAAGAACAAATCAACCTCTAATCTGAAAACAGGTTCAGATTCTAAGTCTTCCGCTGTCGTTAAATGATTTGTATCTAAGGAAACAAAGAATGAAATTCATAATCAAAAACAAAAACAAATTGTGCAAAAGAAAAGTGTTTTAAATCAAAAGCATAATTCTTCAAATCAAAAACAACAAATTAACTCTTTGACACCTAAAAGTAACCAAGTTTCTAATGTTGCGTCAACATTAAGGGTTAATAAGCAATTATTCAAGACTCCACAGAGGTACTGCGAAATATGTGACATGTACAATCACAACACTGCTGAATATTTTTTAAACAAATACTGTCACATTTACGATATGAGAAATCACTCAACTTCAGAGTGTTAGTTTAACAAATTCTGTACTTACTGTGATGAGCAAACTCACAACACTAAAGATTGCTACTTTAGAAAGAATTCATAGAGGAGATAATTTGCCACCTCAACAGTAAGTAAAGGTTATGTTAATCCACAATATAAAAGAAACCAAAATGTTGATTTTCAAAGATTAACATACCAACCCTCCTTAGGTTTGAACTCTTTCAAAAGAAATAATCCAGTGAGACCTAAACAATACTTCAATGATAATTTAATTCCAAGGTCAAAGAGAATTAATAACAAAAGTTTTGAAAACAAAAAATTTTCAAACAATGGTCAGTCAAAAAGCATGAATTTTCCAAACAAGCATAATTTTGTTACAAATAACAGAATTGGTAAATTCATAAAGAATAAACCTGATGTCAACAAACTTCACTTTAAACAATTTACTATTGTTGACAAGTTTGGAAAACCCAAGACCATTTCAGCTTGGGTAGATAATTCAACTTAAATTGTTTTGTTTTGCAGGTACGCCCGAGAAGACCAATCAACACTTGGTATGTGGATAGCGGGTGTAGCCGGCATATGACAGGCAATCAGGCCTTATTACAAGAATTTAAGTTAAAAGATGGAACGCATGTCACCTTTGGTGGTGATGCGGGAGGAAAAATAACCGGAGAAGGAACAGTATCCAACGGGATTATAAGCTTTGATAAAGTCAACTTCTATTCACAGTTGGACTTTAATTTGTTAAGCGTATCCCAAATTTGTGATAAATCCTACTCTGTACTTTTTGATGATTCTTTCTGTTATATCTTGAAGCCAGGATTTCATATAAGCAAGGATAGCGTGGTTGTTAAAGCTGTCAGAGACCGAGACGTATACAAACTGGATATGTCTCAAGTGGATTTTTCTACAGAAACAACTTGTCTCTTTGCTAAAGCATCAAATGATGAAAGCCAGCTATGGCATAGACGTCTGGGGCATTCAAATTTAAAAACATGAACAAGCTTGTAGCAGGAAATCATGTTATTGGCCTTCCATCAAAGAAGTTTGCCACAACTGATTTATGCTCAGCATGTTTAAAAGGAAAACAGCACAGAGCGTCTTATAAGTCCAAACTGATAAACTCAAATTCCAAACCACTTCAGTTGTTGCATATGGACCTTTTTGGACCAACCAACGTGAAGAGAATTGGAAGAAAATCTTACTGTTTAGTTATCATTGATGACTATACAAGATTTTCATGGGTTTTCTTTCTAAATGAAAAATCTGAAACGGCTAAATTAATAAAAGAATTCATCATAAAAGTAGAAAATCAACTAGATCAAAAAGTAAAAATAATTAGAAGTGATAATGGGACGGAATTCAAAAATCTAACTCTTAACATGTTTTGTGCAGAGAAAGGAATAGCTCATCAGTTTAGTGCTCCCAGAACTCTTCAACAAAACGGAGTTGCTGAAAGGAAGAACCGAACATTGATTGAAGCAGCACGATCCATGTTAGCCGATGCAAAAATTCCGATCACATTCTGGGATGAAGCAATATCAACTGCATGTTTTGTTCAGAACCGTTCATTAAATGTTAAAGACAAACTAAAAACTCCATATGAGTTAATGTTTGGAAGGAAACCAAACATAGATTTTCTTAAATCTTTTGGTTGTCCGGTTATGATTCTGAATTCAAGTGATCATTTAGGAAAATTTGAATCAAAATCTGATGATGGATTTTTTGTTGGATATTCATCTGTTTCAAAGGCCTATCGAGTTTATAACTCTAGGACTAATGTTATAGTTGAAACTTTCAATGTTAAATTTCTTGAAAACTCTTTTCCATCAGTGTCAAATGGTCCTGCATGGTTATTTGATTTAGATTCATTATCAAACTCTTTTCAATCAAACTTGTTTAATCAATCTAACTTGCTTGATTCTACAGGTGAAAAGAAAATTTAAGGAGATCTCGGTTCATTCAGTGATGATTCGGACTCTGACGATGCGGATGATTCAAGCTCAAACTATCCCTTCTTTCCTTTCGTTAGAGATTCTATTTTTCAGTCTAATAATGATGTTCAGTCTCATCAAAATAATGATCATTCTGTTTCACAAAACCAAGATGTGTCACAACCAGTTCCTAATGATGGTACAAAAATTGTACAATCTCAGTCTGGAACGTCATCTATTTCTGGTGATGTAGTTGATTCCGGTAATCTTGATTACTTTATCAACTCACCGACTCAAGTTCCCAATTTCAATCCATATTCTTCAAGCCTATTGCATCAGCTTTCTAACTTGAATCAAACCAATCTAGATGTTCATGTTCAAGGAGATGAGATTCCGACATCTCATATTCACAAGAACCATCCAACATCTCAGATTATTGGTCCTTTGAGGAGAGAACAACGAGAAGTAAATCAAAACATGCAAACATCTGTTTATACTCTTGCTTTCTTTCTCAAATTGTTCCTTTGTTGTTTCTTTTAAATATTTTTAAAATCTTCTAAAACGTATCAACTATGGGCATATGTGCATGATTAATTAGCTCTAACTCATCAAGTTCTTTCAAATCATGAATTTGTAAAAATGTTCACTATATCATGATATTCATTAAAGAAGTGAACCAGTCCAAATATATTTTTCACCAAGAACATATCCAAATACAGATCATACTTCCAGGCAATAATCTTCACATCAGTCTTGTTTTTTGATACTGAGACACCCTCAACCATATTAGATGTAATTAACCCTTCTCTCATTGAATTTAAGATAGAGTTTAAACTAATCATGATTCTTGTTAAGTATTACATCTAGCATATCATGATCCACTCCATAAGGTGTACTTGTTGAGCTAAAAATCTTGATCTTGGCTTAGAGATAATCACTTCCTCTTCTAACACTTTTATCTTTCTTTTAGTCTTTATAAGTACGTAAGCATTGCAGCTCTCAGTGAGTTGGTCTTTATGGGACCCAACTTCCTTTTAGTATGTCCAGGTCTTGCTAAATACTCCTTTATTTCCCTATTTGAGATAGCATGGGGAAAAGGAAATTGATAATAAGAAGATGATGATTCGGTGGATGGTTTGAATATAGTATACGGATTAGCTTCTATAGTAATCTTTTTCTAAGACAACTTCTTCTCATGTTTAGTCTCAACACAAGGATCATGAAGTTGTTGGACCTTTATCACTTCATTGGTTATCATCTCATAAGTCATTCCAAATACATAACCAGCATCATATCCATTATTGATTAAAAATATAGCCTTTACCATCAAATCATCATTTTGAGCTTTAACCACTACTTCTTCAACTGTCGATTCTTATCTTAGTGGGCTTTCTACAAATTCAGCTTCATCATAGAAACTAGCTGGCAACTCATATCCACCAACTATCACACCCTCTTCCAAATTTATGATTTTCTTTTGAATGGCTTGTTGTTAAAATGCTTTCTCATATTCTTCCAAAAATTTAGCAACTGCAGAATAAGGAATCCAATTGGGCATGATATGATAATAGATGGTTCTTTCTGATTGGACTCTCTAATCAGATTTATAATGTCTTCATCAGTATTAAAATCTGATGAATAGGCATCCAATTATTCAATTAATATGCTCATTGGAACCTCTTCATCATGTTCTTTAACTTATTCACCAGAATAAGGAATCAAGGCTAAGTTCAATTCTTCAGCTGATTTCTTAGATGTGCTTGGGCTTGTTTTAACTTAATGCTTTTTATGCCTCTTTGGTGATCTTTACATGCTCTACGTCATCATCATCATCATCACTATCAAAAAGCTCATCAAACTCATCCTTTACCTTTTCTTTCCCTTCTCCATCTTCTTCATCATCATTTTTCTTTTTCTTTTCTTCACTATGTTCTTTAATCTTTTTATTCAGATCCTTGATCATCCTCTCTAACTCATCAATCCTTTCATTTTGAATCTTTATTAGTCTTTCTTGATCTTCAATCATATTGGACCGAATGCTAGTAGATTCAATATGCCCACTTAATTTTCCTCTTAATTCTCCATCTTTACTTATAAATCTTTAATCATTTCACCTTGTTTGTCTATCTCAATTGTCTTTTCTTTTAGCTTTATATATTTCATTTATTTATGTTCTCTATTCTATTCACTTTACTTGTAATTCTGAGATCACTTCATCTTTATTTGATTAAATAGATTTAAGAGTTACTCATGCTTTAGAATCTTCTAATGGTACATACACGAAAGTTTCTTGTCTTGATAGAATGTCTTCTTGAATTTATTTTCCTCCTCTTTCGATAATGATTAGGTTTCTTTAGAAGAATTAGTAGATTCATTAGAATTTTTTTAATTAGCAATAAAAGGAGACATTTGCAATGGAGATATATGAGTAGAATGTATAGATGAAGCTTAAAGTTAAGGGGATGTAACGTGAAGATCACCACCTTCTACAAAGTACAAAACTTTAATATTATATTAATAAAATAGGTATGGCCACCCACTTTAAAGCATATCTGCTTTCTGTTCTCGGTCAAGAAGAATAAGAAGAAAGGGGTGCTGGTTTTGGAGAAGAAGGAAGGAAAAGCTGCAAAAGGTTAGTTTCTTGGTTTTATGTTCGGTTTTAGCTTAGTTTGCAGCTTGTAACCGAAGTTCTCGGTGTTTTAGAAGGTTGTTCTCGGGATTTTTGAGGCTGAAATCGCAAGTGGAGGTGTTTGCTTTGAAGAGCTGCTTCAAGGTGAGTTTCTAGATCCCCTTTTTCAAGTTTTCTAAGTGTTTGGGGCTGTTATGCATACCGGGCAGAAGGTTTCTAAACCAAACCATGAGTTTCAGCATGATGTTCGATTGTGTTCTATTGATGTATGTTTTTAGATGTTTTCCTAAGATGTGTATGATGTTTAGTTTGTTCTAAGTGTGTAGTATGATAGATCTATGCCAAGGATGTGTTAGGATGATGATTGGGAGCTGGAAATAGCATAAGTTACGTTGCAGGTTAATCTGTTCATCCGCATTTGCTGAACATTCAGCAGCTAAGTCTTTTGTTCCTCCACATTTCTTTTGTTCATCCGCATTTGCTACAGTGTCATCCGCATTTGCTACAGTGTTCGCATTTGTTCTATCAGCATTTCTTTGGACACTTGGATATTTTTTGAAGACTTTCATCCGCATTTGCTACAGTTCCATCCGTATGTGCTACAGTGTCATCCACACTTGCTACAATGTCATAAGCATTTCTTTGGATACTTAGAATATTTTCTGAAGGGTATTTTCTAAAGACTTTCGTCCATATTTTTTCTTACTCATTCGCATTTCTTTGGGGACATAGGTTTCTTTTTCTGGAATTTTGGGAAGTAGAATTTAAGTGCTAAGAAATGATGTTACGGGTTTATGCTCATTTATATTGCGTTTGCTTTGTGTGCTGCCATGATGATGTTGTTCCATGCTATGTTTATGTTGTAACTTTACGTGGTATGATGTATGATTATGTACGTAAAGTATTATGTAATGAAGTGAAAGATAACGATAATGAAAAGTGGAACGCAAAGAACGAATGAAAGTCTTGCAAGCGATGAATGAAAGTGCACAACCATGTTGTCGTCAGCTCAACTGTGTGCAGTTTAGCTAACCCGAAGGATGCACATGGGGAGTCTATCCTTGAGATAAACTCGATGGGAGTCTAATCCTTGAAGTTGACCCTAATGATGTCGTGATGCTCACCCCAGTACTGTGTCGGTCTTCGGACATGACGCGGGGGTTTGTTTACAGGCCCAGGCACAGTATCAGTCTACGGACATGAGTTGGGGGTGTTACAAAACAAAACGGGATCCTTATCGCGTACTCCAGTACTATGTCAGTCTTCGGACATGAGTCGGGGGTTTGTTTACAAGCCCCGACACAGTATCAGTCTTCGGACATGAGTCGGGGGTATTGCATGAGACAGGATCTAGATAGAAGTGAAAGATAATAATAATGAAGTTCGAAACGTATGAAATGAACGAATGAGAAATGAACGATGATGTACATTGAGAAAGATAAATGAATAATTATTATCTATGTGTACGTATGTTGTGTGATCGCATATGATTACGAAGGTTATGATTTAAAGAAAGTAGAGTATTTTATTTATAAAACTAGAACACACTCAGCGTCACTGACTTTTTGTATGCATAATAGTTGGCAGGTATTTTGTTGATGCTGAGGAGTTGCAGGCATGGATGCATACGCTACTGGGAGTGTTTTGAAGATTGGCATCCATGTTTTGACATATCATTGTATTTTAAACTAATGTAATGTATTGAAATGATATGTTTTTGATTATTAATGAAAGTTTTAAATTTCGCTGCAACGGTAATGTATATTTTAAATATTTTATGCGATGACGGTCCAGTTTGTAAGCGTTCTGGAAACGGGGCCTTACATGCTCATGCGCCTAAGTGCTCATGCACCCACTGCTCATGCGCCTATGTGCTCATACGCCTAAGTGCTCATGCCCCACTGCTCGTGCGCACAAGCAGTGTTCATACGCCCAAGCAGTGTTCATGCGCCTAAGTCTTTCCCATGAGCCCAAGTGTCGTGCGGCTGCATAGTACTCATGCGCCTACATAGTGCTCATGCGCCTAAGGCCTTAGAAAATTTTCAGGAATTTTGGGAAATAGAAATTTAATGACTAAGCCTTGGGATGTTTTGGTGGTTATGTTTGTTGGTGTTACATGTTTCTGGCCTGTTGTTTATGTTCCTTGTTTCATTTTATTACGTGACTTTACGTTGTGTGTTTATGCTCGTATACGTAAAGTATTATCATAATGAAGAGAAACATTAATAATAATGAAAAGTGGAACCTAAAGAATGAATGAAAGTCTTGCAAGCAAAATTTTAAAGAGGTTCACAACTCATTGAGAGTTGTTAGCTCAACTGTGTGTTATATAGTGTGCGATTTGGCTAACTCATGAGGGTTCACACACAGGAGGGTCAGTCTTTGTGACTGATCGAGACGTGCGAAAACAGGATCCTTGTCGCTTAACCCCAAAAGGTAGTTGCTTCGTGCATGATGATGGGGCATAGCATATGACAGATCTAGATAAAAGTGAAAGATAATAATGAAAGAAAGTGCGAAAACGAAGGATTATGAACGATGGTGGAAGATAATAAATGAATATTATCTAGTTGTATGTATGATGCATGATCACATACAAAAGTAAAGAAAGTGTTTTTCGGTAAAAGTAAAGTATTTTATTTATAAACTAGAACTCACTCAGCAACGTTGACTTTTATGAATTTTCAGTTGGCAGGTAATTCGTTGCTGAGGATGGCACGAGGGTAAGCTACTTGGCGGGCAAAGACTAGCATCCATTTCGTGCATAATAATATTGTTGTTTTCTAATACAAGTGAACGATTCTTTTGTAACCCTAAAAAAAGATACAATGATGTACTATTTGGCAACATCATATATTAATGCATGAATGGTTTTTGGATAAATCAATCCACTGCAATGTTTTTATGAAATGTTTTGTATTTTTATATGATTCATGCTGTGATTAACCAACTGTGGGGTCTTTGGGAATGGGGCCTTACAAGTTGGTGTCAGAGCCAAAGTTTAAGAGAAATGGGTAAATTATTTTAAAAACCTAAACTTAAACTGAGAATAGGACCGAATGGAAGGATGCCAGCCCAAGTAGCTACGTCCAGGGGAGATGGAGCAACCAGATACTAAGATGGTTGCCTCCAGTGATGAGGAGGAGGAAGAGGAAGCAGTGCAGGAGACTACGGAGGGGTGCAGCTATGGAGCATTACAAAGATGCAGACCCCTAACTTTTGATGGCAATGGTAACGCTGCTGCTGTTCACCGTTGGGTGAGAGAGATGGAGGCTGTGTTGGAGATCAATGAATGTAGGGAGGATCAGAAGGTAAAGTTTCCTACACATTCATTCGTGGACTCGGCTTTGTGTTGGTGGGACAATATTGTATAGGTCGAGGGTAGCAGGGTTATCAGGAGGATGAGGTGGAACGAACTGAAGAACATGGTGATCGAGGAGTTTTTTCCTCATAGACAACTTGACAAGATAGAGAGGGAGTTCTTGCAATTAGAGGCGGGAACCATGACACACCAGCAGTATACGCCGAAGTTTAATGAGATGGCAAGACTGGTGTCGGATCAGGTAACGCCGGTGTCGAGGAAGATCAAAAGGTATATCCAGGGATTGCCAGCAGATATCTGCAGGCACATGATTGCTTCCTGGCCGAGTACCTTTAGGTTGATGGTGGATTTGGCAGGGAGATTGTATGATGAGAGAGAGGTGGCTGTGGTTGAGGTGAGTAGGAAGGGTGGTGGCGACAGGAACTAGAACGGGAAATGATTTGGTCGTGGTGGTTTCACTCCAAATAACAAGAAGGCAAGAACGGATGACCGACGGGTAGTCTTGGAGGGTATAGGGGAAAAGAAATATGGTAAGTGTGGGAGAGACCATGTGGGGGAGTGTAAGTGGGGGTTGAAAGTCTGCTTTAAGTGTGGGAGGCCCGGTCATATGGCAAAATATTATGGTGTGTTGAGGTGCTATAATTGTGGTGAAGAGGGCCATTTGAGCAGAGACTGCAAGAAGCCGAGGGCTAAGAGCTCTGGGGCAAAGAAGAAGACTGAGAATGAAGGACTGAGGACAGGCGCCAGAGCATTTACGATGACCAGGGAGGAGGCCAGGGTGGACCCTGATGTCGTGTCAGGTACATTTCTTGTAAACCAAACTTATGCCTCTGTGTTATTTAATCTTGTGCTAGTAGGTGTTTCATTTCTGCTGCTTTCTGTGCTAAGTTGCCTATTAGAAGTAGAAGTATTAATGAGCCATTCGATGTAGAAACTACCATTGGTAAGTCTACCAGAATTTCCGACTTGACAGAGGATTGCAACATAGAACTGGAAGGCCATAGGTTCTCTTCTAAACTATTTGTAATGCCCCTAGGCAGGTTTGACGTAGTTCTAGGGATTGATTGGTTAGCAGCCTATGAGGCAAATATTGTGTGTCGTAAGAAGATGTTCCGACTGACAGCGCCTGATGGGAGTTCGATGACGATCTACGGTGATCGAGTTACTACGATTCCAAAGGTGATTTTGATGGTGGTGCATGAAACGTGGATGTAGTGCCTACTGGCTTACGTGAAGGATGTGGAGGTGTCAGTACCACAATTGTCTGACGTACCTTCCAGACGTGTTCCCAGAAGATTTACCAGGTGTGCCACCGAACCGCTAGATCGAGTTTCGTATCAATTTGATACCTGGTGCTCAACCTGTTGCTAAGGCACCGTATCGATTGGCTCCGTCGAAAATGAAGGAACTGATGGTTCAGTTGCAAGAGTTGATGGACAAGGATTTCATTCGACCGAGTATCTCTCCCTGGGGTGCTCCGCTCTTGTTTGTAAAGAAGAAGGATGGTAGTATGAGTATGTGCATCGACTACCGAGAGTTAAACAACTTGATGGTAAAGAACCGATATCCACTACCAAGAATTGATGACTTGGTTGATTAGCTCCAAGGTGCCAGTTGGTTCTCGAGAATAGACCTCTGATCTGGTTACCATCAATTGAAGGTGAAGGAGCAAGATATCACTAAAACAGCTTTTCACATGCATTATGGACACTACGAGTATCTCGTTATGTCCTTTGGTCTAACTAACACGCCAACTGCTTTCATGGATTAGATGAATCGGGTGTGTCGGCCGATGTTGGGTAAATCAGTGATTGTGTTTATTGATGATATCCTGATTTATTCGAAGAGCAAAGAAAAGCATGCCAATCACATTTGGGAGGTATTGGAGACACTCAAAAGAGAGAAGCTGTATGCTAAGTTCTCCAAGTGTGCTTTCTGTTTGCGCGAGGTTCAGTTTTTGGGTCATGTGGTAAATTCCAAAGGGATCATGGTAGACCCGGCAAAGGTTGAGGAGGTGATGCAATGGAAGTCTCCAAAGACGTCATCCAAGATCCACAGTTCTTGGGTTTGGCGGGTTACTACAGAAGATTTATCCAAGACTTTTCCAAGCTAGTCTCACCATTGACCAAATTGACCCGCAAGGATGTGAAGTTTATATGGGGCCTAAATTTAAGAGAATGCTTTTGAAGAGTTAAAGGCAAGACTGACTCAAGCTCTTGTCCTGGTGTTTAAAGGGAGCGAAGACTTAGTGGTTTCCTCGGATGCTTCTTATTCGGGGTTAGGTTGCGTAATGATGCAACGAGGAAGAATAATAGCTTATGCGTCCCGACAGTTGAAAATTCATGAGGTTAATTACCCTACTCATGACTTGGAGCTAGCAGCTGTGGTCTTTTCATTGAAGATTTGGAGGCACTACTTGTACGGGACGAAGTGCACCATCTTCACTGACCATAAAAGCTTGAAATACTTCTTTGAATAGAAAGATCTCAATATCAGGCAAAGGAGGGTGGCTGGAATTGATCAAGGATTATGATTGTGAGATCCACTATCATTCGGGCAAGGCCAATGTAGTGGCAGATGCCCTTAGCTGAAAGGAGAGACCCAAGCCAATCCGGGTGAAAGCTTACTAGTTGGTGATGACCTTCGATGTGATGACATAGGTCAAGGGGTTCCAAGATGAGGCGTTGAAAGAAGATCGCCTTAACTCTGAAAGGATGAGAGGTCTAGTCACAGATTTGGGTAAGAATACTCTCAGAGTTAGAGCCCGCTTTGGGCAGTTGTGTATCCCTTGTTATGGAGACCTACGGGGGTGAATCACGGATGAAGCTCATAAGAATCGATACTCCATTCATCCCGGTGCTACGAAGATGTATCAAGATATGAAGAAAGATTAATGGTGGTCGGGTATGAAGCGTGATGTGACAGAGTATGTGGGTAAGTGCCTTACTTGCTTGCAAGTGAAGGCAGAGCATCAGAAGCCATACAGGAAGATCCAACCTTTGGATATACCAGAGTGGAAATGGGAGCACATCACCATGGACTTCATTACGAAGTTACCTCGTATGACAAGGGGGTACGATACTATATGGGTGATAGTTGACCGTTGACGAAGAGTGCTCACTTTCTACCGATCCGCGAGACATATTAATCTGAGAGGTTGGCGGATCTGTTCATCAAAGAGATTGTGGCCCGTCATGGTGTACCAGTGTCTATCGTTTCGGACCGTGACACTCGGTTTACATTTAACTTTTGGAAAAGATTCCACGATGCAATGGGTACGAGGTTGCATATCAGTACGGCTTACTATCCTCAGACAGATGGTTTGTCAGAAAGAACTATACAGACGCTTAAGGATTTGCTCCGAGCATGCGTCATTGATTTTAGAGGAAGTTGGGACAAACACTTACCGTTAGCTGAATTCTCATTCAACAACAGTTACCATGCCAGTATTTGTATTCCACCATATGAGATGCTATACGGTAGGAACTGCAGAACGCCCGTATGTTGGGGTGACATCGGACAGAAGGAGATGGGGAGCGTTGAAGTGATCGAGGCTATGCCTAAAAAGTTGAAGAAGATCAAGGCCTTTATGAAGGCGGCAAAAGATGGGCAAAAGTCATATGCTGATAAGAGGCGTAGACCGATTGAATTCAAGGTGGGTGATAAAGTTACGCTAAAGGTATTACCTTGGAAGGGGATCATTCAGTTTAGAAAGAGGGGTAAGCTGAGACCAAGGTATATAGGACCTTTTCGAATCATCGCTCGAGTAGGAGAGGTGGCCTATAGGTTAGAGCTACCCGATGAGTTAGTAGGATTCATCCAACATTCCATGTATCTCATCTGAGAAAATGCCTAGCTAATGAAGATATGATTGTACCACTGGAGGACATTGAAGTGGATAAATGGCTCAATTATGTAGAGCAACCAGTGGCAATCATAGACCAAAAAGAGAAGAGATTACAGAATAAAGTAATTACACTGGTATGGGTACAGTGGAGGCACAGGAAGGGAACCGAGTCTACATGGGAGACTGAGGAAGAGATGAGACAGCATTACCCACAATTATTCGGGAGTGACAGGTTTCGAGGACGAAACCTCTAGAAGGGAGGTGGACTTGTAACACCCGAAAATTTACCAAAGAGAAAATAAAAGAAAAGAAAAGTATAAGAAAGAATGGTGAAATAACCCAAGTTGAGGGGCTAAAAGTGTGCAAGAGGAAAATTTCATTATTATTATGTTTAAAAGAAGCATGGCCGCCCACTATCACCTTTCAACACACTCTCTCGGCTGCAAAAAGGAAAAAGAAGAAGAAATAAGTTTTTCCATCGGTTTCTAGTGAGAGAAACCTTCGAAAGGTGAGTTTTTCATGTGTTTTTGCTAGGTTTCAGCTGGATTTTCAGCTTCTGGACTGGGTTTTATGTGTTTCTATGTGTTTAGTTGCTTCTTTACGTGTGTATAGGTGTTTGAACTCCTTGTGCTCTCGAGTTTGGTGGAGTTTTGCTCGAAGGCTGCAATAGGTGAGTTCTAGATCCCCGGTTTTTGTGTTTTAAACTTGTTTTGGGGCTGAAAATGCATGTAACTAACTTTTTATAACTTTCAACATGTTTATATCTTTAACACCCGAAAATTTATTAAAGACAAAAAGGAGAGAAAGTGTAAAGAAAGAAAGGTGAATTATCAAAGTGGAGGGGCTAAAGTTGTGTAAAGGACAAAACTTTATTATTTTATGTTTAAAAGAGCATGGCCGCCCACTACTTGGTTCACCAACTGCTCGGCTGCGTAAAGAAGAGGAAACACAGAGCTTTATCGGTTTCTAGTGAGAGAAAGCTTCGAAAGGTGAGTGTTTTCTTGCATTTTTGTTCGGTTTTAGCTGAGTTTTCAGCTTCAAGACCGATTCTTATGTGTTCTTTGTGTTCGGTTCTGAATTTTGGTGTGTTTAGGTGTTTGAACTCCTAGTGCTTTCGAGTTTGGAGGAGTTTGGCTTGAAAGCTGCTGCAGGTGAGTTCTAGATCCTCGGTTTTTATGTTTTATACTTGTTTAAGGCTGAAAATGCATGTAACTAACTTTTCATTTCTTTCAGCATGTGTAATCGTATGTTTATACCCTGTTTATACCGGTGAATGTATGTTTGTGTATGATTTGTTGTGTTTCATGTTTTATGCTAGTTTTAGGTGCTAGGTATATTAGATTTGGGTTAAGAACATGTTAAAACGATGATTGGGTCTGAAAAATAGTGTAAGTTTGAATTTACAACTACCCATGCTTCCAACATAGTGCCCGTGAGCTTGGAATTTTGTCCATGCGCCTAAGTGTCTGCTTATACGCCCGTACAGTACCTCATGTGCCCATTGCTCATACGCCTAAGTGTCCATGCACCTAAGTGAAGTTCATGCGCCCAAACAGTATCCCTTACGCCAACTGCCCAAATGCCTAAGTATGGTTCATGTGCCTAAGCAGTATTGATGCACCTAGAATTTCCTCATGCGCTAAAGTTTCCCACGCACCTAAGTGCCCGTACGCCTGTATAGTACTCATGGGCTTGCATAGTGTTCATGCGCCTAAATACCTTAGAAAATTTTTTGAAATTTTGGGAAAAAACGGAAATTATGATTAAGCCCTGGGATGTTTGAAGGTTATGTTTGTTGGTGTTTTCATGCTTGTGGCCTGTTGTTATGTTCCATATTACGTATTATTATGTGACTTTACGTGGTGTGTTTATGCTCGTATGCGTAAAGTATTATGATAAACAAAGCGAAAGATTAGTGATAATGAAGAGTGGAGCATAAGGAATGAATGAAAGTCTTGCAAGCAAAATGTTTAAGGAGGTTTACAACTCATTAAGAGTTGATAGGTCAACTGTGTGTTATATAACGTGCGTTTTGGCTAACCCATGAGGGTTCACACACAGGAGGGTCAGTCTTTGTGACTGATCGAGACGTGCGAAAACAGGATCTTTGTCGCTTTACCCCAAGAGGTAGTTGCTTCGTTCACAATGATGGGGCATAGCATTTGGCAGGTCCAGATAAAGTGAAAGATAATGATGAAAGAAAGTAAAAAATGAATGATAATGAAAGATAATAAAGAATTATTATCAAGTTGTATGTATGATTTGTGATCACGTACGAAAGTAAAGAAAGTGTTTCTTTTTAGTAAAGTAAAGTATTTTATTTATAAACTAGAACTCACTCAGTAACGCTGACCTTTATGCATTTCAGTTGGCATGTAACTTGTTGCTGGGGATGGCACGCGGGTGAGGCTACTTGGCGGGCAATGACTGGCATCCATTCGTGCTTAATGATATTGTTATTTTGTAATACAACTGGATGATTCTTTTTGTAACTTTTAAAACTACAATGATGTATTATTTGGCAACATCAAATAGTAATGCATGAGTGGTTTTTGATAAATTAATCCGCTGTGATGTTTTTATTAAATGTATTTATTTTATATGAAAAATACTGTGATTGTCCAACTATGAGGTCTCCGGGAACAGGGCCCTACAAGTTGGTATCAAAGACAAAGTTTAAGAGAAATGGGTAAAATATTTTAAAAACCTAAACTTAATCTGAGAATGGGACCGCATGGAGGGATGCCAGCCCAAGTAGCTATGTGCCATTAGGTAATTCGTTTTCTTAAATGTTAACCGGTATTATGTACGTATGTTATTTGATTTTTGCGCCCTTAGTAGATTTGAATACTGATGTAGTCAGGATAGGAAATGCTTGGGAGATGAACAGTAAAGTAAGTGGCTAATCACAACTGGCCACTATAATTAGGGACTTATTATACTTGACATAAACAGAGCTATTACTTTGAATGACCGTGTTGGTGTTTGAATCTTATAGTGTTTAGAAAATGGCTGGTGGTAGATCTTCGAAGGCTTCTCGAGGAGGAGTACGGGGTGGTCGTGGTGCTGGACCACGTGCCACGAGGAACAAGACTAAGATTGCTGAGATGGCTCCTGCTGAGCCCGAGCTTCATCACCAGGAGGGCGGTGATGAGAGTGCCAACTTGAGAGCCTCAGTAAAGGAGGCAGTTGTGGAGGAGTGCATCAGAATATGCAGACAATCTTTCCATCTATGGTGACCGAGCTTATTCATGCTGTGAGGGAGGATGAGAAGAAAGAGAAGGAGGAGGAGAGAAAGAAAACTGTTGGGAGAAGGAGGGATGATAGAGATCATGATGAAAGGGAACAACTACACACTGAGATGGTTGTCTCCAGCGATGAGGAGGAAGCGGTGCAGGAGACCACCAAGGGATGTAATTACGGGGCATTCCAGAGATGCAAGCCCCAAACTTTTGATGGAAATGGTAACACTGCTGCTGCTCACCGTTAGGTGAGAGAGATGGAGGCTGTGTTGGAGATCAGTGAATGTAGGGAGGATCAGAAGGTAAAGTTTGCTACCCATGTTGGTGGGATAATATTGTCCAGGCCAAGGGTAGCAGGGTTATCGGGAGGATGAGGTGGAGCGAACTAAAGAAGATGGTGATCGAGGAGTTCTGTCCTCATAGAGAACTTGACAAGATAGAGAGAGAGTTCCTACAGCTGGAGGCGGGAACTATGACACACCAGCAATACACAACGATACGGAGCCTTCGCAATAGGTGCAGTCCCTGGTATTAATTCAATTTTAAATTCTACTTGATGAGGGGGCAGTATTCCTGGTGATTTGTTAGGGAATACTCCTGGGTAATCTCTAACAATAGGAACATCTTCCAAGTTCTTCTTAATCGGTTTCGTATCAACTACGTGGGCCAGAAATGCTAAACATTTCTTTTTCAAATATTTCTGAGCCTTCATGCAAGAGACTATCTTTATAGTACCTCTAGGTTTCTCACCGTATATGAAAAGTATTTTATTATCGTTAATCAAAGGAATTTGAATCATTTTCTTTCCACAAATGATTTCTGCCTGATTCTTACTTAACCAATCCATACCCACAACAATATCAAAGCCTCCTAACTTAACCAATCCCTTACATTCTCTTGATGTATGTCTCTTCATCTTGCAATTATAACAGATTACCAACATACACTTCCCATCATGGTATCTTTTGCATGTATTGCACCATGGTTGACCTTCTGTCTGTGGCCTCTGACTGGTTTGAGAATGATATTCTCTATTGATGTGAATCAACAAGGACCGAATATGATGATTGAGTCAATGATTGTAAGGAGAAATCAAACAATCACAGAACATTGAATGCTGAATAATACTCATAAATGCTCTTTGTATTAAAGAAGGTGAAAAACGGTTACAATGAATGCTAGGGTTTTCAGCATGAACAGTAACAGTACACCTTGAACATATTACAAAGCAAAATATTCTGATTGTCTAATGTCTAACAACAGTCAGTCTCGGTCACCCACCGCACATACAAGGTTTTCTATTCTATTTATAGGCTGACACATGCCTGAACAAAAGACTAACCTAACCCTGACCTATACATTAGAACTAGTCTAAGTGCAAAAGTCTTCATCAGCATTTCTTCTATACATCCGCATTGACTAATGCGGATGTTATAATCTTGTCAGCATTTCTTCTTGGTCATCCGCATTGACAAATGCGGATGTTGAGTTGTTCATCAGTATTGGTGTTTGGTCATCAGCATTGACAAATGCGGATGAACAAACACTGCGTATTTGTTGCTGAACATCCGCATTTGTCAATGCGTATGTACAAAATACTTCTTCGCATTAGTTCGGCTATCCGCATTTGTTAATGTGGAAGAACAAACACTTAGGCTCATTTGTTCTATGGTCATCCGCATATACAAATGCGGGTAGCCGACGTTTTCTATTGTTGATGCAGATTCTTCATCAGCATTAGATCTTGGACTTAGGGAGATTTCAGCAGAACAACTATCAATCCACCACTTTAATTCACATGTATGATCCTTTCAGGGTCCAACAATACTCCCCCTAAGGATTATATAGCCTATGTACTTCAAGGTTTTGATGGTGGATGAGGTTGTGAGGATTCTGCTGGGTCTTGAGCAGCTTGAGGAGGGATGAGTGGTTCTGCCTGTGAGGGATCCAAAATTGCATTTATCATGTTAACAAAGTCATTGGCTTTAGTCATCTTTTCTCTGTTTAGCACATGGATCTTCATTTGGCTCATTGTGTAGATGGCTTCCATAGGCAACTTCTTCAAAGAAATGGAATCCCATATTGTCACAATGGACAACCCATCTCTATGGATCAACAAAGCTCCATCAACATCCACTATTAGCTTCACTATGTTCCCCAATTGCAAGGGAGTCTTCTTATTTCTTCTCTGCTCTCTTTTAGCTTTGATTCTGTTAAAGGCCATCTTTAAAATCTTTCTGCATTTTAAGAAAAAGTACATGTCTTCCTCACCCAACTTATTGTTTTGATTTTAAACTTTGTCCGCATAGGTTTTTGACAGTTAAACTTTGTGTACACTTCTTTGACACAAATGCGGTAGAGTTAACTTGTCCGCATTAGTTTCACTTTGTTTTAACTGGTATGAAAACAATTACCCGCATTGGTTATATGCCTGGGATACCTTCACCCGCATTAACCAATGCACTTAATCGCATTAATATTTGAACTTAATCAAAAATTAATGTTTTTGTAGATTAAATTCTTTTCTGTTTTCTGATGAACTTATGGCTGTTATGAAGAACTGTCTTTGCTTTTCACTTGTTTCTTATGAAGTTTTGACTGATGTTGGGATTGTCAATTCTTGCTTGGATTGACTTCTATATCAGGTGTGATACATACAAGTTTCCCAGAGTTTGACTGATCTTGGACTTTTGTGCATCCAAATGTCTGCATAAGCTGAGATACTATAGTATAACTTCTGCACCAACACAGTCAGATTCTTTTTGTTTTGATTTTATAAAATTAAGAAATACACTACTGTACAAACTGATCAAAATTTTAAATTACTCCCCCTAAAGTTTATATCCTTAGTTAGATAGAAACTTTAAGGATTTAAAAATTTTGGATCATGAAATCTCTTTGAATTTTTTTTTTTTTTTTTTTTTTTTTTTTTTTTGTTTTTCTCAATTTTTCATGAAGAGGAAGTATACTTTTGTTAGGATCATATCAATCCTACATTACACAAGTGCAATCTTTTGATTGTAAAATAGACATGTTTATGAACTTATTGATTGAAGGTATGTTTGTCCTCTTAAACTCATACTTGGTAAATATTATACTGCATGTGACATTTATCATGTTTTGATTGATTTGAATATTCAATATGTACCTCACACACAGAAACATGGTTTGATCAACCATCCTCATGTAATGCATGGTAGACTACTTTCACATCTTACATGACTAGGTTACTTAAAATATGAGATCTCAATTTCACTGATCCTTATTGGGATTCTTTTACTTTGATCCTTTTGATATTTTGATCCACATTGGGATTCTTTTGCATTTCACTTTGGAAGGTGATCCATAATGGGATTCTTTTTGCATACTCTTTTGTTAATTCATCCAAGGTGAATGTGTTCCATATTAGGAATCTCTTGGATCATGACATCAGCACTATGTGCTTGTTTCTTCAGGTCTTTGCTCAGCAAAACAAAGAAGAAACTGATGTAGGTGAATGAGATTCATAGTTCATCATTACCTGGTGTGTTTAAGTTGCTACACACACATACACTTGAATAAGCTGATACTTACCAGTACTCTGAGATGAGTGTTTCACAGTTGAATATGATTATTTAGTTCATCACAGCATGTATCTTCCTTTCCAAGTTGAGCCTACCTACATATCAGGTAAGTCATGACAGTCTTTTAAATTTTGAATTAAGCACAGTGAATGATATAACGACTGTAATTATATCATTTCCCAAAAGTATAAGACACAAACTTCAAGAAAAAGACTTCTTTTTGTGATTTTTGATAATTTCTAAATGTTTTTATAAGTTTTTTTTTTAATTTTACTCTAGGTTAATCATGCCAATTGATTGAACTAGGAATTCAAACCTATTAGGTTCAAATGCCTTGGTAAATAGATTAGCCAATTGATTGTCAGTATGAACTTGAATCAATTTGATTAACCCTTTTTCAGCACAATCTCTCAAAAAGTGATATCTGATTTCAATGTGTTTTGTTTTTGAGTGTTGAACTGGATTATTAGTAATAAACATTGCAGCTGTGTTGTCAATGTGAATTGGGGTGTGCAGGAAGTTAAAACCATAGTCAAGCATCTGGTTTTGAATCCAGAGGACTTGAGAGCAACAAGCTGATGCTGCTATATACTCAGCTTCTACTGTTGAGATAGACACATTTGTCTGCTTCTTGCACTGCCAGGAGACCAGTCTGGGACCAAGAAATTGACAACCGCCAGAAGTGGACTTCTGATTGAAGTTGCATCCCCCATAATCACTATCTGTGTACGCATAGAGATTGACATCTCCTTCCTTAGGATACCATAATCCAAGAGCAGGTTTGCCCTTAAGATATCTGAATATCCTCTTGACAGCATTTACATGTGACCCTTTGGGATCAGCTTGATACCTGGCACACACACAAACACCAAATATGATGTCAGGCCTACTAGCTGTTAGATACATAAGTGAACCTATCATAGATCAATAAAGAGTCTGATCCACTGATTTGCCTTCTGGATCTGGACCAATCTTCACTTTAGTGTCAACAGGGGTTCTGATGGACTGACAATCAGCAAACTTGAATTTCTTCAACATTGATTCCACATATTTGGATTGATTGATGAAGATACCATCTGCTGTCTGTTTGACTTGTACCCCTAGAAAGAATGTGAGTTCCCCCATAGCACTCATTTGGAATTTTGAATGCATAAGGTCTTCAAAGTCTTTGCAGAGTTGTTTGTTTGTTGAGCCAAAAATGATATCATCCACATATATCTGAATCAGCAGCATGTCTTTGCCTTTTCTCTTTCTGAATAAAGTCTGATCAATCTTTCCTCTTTCATACCCGTTTTCAAGGAGAAAAGATGATAGAGTCTCGTACCACTTCCTTGGTGCTTGATGAAGACCATAAAAGGCTTTGTTGAGCTTGTATACTCTGTGCGGGTAATCAGGGTCTTCAAATCCAGGAGGCTGACTCACATAGACTTCTTCTGCAACTTTGCCATACAGAAAAGCACATTTTACATCCATTTGATAAACAGTAAAATTCATTGATGTTGAATATGCTAGAAAGAGTCTTATTGCTTCTAATCTTGCTACAGGAGCAAACACCTCATCATAATCAATTCCTTCTTCTTGTGTATACCCCTGAGCCACTAATCTTGCTTTATTTCTGATGATGATTCCCCTGTCACCAGTCTTGTTTCTGTATAACCACCTGGTACCTATAGGATATTGTCCTTTAGGAAGGTCTACCAGTTGCCATACTTCTTGTTTCTTGAATTATAGCAACTCTTCCTGCATTGCCTCAATCCAGCTATTGTCTTGAAGATCCTCTTTGATGCTTTTGGGTACTATTTGACAAAGAAAGAAAGAGAACAAACATATGTTTGCTATGCTTGACTTGCTTCTTGTTACCTGTTCATTGAGATCACCAATGATGCTTTCAACTGGATGATTCTTGTGTGTTCTGGTGGTTGGAATTAATTCACCAGCAATGGTTACATCAAGATTGGAGACATTCAGATCATCTTGGTAAGAGGCCAATTCATCTTGAACTGTGGGATAGTTATGAAAATAATCAAAACCGGTTTCAGTTCCTGCTTCAACATCAGCAGCACTTTGATTACTTCCATCATTTGAGGTACTTTCAGTTTCAACTGGAGGAGTAGCTTGATTTTGATCTTTGACTTTAGTTGAAGGATCTTCTGAAGGAGATGGTAATGTGCTAGGACCAGCTTCAGTTGAAACACATTGATTTTGAGATGGTTGTTTGACAGGATCAGCTTGTAGTGGAACATCTTTAGTTAGTTTATCAGTAGAAGTTGGAGGAATCATTGGATATTCATCTCTTCTTTCTACTCCTGAAGAGGGTTCTACTGAATGTAGATTTCCTGCATCAGACAAATGAAATTGATTAAAAGATTTTGTAAAAGAGTCAATATCAAACAACCAGTCAGGACCATTTGTAGATTTGGAAAATGAATGTTCCTTGAATTGAACATTTGTTGATTCATCAATAATATTTAATATAGGATTAAATACTCTGTAAGCCTTTGAAACAGAAGAATAACCTACAAAGAATCCTTCATCAGACTTAGATGAAAATTTTCCCAAATAGTCTCGGGTGTTTAATATCGAGACAGGACAACCAAATGACTTTAAAAATCCAATAAATGGTTTTCTGTGAAAGAGAAGTTCATAAGGCGTCTTGTTGGTTTCTTTTACAATCAAAGTTTGATTTTGCACAAAGCACGATGTATTAACTGCTTCTGCCCAAAAGGTTATTGGCAGTTTAACATCAGCTAGCATGGTTCGTGCTGCATCAATGAGTGTTCTATTTCTTCTTTCAGCTACCCCATTTTGTTGAGGAGTTCTAGCTGCACTAAATTGATGAGCAATGCCTTTGGTTGTACAAAATGAACTCAGATCTTCATTCTTAAATTCAGTCCTATTATCACTTCTAATTGTTTTGACCTTATGATCAAGCTGGTTTTCAATTTTTGTGATAAAATCTTTTATCAATTGGGAGGCTTCGTTTTTATGAAGTAGGAAGAAGACCCATGTAAATCTGGAAAAGTCATCAATGATCACCAAACAATACTGTTTCTTTCCAATACTCATAACATGAGTTGGTCCAAAAAGATCCATATGAAGCAGCTTCAATGGAGAGTTGTTTGTGTTCATCAGTTTTGGCTTGTTGGAAGACTTATGTTGTTTCCCTTTGAGACATGCTGAACAGTGATCAATAAAATGGAATTCTTTTTGAGGTAAACCTGTAAGGCCCCGTTCCCGGGACGCTTATAGCTGGTCAATCATTGCACATAAAACATAAAACACATATTTAGGTGTATAGAAACAATGCAGCAGAATAATTTAAAATCATTTCATTATAATTGCTTTTGCAAAATAATACAACATTCATGATCGTCACAAATATTGTTTGTTCGCATTACAATGCAAAAAAGTCATAATTTAAACAATGGATGTCATCCCAAAAACGCCAAGTAGCTGCCCCGTGCCATCCTCAGCAACCTTACCTGCCAACTGGAAAATACATAAAAGTCAACGTTGCTGAGTGAGTTCTAGTTTTATAAATAAAATACTTTTCTTTCGATTAAAACCATACATTACTTTCATAAGCGATCATACATCATACGTACAAATAGATAATCTCATTATTATCTTTCATCATCTTCAACTTACATTCATTCATTCATTTATCGTAAATTTCGTTCGATCATTATTACTTTCACTTCTCTATGCTCCAGGCTAATGCCTCGAGCTATACCCCAAACATCATGCACAAGGCGGGTAATGGACCGAAGACTATAAATAGACTTCAAACATCATGCTCGAGGCGGGCCCAGCACCGGGTATCATCATTTGGACCATGCCATGTGTTATACCCCAAACATCATGCACAAGGCGGGTACTGGACCGAAGACTATAAATAGACTTCAAACATCATGCCCGAGGCGGGCCCAGCACCGGGGTAAGCGACAATGGTCTCGTACGTATGGTCAGTCACAAAGACTAGACCCCAGTGTGCATCCTTCTGGGTAGCTAACCCGCACACCGTTGAGCTAACACCCTTCACTGGGTGTGAACCTCCTTACAATGCTTGTAAGACTTTTCTTACTTCTGATCGTTCATTAATGCATGCATTCATTCTTACTTCTCATTAGTTATCTTCCACTTTCGTTAAGTAATACTTTACATAAGCATATACATATGTCACACGACGTAAGGTCACGACATAAACATAACATGGAACAACATTATCACAACAGCACACAAAGCATGGAAAACGTAAACAAGCACAGTCCCCCATAAAACCTCCTTTCTCAACACTTAAGCTCTACATCCCAAAATCTCAGAAAATTTATCTCCTTAAAGAAATGCGGATGAGCAAATAAATGCGGATGAACAGACAAATGCGGATGAATAACCAATGCGGATGAACACCTCAGAAAATATTCCAAGTGTCCCAAAGAAATGTGCATGAACCAAATGCGGATGACTGAAGCAAATGCGCATGGACAAACAAATGCGGATGAACACTTAACTAATGCGGATGAACAACACTTATGCAAATATTCAAACTTAAGGCGGATGATCAATAACCTGAAACCGCATCTTATACTAAAATCAGTTCCCAATCCTCATTCTTATATATTCATCACACCGATCTAGCATGCTAATCTCTCAGAACAAGCATACAATCACGTAAACCGAGCAAAACATGCAGGCCCTGACACACCCCATAAAAGAACAGGGCCAAACTTACAGTACAAAATACCAGACATATTAAAAGTTAGTTACATGTATTTCCAGCCCCAAAACAGGTTTAAAACATAGAAACCGGGGATCTAGAACTCACCTTAGCAGCCTTCAAGTATGACTTCCTTCAAACCCGTCTGCACTATGAGTTCCACCACCTTGAATTCGAATTCTCCTTCTTCTTTCTTCAAAATCCAAAAAATTCAGCTATGCTTTCTCTCTTTAATCTGGTGAAAAGAAGATATGCAGAGAAGAGTGGGCGGCCATCACCTTTTTACACCCACTTTTATTCTTTTTGTCCTTTTTACACATTTAGCCCTTAACTTAGGTTAAATTGTGTTTTCCTCTTTTCTTCACTTTTATTCCTCTTTCTCGTCTTTAAAAATTTTCCGGGTGTTACAAGTCCACCCCCCTTATATAGGTTTCGTCCCCGAAACCTGCTATTCCTCAAACAGATGTGGGTAATGCTGCCTCATCTCTTCTTCATTCTCCCATGTAGACTCGGATCCCTTCCTGTGCTTCCACTGTACGCGCACAAGAGGAACCACTTTATTCCTTAACCATTTCTCCTTGCGGTCAATGATTGCCACTGGTTGCTCCACATAATTGAGCCTTTCATCAACTTCATTGTCCCCAGTGGTACAACCATATCCTTGTCAGCTAAACACTTCCGCAGACGAGATACATGGAATGTCGGGTGAATTCCACTTAACTCATCGGGTAACTCCAACCTGTAGGCCACTTATCCTACTCGAGAAATGATTCGGAAAGGCCCTATGTATCTCGGGCTCAACTTGCCCCGCTTTCTAAACCGAATGGTACCCTTCCAAGGTGAGACTTTCAACATAACTCTATCGCCCACCTGGAACTCAATCGGTCTACGTCTCTTATCGGCATACGACTTCTGCCTATCTTTGGCTGCCTTCATAAAGGCTTTGATCTTTTCGAGCTTCTCAGTCATTGCCTCAATCACCTCAATACTTCCTAACTCCTTCTAACCAATATCACCCCAACAAACGGGTGTTCTACATCTCCTACCATATAGCATCTCATAAGGGGGCATACCAATGCTGGCATGATAACTGTTATTATATGAGAACTCAGCTAACGGTAAGTGGTCATCCCAACTACCTCCAAAATCAATGATGCATGCCCGAAGCATATCCTCAAGCGTCTGAATGGTTCTCTCTGACTGACCATCCGTCTATGGATGATAAGCCGTGTTGATGGGTAACCTCATCCCCATTGCATCATGAAATCTCTTCCAGAACTTAGATGTAAACAGAGTGTCACGATCAGAAACAATAGATACCGGCACACCGTTTCGAGTTACAATCTCCCTAATGAATAGATCCACTAACTTCTCAGATGAATACGTCTCTCGGATCAGTAAGAAGTGAGCACTCTTCGTCAGACGGTCGACTATCACCCATATGGCATCGTTCCCCTTCACGGTACGCGGTAGCTTCGTGATAAAGTCCATGGTGATATGCTCCCACTTCCACTCGGGTATATCCAAAGGTTGGATCTTCCCGTACGGCTTCTGATGCTCGGCCTTCACTTGCAAGCAAGTAAGACACTTACTCACATACTCCGCTACATCGCGCTTCATACCCGGCCACCAAAATCTTTTTTTCATGTCTTGATACATCTTTGTTGCACCGGGATGAATGGAGTATCGAGTCTTATGAGCTTCATCCATAATCCTCCCACGTAAATCCCCGTAACGAGGGATCCACATCCGTTCGAATAGGGTTCTAACACCGAGAGTGTTTTCACCCAATTCCACGACTAGACCTCTCATCCTTTCAGAGTTAAGATGATCTTCCTTCAACGCCTCATCTTGAAACTCCATAACCTTCTTCATCACATCGAAGGTCAAAATCAATTGGTAAGCCTTCACCCGGATTGGTTCAGGCCTCTCTTTTTGGCTGAGGGCATCCGCCACTACGTTGGCTTTGCCCGGATGGTAATGGATTTCACATTCATAATCCTTTAACAGTTCCAACCATCTCCTTTGCCTCATGTTCAAATCCTTCTGCTCGAAGAAGTACTTCAAGCTCTTGTGGTCAGTGAAGATGGTGCACCTCGTCCCGTACAGGTAGTGCCTCCAAATTTTTAACGCAAAGACCACAACTGCTAGCTCCAAATCATGAGTAGGGTAATTAACCTCATGAACCTTCAATTGTCAGGATGCGTAAGCTATAACCTTTCCTCGCTGCATCAGTATGCAACCCAAACCTGAGTAAGAAGCATCTGAATAATTCACCAAATCCTCGCTCCCTTTGGGTAATGATAAGACAGGAGCTTGAGTCAACCTCGTCTTCAACTCTTCGAAAGCCTTCTCTTGCTCTTGACCCCAAACAAACTTCACATCCTTACAGGTCAACTTGGTCAGTAGAGAAGCTACCATAGAGAAGTCTTGGATGAAACTCCTATAATAGCCCGCCAACCCCAAGAAACTACAAATCTCAGATGGCGTCCTAGGAGGCTTCCATTGCATCACAGCTTCCACTTTTGCCGGGTCCACCATAATCCCCTAGGGATTCACCACGTGACCCAAAAACTGAACCTTGCGCAACCAGAACGCGCACTTGGAGAACTTGGCATACAACTTCTCCCTTCTCAACGTCTTAACACCTCTCGAATGTGACCGGCATGTTCCACTCCGCTCTTTGAATAAATCAAGATATCATCGATGAACACAATCACTGATTTATCCAACATCGGCCGACACACTCAATTATTAGATCCATAAAAGCAGCTGTGCGTTGGTTAAACCGAAAGACATAACGAGAAACTCGTAGTGTCCATAACGCATTTGAAAAGCTGTTTTAGGAATATCCTGCTCCTTCACCTTCAACTGATGGTAACCGGATCGGAGATCTATTCTCGAAAACCAACTGGCACCTTGGAGCTGATCAAACAGGCATCAATCCTCGGCAATGGATACCGATTCTTCACTGTCAACTTGTTCAGCTCGCGGTAGTCAATACACATCCTCATACTACCGTCCTTCTTCTTTATAAACAAAACCGGGGCACCCCATGGAGAGATATTCAGTCTAATGAACCCCTTATCAAGCAACTCTTGCAGTTGCTCCATCAATTCCTTCAACTCAGAGGGGGCTAACCGATACGGTGCCTTAGCAACAGGTTGGGTACCGGGTATCAGGTCGATCTGAAACTCAATCTCACGGTCCGGCGGTACACCTGGTAAATCTTCTGGGAACACGTCTGGGAAGTCACACACAACCGGTACATCCGACAGTTGTGGTGTTGGCGTATCAACATCTTTTACGTAGGCGAAGTAGGCACTACATCCACGCCTCATACACTTTCCCGCCACCGCCATTGAAATCACCTTCAGAATGGTCGTAACTTGATCACCGTAGATCATCACCAAACTCCCGTCAGGCGCTGTCAGTCCAATCATCTTCTTGCGACATACGATATTCACCTCGTAGGCCGCTAACCAGTCCATTCCCTGGACTACATCGAAACCACCTAAAGTCATCATGAATGGTCTAACCGGAAATTTATGACCTTCTACTTCTATGACACAGCCTTCCATCATCTCAGAAATCCTGGTAGACTTACCTATGGCAGTTTCTACATCGAAGGGCTCGTCAATACTCCTACTCCTTAAAGGCAACTTAGCACAAAAGGCAGCAGAAATGAAGCTCTTACTAGCACCGGAGTCAAATAACACGGAGGCAAGAGTGTGGTTTACTAGGAACGTACCTGACACAACATCGGGGTCCGTCCTAGCCTCCTCCTGGGTCATCGTGAATGCTCTGGCGCTTGCTTTCTGCCCTTTGGTTCCGGTCGTCTTCTTCACTCCGGAACTCTCAGCCCTTGGCTTCTTGCATTCCCTGCTCATGTGACCCTCTCCACCACAGTTAAAACATCTGGCCATACGACAATCCTTTGCTATATGCCCTGTCCTCCCACACAGGAAGCATACATTCAATCCCCGCCTATATTCTCCGAAATGCTCCTTTCCACATTTGCCACACCTCTTCGACCCCGCACCAGATGTGACCACACGGCGGTCATCCACCCGTGCACGCTTGTTGTCTGTCGGGGCACCACCCCTACCAAACCTCTTCCCGTTCCAGTTTTGGTCACCACCACCTTTCTTACTCACCTCAGTCACCACCACTTCTCGTTCATCATACAGCCTCCCTGCCAGATCAACCACTGACCTAAACGTGCTCGATCGGGCGGCGATCATGTGCCTGCGGATGTCCGCTGGCAAGCCCTGAATGTATCTCTTAATCTTTCGTGACAAGGGTGTCACCTGATCCGGCACCAGCCGTGCCATCTCATTGAATTTGGTGGTATATTGCTGATGTGTCATGGTTCCCGCCTCCAGCTGTAGGAACTCCCTCTCAACCTTGTCGAGCTCTCGATGAGGACAAAACTCTCGATCACCAGTTTCTTCAACTCATTCCACCTCATCCTGCCAATCGCTCTACTACCCTCGGCCTGGACAATATTGTCCCACCAACATAGGGTCGATTCCACAAATGAATGAGTGGCAAACTTCACCTTCTGATCTTCCCGGCACTCGCTGATATCTAGAACAGCTTCCATCTCTCTCACCCACCGGTGAGCAGCAGCCGCAGTGCCATTTCCATCAAAAGTTGGGGGCTTGCATCTTTGAAATGCCCCATAGTTACAGCCTCGTGCTGCCTCCGACATAGGCTCTTCTTCTTCTTCCTCATCAGTAGAGACAACCGTCTCATTCCCTGGTTGCTCCCTTACTCCCGAGGCCCGGTTCTTCTCCTTCCTTTCCCTTCTCTTACAGCCTTTATTACTTCGGTCACCACAGACGGTAAGATCGTTTGCATGACCTGATGAACCTCCTCTACAACAGCCTCCTTCACCGAGGCCCTTAAGTTAGCACTTTCATCACCACCCTCCGGATGAAGGATCTCGGGCTCTTCGTGAGCCGCCTCTTCAGCCCTAGGCCTTCCTCTCGTGACCCGTGGTCCAGCACCACGTCCACCACGACCTCCACCTTGAGAAACCTTCGAAGATCTTCCACCGGCCATCCTCTAACACGCTATAAGATTCAAACACCAACACAGTCATTCAAGGTAACAACTCAGTTTATGTCAAGTATAGTAAGTCCCTAATTACAGTGGCCAGTTGTGATTAGCCACTTACTTTACTCTTCATACCCCAAGCATTTCCTATCCTGACTACATCAGTATCTAAATCTACTAAGAAGCATATAAATCACATAACATACGCACGTAATACCGGTAAACATTAAGAAAATACCTGATGGCACGCAGCTACTCGGACTGGCATCCCTTCCCTTGTCCCATTCTCAGTTTAAGTTTAGGTTTATTTTGACAATATTTACCCATTTCACTTAAACTTTGGCTCTGATACCAACTTGTAAGGCCCCGTTCCCGGGACGCTTACAGCTGGTCAATCATTGCACATAAAACATAAAACATATATTTAGGTGTACTGAAACAACGCAGCAGAATAATTTAAAATCATTTCATTATAATTGCTTTTGCAAAATAATACAACATTCATGATCGTCACAAAATATTGTTTGTTCGCATTACAATGCAAAAACATCATAATTTAAACAATGGATGCCATCCCAAAAACGCCAAGTAGCTTCCCCGTGCCATCCTCAGCAACCTTACCTGCCAACTGGAAAATACATAAAAGTCAGCGTTGCTGAGTGAGTTCTAGTTTTATAAATAAAATACTTTTGTTTCGATTAAAACCGTACATTACTTTCGTAAGCGATCATACATCATACGTACAAATAGATAATCTCATTATTATCTTTCATCATCTTCAACTTACATTCATTCATTCATTTATCGTAAATTTCGTTCGATCATTATTACTTTCACTTCTCTATGCTCCAGGCTAATGCCTCGAGCTATACCCCAAACATCATGCACAAGGCGGGTACTGGACCGAAGACTATAAATAGACTTCAAACATCATGCCCGAGCGGGCCCAACACCGGGGTAAGCGACAATGGTCTCGTACGTATGGTCAGTCACAAAGACTAGACCTCGGTGTGCATCCTTCTGGGGTAGCTAACCCACACACCGTTGAGCTAACACCCTTCACTGGGTGTGAACCTCCTTACAGTGCTTGCAAGACTTTTCTTACTTCTGATCGTTCATTAATGCATGCATTCATTCTTACTTCTCATTAGTTATCTTCCACTTTCGTTAAGTAATACTTTACATAAGCATATAGATACGTCACACCACTTAAGGTCACGACATAAACATAACATGGAACAACATCATCACAACAGCACACAAAGCATGCAAAACGTAAACAAGCACATTCCCCCATAAAACCTCCTTTCTCAACACTTAAGCTCTACATCCCAAATCTCCGAAAATTCTGTCTCCTTAAAGAAATGCGGATGAGTAAACAAATGCGGATGAACAGACAAATGCGGATGAATAAACCAATGCAGATGAACACCTCAGAAATATTCCAAGTGACCCAAAGAAATGCGCATGAACCAAATGCGGATGAACACTTAACTAATGCGGATGAACAACACTTATGCAAATATTCAAACTTAATACGGATGATCAATAACCTGTGTTGGACCAAAAGAACCAATGAGCCTGATCAGAAAAACCTTTAAGTCCCACGGACATTACAACAACTGAAGTAGTCTGCAACAGCTGAAGACATCAGCTGATAACAAGGTCTGAAGACAAAGTCTGAAGTGAAAGAGCTGAAGACAAAGTCTGAAGTGAAAGAGCTGAAGACAAAGTCTGAAGTAAAGAGCTGAAGACAAAGTCTGAAGACAAAAGCTGAAGACAAAGACTGAAGACCAAGTTTCAGATGATTGTCACAACAGCTGAAGAAGACCTCTTCAGTAGTTGTGATGGTTTCCTTTCAGTAGTTGTAGTTTCTTTTCTGTACTTGTAGTTTCAGTAGTTTTATGTTTCTTCGTGTACTTGGAATAATCTGAGATGTTCTCAGTTGTTGTGAACATTCTCAGTAGTTTGCTTACTTTCAGTAGTTTGTAATAATTCTGTTAGATGTCACTATCAAGTGACATCAGCAGACGTCACATTCCTATATATAAGGAATGCTGACCTAATTGTAATCGGTGCAGCTTAGGAAAACCTAGCAGCCGCCACACCGAAGCATGTGTGCATGAATGTTATTATCCCTTTGCAGAAAACCCTATATCTATATAACCGTGTACTGTTCCATTGAATATTTATTGTGTTCTTGCTATATTTGCTTAATTCTTGCTCTAATTCCGCTGTGATTCAACTCTAATTGATCAAACTTAGATCACTGATCCTAACAAATGGTATCAGAGCAGGTTAATCATTGATCGGTTTAACAATTGATCATTGAAACTGCTATTTTGATATCTATAGTTTGATCGAATTAGCATATGTGCAAGAACTGGTTATAAAGATTGATTTTCTGCTGCTTCTGGTTATTTAATTTGAGTTTCTTCTTGGTTCTTATTGAGTTTGTTGTGTTTTTGTGCAAAATCTTTTGAAACTTGATTGATTTGGTTTGAATCTGAGAATGACTACTCCATCTAATGATCCTCACAATACTGGCTCCTCAACCAAGCCTCCGATGCTGGTTAGGAGTGAGTATAACATATGGCAACGAAGAATGCTCCATCACCTGTCTGTTAACAGTTCAGGTTGTTGGACATCTGTGGTTCATGGTCCACACAAGCCTATGGTGAACAATCCGGAGACCAATCAAATGGTTCCGAAGAAGAAGGAGCAATACTCAGATGAAGATCGTAAACTGTTTGAGATTGATGCTAAAGCCCATGGAATTCTGGCCATGGCACTGCCGAATGAAATCTATTCTGGGCTTATGCATCATGAAACTGCTCATGACCTCTGGAATGCTTTGAAGGAACAATTCGGAGGAACTGATGAGGTCTTAGCAAACAACAGAGAAATCCTCGCCCAACAATATGAGACATTCTCTCATAGGAAGGGTGAGACACTGACTCAACAGTTTGAGCGTTTCTCCTGCTTGATCTCTGAACTGAAAATGGTCAAGCAAGAGTATACTAACAGCCAGATGAACAACAGATTCCTCAGATCACTGCCTGAGAGATGGGACACATACACCATTGTCCTACGCTCCAGTGCAAATCTGGATAGCCTATCTCTCACCCAACTCCATGGGAAACTGCTTACATTTGAAAGAGAGATAGAGCAGAAAAGGAAACTGGCATCATCAGGAAAGCTCTCTGATGACTTTGTACCAGGTAACACTGCCTTGGTCGGTCATGAGTCAGAATATGCTGGATCAGAAAGTCATTATGATGAGCATATAGATTTCTCTTCAAACAGTTCTGATCATGCATTTGTTGGTGTTGACAGTCATTCTGGGTGTAATAGTGATAATTTATGCTTTATCATGGATGATTTGCAGGTATTGCTGATGATGATTTAGAAGAGATGGATATTTTGAGCCAAATGGCCCTGATCAATATCAGATCTCAAAAGTTCTACAAGAGAACTGGTAGGAAATTTCCAGGACTCTCTGGCAAAACCAAAGTTGGTTTTGACAAGAGTAAGTTGAGGTGTCACAAATGCCACAGGCTTGGGCACTTTGCAAGAGAGTGTAGATCAACTGGATCTAACTCCTCTGCACCCTTTGTGACCTTTCCAAGCAATAGTTCACAAAACAAAGGGCAACATCCTGCTAGTTCTGGTCATCACTCACAACCTCAATCTCCTGCATACTTTGTCCCTCAGGGTTCAATGCCATATCCTTATCCCTGCTATTACATGCCACAGCCAAATCCAGTTCATGTCCCTATAGCACAACAACCTCAAGCCCTACCTGAGCCTCAACCATCTCCATCACAATCTCAACCTCATCACAGCTTCTTCACACCAGGAGTTGTTGACTGGAGCAGCTTACCAGATGATCTTTCTGGTTTCAATGAGCAACTATCTGCTGGTGCTGGTCAACATGGTGGTGAACATCCTTTTGGGAATCTTGCTCTCATGGCCCTGGAGTCTACTGAGGGTTCCTGCTCAGATGCTTCATCTTCACAGGTAACCCAGATATCTTCTGAGGCTAAAGCCAAGTTATGTTCTGAATCATGCATAGCTGCCTTTGTCTCTATTAGAGAGGCAAATGTAGCTTTAATCAGTCAAAATCTTGAGCTTGAGAAAACTATTTCCAAAAGAAAAGATGAGTATGTGTCTGCACTTAATGACAAAGATGATGAGATTTACAAGCTTAAATGCCAACTTAATGATGAAAAGGCTAAGGTAGAGGTCATACTCGAGAACCACAGAAGTCTCAAAGAGACACTTGCAGCTACCCAAGTTGAGTGTGACCGATGGGTAACATCCTGCAAGGGATTTGAAATGCTTCTCAGCAAGCAAACAGCTTCAAATGTGAAGTTTGGAATAGGTTACAATCATACTGCACCACCTACTGATTTTACTTCAAAATCAATAGTAAAATCTGAAGGTGAAAGTAATTTCCAAACCACATCATCATGTGATTCATCCTCAAATGATAATACAAAATTAGAGGATGAAGTCAGTGTTAAGATCTCAGCAAATCAATTGCCTGATGGTTTAAATGCTGATAAACACATGAAGCTGAGAAATTCAGATGTTGTTCCTCAAAGTACTCCAAGTACTGAAGGGCAAGTCACAACATCTGAAAAGCATTTCAAATCTGATGAAATAAAAGGATTAACAACTGCTGAGGAATCTATCATACGGTCTTTCAGGACGGATAGAGAACAGCTGAAGAACAAGTCTTCAGTTGTTACCGATCCTTCAGTACTTAACACAAGTACTGAAAGGAGGAAAGTACTGAAGATCACACCTTCAGTAGTTTCCACTTCAGCAGTTGATCAATCCAAGATGAAGAATAAGCCATGTGAAATATGTGGTAAATTCAATCATCTATCTGATGAATGCTGGTACAAAAAGGGTTCCAAACTCAACAGAGATAAGCTCATTAAAGAAGAGATAAATAAAATGAAAAATGAGTTTGAAACCAAGTTTGTACCACAGTCATCTCAAACTGATAAACCCAAGGCCTCACCAAAATCCAAAAAGAAGGATGGGGTTTATCAGAAAACAGCTGATAGTGTTCCTCATGATAAACATCAGACGAAGTCTGTGAATTTCAAGAAGGAGGAAATGGTGGGTCACAGGAACTCATCAAAAACAAGTACTGATGTGTCAAATGAGCTGAAGGCTTTAGCAACAAATCAGACACAACTTGTTATGATGGTTCAGCATTTGTTGGGGAGAGTTAACCAACTAGATGCACCTGTGATCAAACCACTGAAAAGGAAATCCAAGCCCAAATCTAAGAATTCCATTTCAGCACCATCTCCACCTTCATCAGCTGTTAATCATGAGAAACAAGTTATGGTTAAATCTGTTGATGAAAACATACCCAAAACCAAAAAGGTTTGGGTCTCTAAAGCTAACTAGTTTCTTATGATAAATGCAGGGTTCTTCAGCATGCCAAAGAAGCATCTGGTATGTAGACAGTGGAGGATCTATGCATATGACTGGGAGCAGTTCTCTTCTTAATGACTACTCTCAAGGAAAGAAGGGATTTGTCTCATTTGGAAATGATGCTAAGGGTTACATCATCGGGAAAGGATTTGTGTCAAATGGAGAAATCAGATTTGATGATGTTAACCATGTGGAGAATCTCAAGTATAATCTATTGAGTGTCAGTAGATGTGTGATAAAGGGCATGTTGCACTTTTCACAAGCCAGAACTGCCGGATTCTGTCTTCCAAAGTTCTGAGGCTGATTGACAAGGTATTGGATGAATATACTCTCCTGAAGGCCAACAGGATAGGAAGAGTATATGCCTTGGATTTGTCAAAGAAGATTGATTTAAAAGGTCATCCTTGCCTGTTCTCCAAGGCCTCTCCTCAGGAATCTAAACTGTGGCATAGAAGGCTGGGTCATGTTAATCTCAAAAACATGAATCAGCTGATCCACAAAGTTTAGTAAGAGGTCTACCAATAAAGGAGTTCCTCTGTGATGAAACCTGCACTGCTTGTTTAAAAGGAAAACAACACAAAGTCTCATTTCCTCCTATAGAAGAACCAAAGTCCACTGCCTGCTTGCAATTACTGCACATGGATCTCTTTGGTCCTGTGAGAGTAATGAGCATGGCAAAGAAGAAATACTGTCTGGTAATTGTGGATGATTACTCCAGATTTGTATGGACCTTCTTCTTGCATTCAAAGGATGAGGCTGCTCAGACAATTATTAACTTTGTGTTGTATGTTGAGAAGCAGTATTCCCTATCAGTCAAGTGTATAAGAAGTGATAATGGAACTGAATTTAGAAACCATACACTTGATGATTTCTACCTTTCAAAAGGAATCAAGAGGCAGTATAGCATCCCAAGGACTCCAGAACAAAATGGAGTAGTGGAGAGAAAGAACAGGACCCTAATTGAAGCTGCAAGGTCCATGTTGGCTGACTCTGGTTTGCCACTGACCTTTTGGGCTGAAGCTGTCAACACAGCATGCTATGTGCAAAATAGAGCTTTAGTGAATCAGAGGCTGATGAAGACTCCTTATGAAGTTCTACATCATTTGGCTCCTCTAATTTCATTCTTCAGAGCATTTGGGTGTCCTTGTTACATTCTCAACACAAAGGATCAACTCCAAAAGTTTGATTCTAAGGTGGATGCAGGGTATTTTGTTGGGTACTCATCCACTTGCAAGGCTTACAGAGTGTTCAACTGTAAGACAAAGATGGTTGAAGAAACCTTGCATGTGAAGTTCAATGAATCTCCTAAGGACAAAATCCCACAAAACCCTGTGGAGTTGTTTGATCTGGACATACTGCAATATGTTCCTTATCAGCCTCCAGCTGTTGCAGATCATGTGAATTCATCACCTTCTGCAGCTAGTCATCCATCTGGTGGTACTGATGTTCATGATGATCCCAGTACTCACCTATTCAAGTTTAGTGATCAACTGCCTGAGTCTACTCAACTTGATGTTCCTGTAGCTTCAGTAGCACCATCCACAACAAATGCTGATGAGATTTCTGAATCCTCTACTTCATTTGATCTGCCATCTAACACTTGGTTTCAAGAATCTGGATCAACATCTATTGCTGCTGAGCGTGCTACAAACACTTGCACAGATCTCATAGTGCATCAAGAGCTGAAGAATCACCCAACGTCTCAAATCATTGGTGATATCAATGTTGGTGTCTCAACTAGAAGTCAATTGTCCAACTTCTGCTTCTATGCTCTTTTCATCAGTCAGCAAGAGCCAAGAACTATCATATTGCATTAAGAGACATTGGATGGGTTGATGCCATGCAGCTTGAGCTTCTTTAGTTCAAAAAGCAGCAAGTGTGGGAACTGTTTCCTCTACCCCCAGGTAAGTGTGCAATAGGCACTAAATGGGTGTTTAGGAATAAAACAGATGAAAATGGGCAAATTGTCAAGAACAAGGCCAGACTGGTTGTCCAGGGGTTTTCACAAGAAGAAGGTATTGATTATGATGAAACCTTTGCCCCTGTAGCCAGACTGGAGTCCCTGCTCCGGCTGTATTGCCTGAAGTATACTCCAGGCACAACTCTGACCCTACAATGAAAGGGGCTGCCCGGCTGCTCAAACCCAAGCAGCGGGAACCCACAGCCTCCACTTCCAGATCCAAAGTCCCCACCAAACCCAAAACCAAAAAGCCCAAAAAGGCTACTCAGGGAGATGAGTCCCCTGAGGATGCCCCGTAACACCAATACAGGAAACACTTACTGGTTCTAACCCCCCAGTAGTGTCCAAGACTCCAACAACCCTAGCCTCTCAGGCATCCTCTCAACAGGATCCTGATGCAACCATAATTGGGGATACCACAATACTGGAACCTATCTCAATTGAGAAGGTTACCATTGAAGAGCACCAGTCACCCCGGGTGCAATCTGCTTCAACCCTATCTCCAAATGCAACCGCCCCTCAAAGCCCAACATTTATTGTTGCACAAGTGTTGAGTCAGCTGCATTCCTCTCCTCCTCCCCAGACACCAATTACAATGGGGAGAACCTCAACAGCTGAGGAAGAGGACCAAAATGCTGCTGATAACCCACAGCACAGGGGTTATAATGTTCAATCTCCCCGTGTAGAGGAGGAGGTTAGAACATCTGGTGAGGCTGCCACTTCTACTGATTCAGCAAATGACCAGGATGAAGTTGGTAACATCTCTAAGACCTCACCAGAGGCAACTGCCGATGAAGGACTCAGTCCTGAGGCAGGAACTCCCCAGAATCAAGAACAAGGGGCACATGCTACAACTGATCTACACTCAGGGCATGTACATCCTGATTCAATCAGGAGGTCAGGTGATTCAGCAAAGCATGATGATGACCTGGGCTTTTTATATGATGTCTTAGCCCATAACACAATCCTTGAGGCTGAGGTGAGCAGACTCAACGAACTGCTTGCCAAAATGTCTCAGGATCAAAGTCCATCTGCCCCAATAAACCCACAGATGGCACCTTCATCTGAAGGTTTCCCAAACACTCCGCCACTTCACTCAACTGAGCCACCAGCCACTGTTGTTGGCACCACCTCTCAGGGACAGAACCCCTCTGAGCAGATGGTTGCTACATTTCAAAATTCCTTACCTCTCATCACTCCCATCATCAATGAGATTGTACATAAAGCCATCGATGAGAGGATCTCCTCGACTCTAAAAACACTTGTTGATGATGCTGTGCAAAAGAAGCTTTCTGCCATTCAAACCCCTGAACCCAATGCACCCAAAAAGGGGGAGTCTAAGGCAGTGAAAGAAAGAAAGAGAAAGAGAGTGGAAGAGGAGAAACAACAAGAAAAAGAACAGGAAAAATAGCTGATAACATACAAGAGAAAGAAAAGTGCTGAAACTCAAAAGCCTGATGAAGAGAAATCATTGGAAGATCTGATCAAAGAAGCTGATGAAGCTCACAGCAGATCAATGGACAAAATAATAGATCAACTCTTCAGACAGGGCTTTGATACAGCCACATTAGACACTGAGATCAGAAGGCTGGAGATCAATGAGATACAAGAAAGATGGGCCAGTTATAGTGTGATGGAAAGGGAGAGGTTGGAGATAATGATCCGGTTTATTGCAAAATACTTGGGAAGATCATTAATTGAGATTAAATCATGGACCAGAGACAGTATTCTGGCAATAACCACCAGAATCTGTGCTTCTGAAGAATTCAACAAGGGGTTGATTATAGAAGCCTTAGACGAAGCAGGTGCTGGGAAGAGAACTGATATGGCCAAGCTTTCCAAAGCCAAACTCACCATAAAAATGCTAGATCAGCCTTCCCAAACTCCCTCTCAAAAACAACCAACCCCACAACTCTCCAAATCAACTCAACCCTCAAAACCAACTCCCTTACCCCAAAAACCACCTCAAACCACATCCAGTGATGCACCCAGAAGGAGGAGAAGGGTGTTGAGGATGGTAGAAGAAGAAGAAGAAGATGATGAAGAAGATAGTCTGCCAATCTCTGCTGTTCTAAAATTACCTGAGCCCAGAAGTCAACAAATGATAACACCAGACTTTCAGAGGCAAATGGTGAAAGTTAAGATTGAAGAAGAAGAACAGCAGAAACAGCACGATGAGTAACTTTTGAAGATGATTGACAAAGAGTTTCCTCAGTCATCATCTATACAAGCCATGAAGAAACACGCTCAAAGGCTGTATGCTCTCAGGTATACCTTTCAATATCAAAAGGAGAGAGTAAGGATTTGGCCAGACCCCAGGGTTAGTTCTAGAATTCATAAGAAATCCATACCAAGTAGATACAATGGCCAAGTGAGAAAGACCATAGATACTGCTATTATGTTGGCCATTGTAGTCTCACCCTGGGAAATACTTGAAGACTTCAAGAGAGCCTACAAGTCAAAGATGACCCCTCAAACTCTAATGGAGAACAAAATGGTCAAGAAGGGGTTGTTATACAAGAGGCTTGAAGAGATCAAGAAAAATGAACTCCAGTTGTTATTAGAAGGGACTCACCCAGATGAGTTTGCTTACAGAGAGATAACAACTGTTGAGTTGAAAAATGGAAAGACGATAAAGTACTTATCAGAGTACTATGGCCCAGAGTTCTTCTTCGAAGGAGAAGCAGAAGAACTCACTAAGGAGGAACAAGTTGTTCTCCTTGAGGCCTACGTCAGAGAGTCTTATAGACTCATCAATGGGAAGTAGGTTTCATGGTTGGGATAACGGCTCTGTGTCCAGTTCCCCAAGACAGAGTTCCCTTCCATCCTTTGACATTCACATCTACTGAAACCTGCTCCCTGGCTTGTGCTTATCCGATATCTCTGAAGCTGATCAAGAGAGTATTTCTGCCAAGAATAAGTGGGACCTCAATAAGCTTAAAGGTTTTGGCTGCATTGGTTCAGGGGGAGTTTGTTGGACCAAAAGAACCAATGGGCCTGATCAGAAAAACCTTTAAGTCCCACGGACATTACAACAACTGAAGTAGTCTGCAACAGCTGAAGACATCAGCTGATAACAAGGTCTGAAGACAAAGTCTGAAGTGAAAGAGCTGAAGACAAAGTCTGAAGTGAAAGAGCTGAAGACAAAGTCTGAAGTGAAAGAGCTGAAGACAAAGTCTGAAGTAAAAGATCTGAAGACAAAGTCTGAAGACAAAAGCTGAAGACAAAGACTGAAGACCAAGTTTCAGATGATTGTCACAACAGCTGAAGAAGACCTCTTCAGTAGTTGTGATGGTTTCCTTTCAGTAGTTGTAGTTTCTTTTCTGTACTTGTAGTTTCAGTAGTTTTATGTTTCTTCGTGTACTTGGAATAATCTGAGATGTTCTCAGTTGTTGTGAACATTCTCAGTAGTTTGCTTACTTTCAGTAGTTTGTAATAATTCTGTTAGATGTCACTATCAAGTGACATCAGCAGACGTCACATTCCTATATATAAGGAATGCAGACCTAATTGTAATCGGTGCAGCTTAGGAAAACCTAGCAGCCGCCACACCGAAGCATGTGTGCATGAATGTTATTATCCCTTTGTAGAAAACCCTATATCTATATAACCGTGTACTGTTCCATTGAATATTTATTGTGTTCTTGCTATATTTGCTTAATTCTTGCTCTAATTCCGCTGTGATTCAACTCTAATTGATCAAACTTAGATCACTGATCCTAACAACCTGAAACCGCATCTTATACTAAAATCAGTTCCCAGTCCTCATTCTTATATATTCATCGCACCGATCTAGCATGCTAATCTCTTAGAACAAGCATACAACCACATAAACCAAGCAAAACATGCAGGCCCTAACACACCCCATAAAAGAACAGGGCCAAACTTACGGTACAAAATACGGACATATTAAAAGTTAGTTACATGTATTTCCAGCCCCAAAACAGGTTTAAAACATAGAAACAGGGGATCTAGAACTCACCTTAGCAGCCTTCGAGTATGAATTCCTTCAAACCCGTCTGCACTATGAGTTCCACCACCTTGAATTCGAATTCTCCTTCTTCTTTCTTCAAAATCCAAAAATTCAGCTCTGCTTTCTCTCTTTAATCTGGTGAAAAGAAGATATGCAGAGAAGAGTGGGCGGCCATCACCTTTTTACACCCACTTTTATTCTTTTTGTCCTTTTTAAACATTTAGCCCCTTAACTTAGGTTAAATTGTGTTTTCCTCTTTTCTTCACTTTTATTCCTCTTTCTCGTCTTTAAAAATTTTATGGGTGTTACAAAACCAATGATGTGGTTTTCCTTGACTAATCTGTTCATGATTTTGAAATTTGTGTGTCCCAACTGTCTGTGCCAAAGCTGTGACTCATCAAAGGATGCCTTAGACAGAAGACATGTTTCTTCTTTTGGTGTAATAGAATTGAGGTTTAAGACATAGATGTTATTCTTCCTTGGGGTTTTTAAGACAACCCATTCTTCAGGAACTTGAAATCCTGGTTTCAGAATATAGCAATGAGTGTCAGTAAAGTGAGTAGAATATTTCTTGTCACAGATCTGAGACACGTTGAGCATATTGAAATTCAGTTGTTCACAGTAGTTCACTCGATCAAAGCTCAACATCCCATTTGTCACAGATCCTTCACCAGTGATTCTGCCACCTTGTGAATCTCCACTGAATGGCACAGAAGTTCCTTGAATATGCTTGAAATCATGAAGGAGGGAACGATCTCCAGTCATGTGTCGGGAGCATCCACTGTCCACGTACCATAAACTATTGGACCTGTATGGATGACCCTGCAAGCACAACAGAACTAGTTAGAATGTGGAACCCAAGCCATGATGGTCTTGGGTTTCCCGTTCCTATCCATGATATTAACTTCTTGGTACTATTCCCTAAATAGTGACTTTGAGTGAGGTGTTCTGGGAGATTTTTGATGATATTTTGCATGTTTCATCTTATCAATTTCAGTTGAAGAGTCAGAAGAATAATGAAACCTTTGATCCCTGTTTCTTTTAAGAAACCTGACCTGTTTTTTATTATCAAACATCATTTTTGAATTATGAAGATCATGTGTTTGGTTGATGTTATAATATTTGTTTCTTTGAATTTTCCTTGACTCTTTTATGTTACCCCTATCACGATCAGAAATGGTAGTCCTGAATTGAGTATTATGAAAGTGATTTCTGATTTTGGGTTTCACAGATAAGATTGGTGAGATGGGCTTGTGTTGAGGAATTCTCAACCCTTTTTGTTTGAAGAAACAATAAGATGTAGTGTGGTTGGTCATATCACAGACTGAACAATATTTATTAAAATAGCAGTTTTTGGTGGAATGATTGTTCATGTCACAGATTGAGCAATATTGATTGAAAAAGCATTTATCTGTACTGTGATTAGACATTTCACACACATCATAATACATGTGTTTGTCTCTTGAAGCTGATCTTGATGTTGAAACCTTAGTAGATTTACCAGCTTTAGATAGAGTTTCAACCTTTGATTTTGGTAGGAAGCAGAATCAGCCTTTTTAGTAGTTTGTTTCACAACTCTACTAGGTTTGTTCTTCCTAGATTGTTTCTGCTTTCTTACCATTTGCTTCAATTCCCTTTCGAATTGATCTACATGTTCTTTATTAAAATTATCAAAACCAACTCCTTGCTTTGGTTTTGATGATTGAGGGTCAGCCTTGATTTTGGTTTTTGATGCTTTTGGAGTTTTGGTGTTCTTTGGAAGTGAAACTGTGTCTGATTTGATTGAATTGTTTGGAGATTTGATCTCACAATCAAAACTGCTTTCAGCAGAAGGTTTCACTGAAATCTCAACTTTCTGCTTTTCTTTCAAAATTGCAGGAACAAATTTCACAAAAGGCACTATCGCTTTGACAGGGCTTCTTGGTTTAATGACATTCACTGTCTTGTCTGAGTACTCTTTGATTTTGATAGGATGACCTAACTTAATTTTCTCCTTATTTGTTTCAATGTAAACATTTGGTTTATTTTGAGGATTTGTGATTTGTGTTATTATTGTTTTAGCTTCACTAGTTTTAGGTTCAATTTTATCAGACAAATGACAGATTCAGGCATGACAGTGTAATTGTCATTATATGGTGGAGGACATGAATTGTATCCAATCCTAGTCAAATCATTGTGCTCCTTCTGTGAATCAAGCATCTCTTGCAGCTTAGCTGAAGACAGTTGAAACTTTTCAAGTTTCACTTCAGTAACTGATTGCTCAGCTCTGGATTGCGCTAATTTTTCAGTTAACTCTTCATTCTCAGCTAAAGAGTGTACTTTTCACCATGTAGTTTTTCAATATCAGAAATGAGAGATTTGATTTTTATTTCAAAACTTTTGATTTCTCTTTTAAGCATCTCAGATTTTACCTTTTCTTCTTTGATTTTATCAGCCAATTTGTGATTGTGCTCACGATATCCTTGCAGTTCAGCTATGCATTTATCACTACAAAGATTAGATTTTACCTCAGATGGCATTGAATTTGGGCCATCATTGATGTGAGCCATAAGAGCATGATTCTGAAATTAAGGCTTTACTTCTTCAGCATATAGACTCCAATCACATACTTCATCTTGTCTGATGACAAGTGCATTTGAAGTAGTTTGGCTGCTTCCATGAGCTTGGTTAGTCAGTTGTGACTGACTTTGATAGGGTTGTTGATAGTGATGCTGCTGTTGATGATTGCTGGAGTGGTAGCTTGCGCTTGGTTATGATGATGATTGGCCCTGTGAATTTCTTTGAATACTGTGGTTGTTCCTTTTTGGAGCATTACATTCCCTTGAGAAGTGGCCAGTCATACCACAATTGAAACATTTGACTTTGGATTTGTCGTGTCCAAGTTTTGTAGTTTCATTCAGACTCAGCTTTCTCCCTTTTCTGAAAAACTTCATGGCTCTTATTGCAATCATAGCCATTTGCCACTACGGATCCATTTCTTCCACATCATCTGGATCCATTTCTTCCAAGTCTTCTTGAATCAAATGAGCAGAAGTGAGTCTTCCTCCAAGATAAGCTTTAAAACTTGCAACAAAGGCATTGTAAGTAGCCTTTTGCTCTTCAGTTCTCTTATCTTCAGATATACTTGTAGGAGTGGCAGCAAATCCATTGACTGAATTGAAGGAGATGGCTTGGTTGTTGAGGGTGTGGCAATGAATCCTGTTGTTTTTAATTGATCTCTTGATGAGAGGAAGTCATCATCTTCAGTGATGAATGCATTTTCCACAGAATGAGTTTCTGATGGAAATTTGTATGCCCTCAATGACTTTAGGTCCACCTAGATTTCTGCTCTTTTCATCAAGTTCAAGAGCTTCAATTTTAGAATTCATAATCTCCAAGGTGGTGCTCTCCAAATCAAGAGTGTTTTTCTGCATGGTTACATTTTGTTTCCAACTTTCTAGAAGACTGTGAAGCATCTTTTTGTTCAGTTCTTTGACTTTATATGTAACCCCCATAATCTCTAAATCATTCACGAGCTGCACAAATCTATGCAGTTGTTTAGAGATTGACTCCCCCTTAGAGTGATGAAAGGTTTCATATTGATTAACAAGCTTATCCTTGTTAATTTCAGCTACTTCACTGCTTCCTTCACACATTATTAACAATGCATCCCACACAGCTTTAGCTGTTCCATACTTCTCAAGTCTTTTCAGCACATCCATCTTCAATGCTTGTGTTAGAATGGAATAAGCTTTGAGATCAATTTTGATCTTCTTGTAGTCATCATCATCAAGAGTGAGATCCTCAATAGGTATTCTTGAGGTTTTGTACAGTGCATCCTGATCAGCAGAGAGTGTCACTAGGATGTGAGGCCCTTTACATATGGATATCCAATAGTCCGGATCTACACCTGTAATGTAATTCATGAACCTGATTTTCCATTGCTTAAACTCAGATTTGTGTTTAAGCATAGGGAGTTTAGGAGTGTGACCAAGTTCAGAAAAATTATGCGAATCCATGTTAATAAGCTCTTTTTAACTGGTTTAAATATGGATTAAATTGATTATTATGTTCAACAAGTCCAAGTAGTCCAAATAGTCCAAAACAGGCTTATGTGGATAGATCTGTTTATGTTACAGGTCTGATTTTATGGATGAGAAACTGTTCACAGATTAGTTTTTAGATGAAGAATACGGATAAACAATGACTGTCAATGAGTTTCAGCAGTTATTCAGTTTGTATACTGAATAGAGGTAGTCAAACACTCTATCAGCAACTCAATCACCAGATCTATCGAGTTCAGCTCAGATCTGAGCAGATCTGAAGAAGAACCGAGAGCCAAAGCTCCGATACCAATTGACTGGGTTTGAGAATGATATTCTCTGTTGATGTGAATCAACAAGGACCAAATGTGATGATTGAGTCAATGATTGTAAGGCGAAATCAAAAAATCACAGAACATTGAATGCTGAATAATACTCATAAATGCTCTTTGTATTAAAGAAAGTGAAAAACGGTTACAATGAATGCTAGGGTTTTCAGCATGAACAGTAACAGTACACCTTGAACATATTACAAAGCAAAATATTCTGATTGTCTAATGTCTAACAACAGTCAGTCTCGGTCACCGCACATACGAGGTTTTCTATTCTATTCATAGGCTGACACATGCCTGAACAAAAGACTAAACTAACCCTGACCTATACATTAGAACTAGTCTAAGTACAAAAGTCTTCATCAGCATTTCTTCTGTACATCCGCATTGACTAATGCGGATGTTATAATCTTGTTAGCATTTCTTCTTGGTCATCCGCATTGACAAATGTGGATGTTGAGTTGTTCATCAGCATTGGTGTTTGGTCATCAGCATTGACAAATGAGAATGAACAAACACTGCGCATTTGTTGCTGAACATCCGCATTTGTCAATGCGGATGTACAAAATACTTCTTCGCATTAGTTCGGCTATTCGTATTTGTTAATGCAGAAGAACAAACACTTAGGCGCATTTGTTCTATGGTCATCCGCATATACAAATGCAGGTAGTCGACGTTTTTATTATTATTGCAGATTCTTCATCCGCATTAGATCTTGGACTTGGGGAGATTTCATCAGAACAACTATCAATCCACCACTTGAATTGGCATGTATGATCCTTTTAGGGTCCAACAGCCTCCTTTCCTGTGCAATTCCCATAAAGTTCCTTTCGGATTCCTGTTTATCTTCTTATTCCAGTTTCCTCCAAATTTCCTTACTATGTTGTTGTTTTTCTATTTTTTTTTTCTCTCCTACTTTTGGATCAGCTAATGATCCATTCCTTATCATCTCATCAGTCAAACTTCCTGCTAAAGCCACTACACCATGAAAAGTCTTGGGCATTGCAGATTTAACCAATCCTCTTATTTGTGGTACTAAACCCCAGATATATCTTCCTATCCTTTTTTTTCTGATATCACCTGATGTGGTACCAATCTAGATAGCTCATTGTATCTATCTGTATATTCCTAATATGCAGCACCCTTAATTTCTAGTGCCAAAAATTCCGCTTCCATCTTTTCTATTTCATTATAGGGACAGTATTTTTCAATTACTAGGTTCCTAAATTCTTCCCAGCTTAATCCATTCATAGCATTTCTTCCTTTGGTTTGGATTTCCATCTTCCACCAAGACTGTGCTTCTCTTTTAAGAGAATGTGAAGCGAACCTAGTCTTACATTTATCAGCACAATCACTGATATCTAATACTGACTCCATTTCCACTAACCAATGTAATGCTTGCACTGCTCCACCTTTTTCATCAAAGTCTCGTGGTTTACAGGACATAAAAGTCATACAAGAGCACCCTTTTCTAACTCCGTCTATAACTTCTTCCTCATGGTGTTCTAATCCATTGGCATTTCCTGGTCTATTTTCTCCAGGCGGTATACCTCCAAAGTTAAGGGTCTGTTGGAGTTGAGTTACTACGTAGGAATTACAGCTTCTAATTGTTAAGTCACTATTTGAGAAATTCTTTCGTTCTAATTTGCAGTGAGATTTACTGGCGGAGCTTCTTCTCCCGACCTAGTTATTGGTCGTCCAACACGTGTAGTTCTTTGTACAGGCTGAGTATTTTTCCTTGGCGGCATATTTCACTATATACCAATTATACTAATATCACAAAATTTTACTCGAACTATATCATAATATTTAATAGTCATAAAAAAATATTTCATTATATTCTTATTCTACGTATTTAAAGTAATCACATAACAGATAGGGTTTCTTATGTTTCTAATTTTTTTCCCCAAACCCAGCTCTATATTATAGTGAATATATTTTTGCTTCCTTTCTTCACTTCCTTGACATCTGCTTGAATCATCCAAATTTCTCGTTGTATCTTCTTAACTTTCTTAAGAATTTGGCTGGTAGTTTCCAACTGACATTCCTCCAACCTTTGCCTCTTAATTTCTCTTTCTTCACTTTTAGAATTATCAGGTTGAATTATGGGTGTCATGTCAGATGTCGTGGGAAAGGTTTTTGGGTTTCTATTTTTTGGATTTTTAACCTTATTAGTTGAAAACTTCTTACCATGCCGTACACTCTTCCTTGGGGTCATAATTGTATAACCTCCTATTGTTACGGGTGCCCGTTAGACGAAAAACTTCTGCTTCGTATTGGTCTTAGTTTTTGGTTGGGATATTTCTATGTGGTCCTGAGGCTCTATTTCTAGTGTTATTTCTTTACGGTTGCTATGATCCGAAGGATCAGTTTCATTATAGTAGCTATCAGAATTAGCAGTACTCATACTGCAAAAATTCTTACAAAATTTCAATTTATACTATCACTAGTCAAATAAATTCACAAATCTCACATTCACATATTAGTCATATACATCTCTATGCAAAGTTCATTATTGTCTAAGCATAGACATGTTCATATAAAGTCATGGAGAGAAAATATATATACATGTTTTAACCATGCTGAAAAATTGCTATCATATGAACTTATAGTTATAGTCTAGGCATTTACTAATAATACCTAATTCTCTATAACCAATGGCTCTGATACCAATCTTTCACATCCCGGCGGAAGCATGAGATACTTGAGTGTGACTTTTGGCTCATAATACATTGATTATAAAGACATACATTCAAAGCAGTTAAATAAACCAAACTTTTATTAGTCATATATATATATATATATATATATATATATATATATATATATATATATTGTTGGTTACATCATATTACAAAATTTGTATCACATGAGACTATTACACTAGTTCTTATCACCCATCAATAAAATTTCAACATTTCCCAGCTAATAATGGACGTGAACATCCATAAAAAGCCTGAAATCCATCAAATCTACTGTCAGCCAAACGCACAGCTACCCTACGTACTCATGCCATTCATTGAACAAGTAGAACGTGTAAACGAAATTATAAAACATGATGTTCTCCTGAAAAAAATACTCAAAACAGTCAACAAAAAGTTGGTGAGAACATAGAGTTAATAACTTAACAAAATTTTCATACTGATGCAACATAAACAAGACCACAACCAAACCTACTTACATGCCAAGTGATTCATAACTATCACATATAAATCATAGAATCAAATAATATAAATCACGACACTTATTCGATAGTCTTAACTGTGTCCAGTCGGTGCAGGAAACATGTTTCTAAGTAGCGCTACCTACATTATTTGACGGTTCCTTATGCGAATTAATGGTTGTGACTTACGGCAATTAATGACAGTATCTTATCAAAATTCTTATTCACGTTAGCATCAACAGTAAAATACATAGTATGCTTTTTCTCCCAAACTTATAAATAAAAAAGGGCTATGTTACTCACCTTATTTCCAGCAACAAGTCAAATATTTCCTTGATTATAAGTTTGAAAGAAAGGTGAAAAGGATGGTTGATGAAGACTTCAATCTCCTTGGGTTCAAATCTTGAAGGAAGGTGTTCTTGAACTTGGATAATTCCTCAAAGGATGTTGATGATGATTCTTTAGTGGTAAAACAACCGAGAGAAAGAGGGGGTGTTGGAGGTGAGAAGGTTATTTTTGGTTTGTGATGGTTGCTGAGAGAAGTAGAGAGAGGTGGGTTATAGTGGTGGTGCACTAAGGTGATAGTGGTGTTGATAAGTTCGGCCGAAGTATAAGGGGTGTGTTAGTTGATTGTAATGATTACGTAGCCTTGATGAGGTGTTATGTAGGCTTAATGTGTGTTAAGTTAGGGGTGTGTGTGTCAAACTACCAAGAGGGTTGAGTGGCAATGGGGATAGGTGTCATTTCCTCATGCTAATGTGTTTAGTTAATGATTGGTTTTAAATAAGTATTCCAGTAATCTTATTGATTTGGAATAGTTTGTGTAAACATCTTAATAATCAAGTGACTAATATTAGCCTAAGTTTTTAAGTTTATTGTTAAACATCCGCAGGAACCCTTCATACATCCGCTATGGAACCTTTATACATCCGCTATGAATCCTTACATGTCCGCTATGGAACCTTACATGTCTGCTGTGGAACCTTACACGTCTGCTGTGGAACCTTACACGTCCGCTGTGGAACCTTACACGTCCGTTGTGGAACTTTACACGTCCGCTGTGGAACTTTACACGTCCGTTGTGGACTGTTATACATCCGCTGTGGACTTTCATACGTCCGCTGTGGACTTTTATACATCTGTTGTGGACTTTTATACGTCCGCTGTGGACTTTTGTTAAAAATTATTTTAAGTTTTGATCTTGTTCATCAGTTAACAGTAGTTTTGCTTGTGTATTAGATATCTTATGGTGCACTTACATGATCATATCCCAAATATACACATATATACGTAAATAATTATGCATGCATGCACGTTAAAGAAACATATACACATACTTATACATGCTAAAACATATAGATAACAATTCTTATCAAATAAAGTCATCTTAGCAATTCTTGATCTACTGTATATACTATCACACTAACTTATAATAATTCCCAAAATTTTAATTTGTCTAACCTTATTTTTAGGGTCGTCACATTCTCCGCCTGTAACAAGAATTTTGCCCCGAAATTCATCTATTGTTACTATCTGGTGATATGAAAAGTTTGTCTTTATAATTTTTCCTTTTCATTCAGTTTAACCTCAAATAAATGTGGATATTTTCTTTTGATTTCATCTTCCCGTTCCCATGTGAATTCAGGTCCTCGTTTTGAATTCCATTTTACCTTCACTATTGGGATCTTAATTCTCTTTAATCTTTTCACTTCCTTATCCATAATTGCCACTGGTTCTTTAACAAAATCAAGTTTCACATTTATTTTGACTTCTTTTTTTGGTATCCTTAACGTCTAATCAATCAGACATTTCTTCAAGTTGGATACATGGAAAGTGTTATGTACTCTACTTAACTCCTAAGGCAGGTCTAACTTGTATGCTACAGGGCCAATTCTATATATTATTTCAAAAGGGCCAACATACCTAGGGTTTAACTTATTTTGTTTTCCAAATTGGATAATTCCCTTTGATGGTAATACCTTTAAGTACACCTTATCTCTAATTTGAAATTCTGAAGGCTGTCTTCTTTTATTAGCGTAACTCTTTTGCCTATCACGTGCTGCCTTCAATCTGCCTTTAATTTCACTAATTTTGTCAGATGTTTCCTGTATAAGTTCTGGGCCTGTAAGCTGTCTATCTCCCACCTCATTCCAACACAAAGGTGACCTACACTTCCTTTCATATAAAGCTTCAAATGGAGCTGCTCTAATATTGGCATGGTAAGTGTATATACCAGTTACCACCAAAATCTAACACACAAGCTCATAACATATCTTCTAGTGTTTGGATTGTTTTCTCACTTTATCCATCTGTCTGTGGATGGTATGCTAAACTCATATTTACCTGAGTTGCTAATGCTTTTTATAAAGTCTGCCAGAATCTTGAAGTAAATCTATTATCTCTGTCAGATGTTATTGAAATGGGTATTCCATGTCTAGACACAATTTCCTTCATATAAACCCTTGCTAATTTCTCCATTTTATAATCTTCTTTGATTGGCAAGAAATAAGCTGACTTAGTCAGTTTGTCTACTATAACCCATATTGTGTCGTACCCACTTGAGGTTCTAGATAATTTAATTACAAAATCCATAGTAATCTGGTCCCACTTCCACTCAAGGATTTCTGGTTGTTGTAAATATCCTGAGGGTTTTTGATATTCAGCTTTGACTCTTGAACAGATATCACATTTTTCTACAAATACTGCAACTGATTTCTTCATACCTGGCCACCAATACTGGTCTCTCAAATCCTTGTACATCTTATTATTTCCCGGGATGTACTGAATATCTTGAGTTATGTGCTTCCTATAATAACATCAAAGAACATAAATCAAATATAAAACTTACTTGAAATGCTTAGATGATGATCCCTAGTATGCGTTTTATGCAAGAAACGTTGAAAATCACCACCAATATGCAAGAACAAGATCAAAGAAGGTATGCTTTGTGTGTGTGTTTGATTTGTTGCGAAATCTGAAGGGTAAGGGGAAAGGGATGGCCAAATGTTGATTAGGGTTGGGGGGTTGGGTTTTATACTTTTTTTTACAAGAAAGGCCCCCGTCTTTTATAAAATTCGTTTTAACACTACGCGATTGAACTTTTTCTACACCGAAACTTCCAAAGGCACATATAATATCAAAGAAACATTATTAACATGAAATAATATTCACTTTGCTAGTTCAAAGGCATATTTATAATAATTAGACATTAAGAGCCGAAAATGCGCGAAAACGCATAAATGCCAGAAAATTCCTAATTTTCACAACCAAACTACACATTTAATCACATAATCATATAAAACATAATTTCACACCAATCATGATTGTTTGAAAACTATTTTGACAAATCACCAACGTTCGGGGACAGACGCGTGTGCGATCCGGAAATTCTCCGAATTACCGATACGTATAATGTTCATAAATGTTTTTGCAATAAATGATGCATTTAAATGAACAACATTAAATGCATGAATGTATGTTCAGAAAACAATGTTCGTGTTGACCAGAAAGTGATCGAAAAATACCGGGTGTCACATCATCCCCTTGTTGAAAGAAATTTCATCCCAAATTTAACTAACTCTGGTAAAAGACGAATGGAAATTTCTCTGATGCCACATCAGATGTAAGTCCCACATCAGTTAAGGAGGAGAACAAAACCCTCTTTATAAGGGGGTGGAAACCTCCTCTACCAAGACGCGTTTTTGTTGGTCCTCGTGATCGATATAACAGTGCAATTGATGAATAAACTTCGAAATCCCACTTAATCAACACAATACTCACAATAACATAATGGATAAGTTTTGAATCTATTCAATAATCACAAACAAAGGCTTAAAAGTAGTAACAAATATGCTTCCAGCAGAAACACAGAGTTGTAACAATAATAATTTAGTATTAGAGTTTTGCAAAACTTACTTACACTGATAGAACATGACTATATATAAGCACTATTAGTTTCGCTGACAGTTTCGCTGGATAGCGAAACTATCTTGACCATCAACTAGATTTACCCGGCAGCGAAAGACAGTTTCACCGGGTTGACCTAGGACATCTTACTACGAGCGAAACTGCAGCTTCGCTCATAATTTTGCAGGGTCAATGAAACTATACAAATACAAAATACATGGAAATAAACTAACATTCATCATGTTACATAAAAGACAAAATAATCCTAACAACTATGGTAAGTCCAACCTATACTAAATCATCAATACTCCCCCTAGGTTGGACCTCACCCTTGATCTTCTCCTTCATCTTCCACTTCCTTAGCAGCTTTATCTGTAGTTTCCTGATCAACTCCAGCTGTACTGTCCTCCACTCCCCTTGCACTAGCCTTTTCAAATTTTCTTGTTAGGTCCTGCACATCCATCCTCAACTCATCAGCTTGAAGTATTTTCTCGGTAAGCTCCTTGACCTCAGCCCTGACACCGCAAGCCTTGTTAGCTACCCTCATGAATAGGCTAGCTTCATTTCTCTTTTCAGCTTCGGCTCCCGCTTTGATGTGATTTTCACACAAAACCACCAAATCTTCATCACAGAAGGAGAATACGTCCATGGGATCAAATAATTTAATTTCTTCTCCACCCTTTAGTTTGATCATAACTTCCCCCATATTATTATCATAGAGCAACTTCTTAAATTTTTGTAATCTTAGGGGAAGTGGATTGGGCACTCTTACTCTATTAACAGTTTTGGCTGGCTTGAGCTTCAACACAATCTTGCCCTTACCGGTAGCCCAATCCAAATCTTTCTTTGATCTCCTCCTCTCAGTTTTCATATACCCAAATGCCTTAAAGTTATCCTTAAGCCCCTTTCGTATCTCATTCTCTAGTATAATTGCCTTCTCGCTTAGGTTTGATTCTATCAAGGGAATCTCAGCCAACCTTCTCAAATCCCATCTTGACAAGGTCTTGAATGCCTTCCTTTTATGTAGATATGAGATTTCCCCTCCTCTTCTTTTAATCATAAACATTTTCAATTCATGATTATATTTCCAACTAACTATCTTCTTGTCAGATTTCTTCCTACTTGGTTCACTTATGCTTTGAAATAATGGAGTCAGTTGTTCTGGTTCTGTCTCCTTAGCAAACCAATCCTCCTTGTTCAACTCAAACACATCTCCTTCGACAGAACTCCTTTGAGCCACATAAGTCATTGGACGCTCATCTAGTTCATAAATATCAGGCTCAAAGTCGTAATCAACCAACTGTTTATCATACTCCTCTTCTTCATCTATCAGATTCAGCTCAACTCCTTTCTTGCCTGCTCCATCTGCTTCTTCTCTAAATACCTCATCACCCGTCAAATCAGTTTGTATATCAAGCCCCAAATCTATAAACCATGCTTCTACAACCCTTGCCTCATCTCCTTCAACACCTCCTGCATCACTTCTTTTCTCAACTCCAGATCCAACAATATCATCAACTCCAACATCAGGACAACCATCATGATTGCCAATAGCACCCGCTCTACCAACACCAGCATCACTTGCATCAACTCTGGCTCCACTTGTGTCTCCTCCGATCCCAGTTGAACTCCCCACTTTTAAAAAGGAATACTTAGACATATCAGTAAGATCATCTCTCTCAGATTGAGTTAACTGGTTGGGCAAACCAGCATTGGCTTTCAGCTTATTTACCTCCTTGAGTAGTCTTTTGATTAAGTCTTATTGATCTATCATCATTTTCTTCATGCTCTCCATTTCCTTATCTTTATCCTGCTCTCTCAATTCTTGATTCACCAACTTTGTCTTAATCATCCCCAATTCAATGATGTATTCAAGTTTCAAATAACATCTTCATCTAGCTCTGACCTTGCATCTCTTCTTTCAGGGGCTTCAGAAAAAGTTTGCTATTTGTGCTTGGTTCTTCTTTTAGCAACATTTGCAGGTTCACCGTAATGAACTTTATTTTTTGTTCTCCTCTCCCTTTGAGTCCTTAATTCCTCCTCTACTTCATCAATTTCTGCTTCAAAATCATACTCTTTCTCCTTTGCATATCTTTTCCTTTTCTTTATTGCTTCATCCTGCTTCTCCATGTTCTCTTCAGCATTTTTTGTTTAATTTTCAGTTAAGATGGCAAATCTAAAGTTTGATGAGAGGACAAACATTGTTGCATTATTGGATGATAGCAACCCAAAGACCATTGGCTTTAGAGATTGTATTAATGGCTAAAGTAGTCCCCAATCAGTTACGCTATATCACACATGCCCACGATCTATGATCTTCATGTAACAGATTTTGGAGAACTGCAGAGTATGACATTGGGTCTAATGCGCATCGGATTACTACTAGAGTCCTTGAGCATGACTTTGTTATTACTGTTGAGACTATGCCAAGAGTATTAAAGCTGGAGAAAGATTGTGGGGATGAGGTGGTAATGTCTGATGCTATTGTTGGTCCTCGTGATCGATATAACAGTGCAATTGATCAAAAACTTAGAAATCCAACTGAATCAACACAATACTCGCAATAACATAAGGGATAAGTTTTGAATCTATTCAATAATAACAAACAAAGGCTCAAAAGTAGTAACAAATATGCTTCCAGCCGAAAACACAGAGTTGTAACAATAATATTTCAGTATTAGGGTTTTACAAAACTTACTTACAATGATAGAACATGACAATATATAAGCAGTGTTAGTTTCGCTGAGAGTTTCGCTGGATAACGAAACTGTCTTGACTATCAACTAGATTCACCCGGCAGCGAAAGACAGTTTCGCCGGCTGACCTAGGACAGCTGACCTTCGCTCATAGTTTCGCTGGGTTAGTGAAACTATACAAATACAAAATACATGGAAATAAACTAAGATTCATCCTATTACATAAAAGACAAAATAATCCTAACAACTATGGTGAGTCCAACTTATACTAAATCATCAGTTTTGCCTGGGCGAGCAACTCGTCGGGCGAAAACAAAACTGTGAGTTTTTGGATGGACAACCCATCGAGGGTGAAGCAGACAATATCGTAGTATGGTTTACGTGGGCTATTACAGATGGTATCAGAGCCAGGGACCGGACCAATGTGCCAACAAGGACGCTGTGCTCCCTAAGGTGGGTGGAGATGTAAGTACCACATCGGTTGAGGAGGAGAACAAAACCATCCTTATAAGGGGTGGAAACTTTCTCTACCAAGACGTGTTTTGCCTGGGCGAACAATTCATTGGGTGAAAACAAAACCGTGAGTTTCTGGATGGGCAACCCATCGGGGGCGAAGCGGACAATATCTTGGTACGGTTTATGTGGGCTATTACATTGAACAACATTCTAATTTGTCTAACTCATTCTCATTTTTTTCACAAACTTTATATGGCTATTACAAAAAGGTATCATATAATCTGGCTTTAGTATATATTTGGCCGTTGGATTCTTCAACAGTAGTTTTTCTTTCTTTCTAAACTTTATCTTTTCTGATGAAATCAATCGTTTCTGTGTGAATGAATGTTTGCTATTGAGTATGAATAACAAGAACAAACACTAGTTGATTTCTCCCAAGGATCTTTTCTAATCTCTCAATCAACAAACATGAACCATGGTGCGGAAACCCATGATTAATGCTATGATATCAGTGTGTGTTTGTGTGTGTGTGTGAGTGCTAGTGATTGAATGATAAATACTTGATTGATTGTTTGTTCAAAAGCTTACAAAGGATTAGGGTAGAATGCTATTTATAGCCTATACACATAGCTATATACAGTTACTAAACTACCCTTATGTAAATGAAAATTACATAAAAATAATCCCAAGTCCTCAAGCTATCCGCTGTGATGATTGGTCATCCGCTGTGGATGTTTGGTCATCCGCTGTGGAAGAAGATTCTTTATCCGCTGTGCAGTGTCAATTGTTGTCAGCTATGGAATGTTCATCCGCTGTGGATGAACATCCGCTGTGGACTTGTATCTGCTGTCTGTTGTTCATCCGCTATAGGATGTCTTCATCCGCTGCACATACTTAGACTGAAATCTTCATCCGCTGCATGTTGACCTTCATCCGGTATGAACTGCTTCTCATCCGCTGTGGATACTTGTAAAAAATTTCTTTTATCTACAATTCTAAAAAGAAATTTAAACAAATATTAGTGTTTGTTATAAATGATAATTATGCTAATGTGTTAGTAAATGATTGTTTGGATGTTAGAACACATTATGTTTGTTTATGTTTTATTATGGCAAGCATCATCCTTTTATGCATTAATGTATAATGCACTTGTTGAGTCCAACAATACTCCCCCTAAGGATGATGTTGCCAACTCTTTTATGTTTTCTTGTTATTGTTTTGCTTGTTAGTAACGTGTGTGTGTGTGTTTTGTTATGATGGTTACAGTAGCTACAGCAGATGCATGTTTGTGTGTCTGCTGTGACAACAGTTGTCAAAAGTTTCAGATTTTTGTTTGTTTTGAACTAATGTCTTCCGAAGCATATGTTTGATAAAATTATCTTCCAAAAGAACATTTGTTTGATGAAACTTGTTTAAATCAAAATGATTGTTTAAATCTTTGATTTAAAATGTATGGTAAAATATTGAAATTTTAACATATTCAATATATGGATGTTAAAATATCACTCACAAGCAATATTTTTCAATATTGTACATATGTGTGTCAAACTGCTATGTTTGGGTGTTGGCTTGACTTGACTTTGTTTAAAACTCAAAATTTAGAAAATTTCAAATTTTAAAATGTATGAATATGCATAATTCTACTGCCTTTGATATTTCCATATTTATTTTATACTCCCCCTAAGGACGATGTTGCCAACTCTTTTATGTTTGCTTGTTAGTAATGTGTGTGTGTGATTTGTTATGATGGTTTCCGTAGCTTCAGCGGATGTATGTTTGTGTGTCCGCTATGACAACGGTTGTCAAAAATTTCAGATTTTGTTTGTTTTGAACTAATGTCTTCCGAAGCATATGTTTGATAAAATTTTCTCCCGAAAGAACATTTGTTTGATGAAACTTGTTTAAATCAAAATATTTGTTTAAATCTTTGATTTAAAATGTATGGTAAAATATTGAAATTTTAACATATTCAATATATGGATGTTAAAATATCACTCACAAGCAATATTTTGCAATATTGTACATATGTATGTGTGTCAAACTGCTGTGTTTGGGTGTTGGCTTGATTTGGCTTTGTTTAAAACTCAAATTTAGAAAATTTTAAATTATAAAATGTATGAATATGCACAATTCTGCTGCCTTTGATATTTCCATGTTTATTTTCTCCCCCTAAATTCTTGTATATTTATAAAAACCTTTTATAAAATGACAAAAAATTGTATGTGTTAGAATGGAAATTATCAAAGTCCAATTGATTGCTTGATTAATAAAAGTTAGAAAGATAATGCCTTATCTAACTAATAAATGAATGATTTTCATGTTTGAACATGAATCATTTGCACATAACATGTGATCATACTAGTCTTAAATTCTCACTAAGCTGTTTGAATGTTTTTCAGAATAGACATAGACTAATACAATGTTGATTGCAGATATTTTGATCCACTTAAACTCATGCATGGTATTAATGATTGATTGAAACAGTGAGTGATTATCATGTTTTGAGTTGATTGATATCAGTTGTATGTACCCCATATCTTATTGTATGTTTGGTACAACCCTCCTCAAGATATGCTAGAAAGCACTTTCAATACTTAAGACCTAGCTACTTAGGAGTACAAATGCTCAATTTGATCCATGATGTTTGATCCTCATTGGGATTCTTTTCACTTCATTTTGGAAGGTGATCCTCTTTGGGATTCTTTTGATTCATTCATAAGGAATGTAGTCTTAAAGACTTTATTTATTGTTCATCCATAATGGATGTGTTCCTCATTAGAAATCTTTTTGGATCATGAATCATGATTTAGGTCATTCAGGTCTGTGCTTAGCACACCAAAGAATGCATTGGTGTACTCCAGGTCTATGAAAATCATAACAAAGGAGACATGTATAATTGAGCAATTTATAAACTGTTTCACTTGGTGTATTGTAGTTACTTTATAAGCAACCAATATTGGATAGATTAATACTCACCATAGACCAATATGTGTTGTTTGACTACACAATCATGAGAATTTAGTTCTTCACAGTTATATGTGATGTTAGGTGTCCCATGCTGAGCCTATCCACATATCAAACAAAGTACAGTCAGTCTTTATTAGTAGAAAATAACTCAAGTGAAGAATATGCTAGTGTACTATCATTTCTCATGAATGATATGTGTGATTCAATATATTTAAAAAATGATGTGTTTGTTTGATATCTTGATTTTGAAAGATACATGTTTGATGATAAACTTGGACTTTGAGAAAATCAAGCTTGGTTGATTTTAATGTTTTGAAAAACATTACTTTTTTTATTCAAAGTTGATCATACCAAGTGACTGAACCAAAAATTCAAATCTTGTTGAATCAAATGGTTTAGTAAATACGTCAGCCAATTGATTGTCTGTATGGACTTTGATCAACTTGATCAGACCCTTTTCTGAGCAATCTCTCAAAAAGTGATATCTGATCTCTATGTGTTTTGTTTTTGAATGTTGAACAGGATTGTCAGTGATAAATGTAGCAGCAGAATTGTCAATGTGTATGGGTGTTTGAAGAAATTTAAAGCCATAGTCAAGCATTTGGTTTTGAATCCAAAGCACTTGAGAACAGCAAGCAAAAGTAGCTATATATTTTGCTTCAGCTTAGAGACATTTGTTTGTTTCTTGCACTACCAAGAGATCATTCTTTATCCAAGAAACTGACAACCTCCGGTAGTGGATTTTCTGTTTTGATTGCATCCTCCATAATCACTGTCTGTGTATGTATATAAGGGGAAATCTTCATCTTTGGGATACCACAAACCAAGAGCTGGTTTGCCTTTCAAGTATCTAAAGATTCTCTTTACTGCATTGATGTGTGATTCTTTGGGATCTGCTTGATATCTTGCACACATACAGACTGCATACATGATGTCTGGTCTGCTTACTGTTAGGTACATCAGGGAACCTATCATGGATCTATAAAGTTTCTGGTCCACTGATTTTCCTTCTGGATTGGGTCCAAACTTTAATCCAATTGCAAATGGTGTTTTGCTAGATGTGCAATCAGACATGTTGTATTTCTTTAATATCTGATTCATATATTTGCTTTGATTGATGAAAATTCCTTCAGCAGCTTGTTGAACTTGAAGACCAAGAAAGAATGTAAGTTCTCCCATTGAGCTCATCTGGAATTTTGATTGTATAAGAGTTTCAAATTCTTTGCAAAGATGTGTGTTTGTGGATCCAAAGATTATGTCATCCACGTAGACTTGCACTACTAACAAGTCTTGTTCTTTTCTTTTTAAGAACAATGTTTGGTTGATTTTCCCATGGGTGTATCCATTCTTTAGTAGAAACTTTGATATCATTTCATACCACTTCCTGGGTGCTTGATGAAGATCATACAGAGCTTTATCTAACTTGTAGACTCTATGAGGGAATTCTGGATCTTCAAACCCGGTGGTTGAGTAACATATACCTCTTCATCTATCTTACCATAGAGGAATGCACATTTGACATCCATTTGGTAGACAGTGAAACTCTTGGATGAGGCATAAGCAAGGAATACTCGGATGGCTTCCAGTCTTGCTACAGGAGCAAAGACATCATCATAGTCAATGCCTTCCTCTTGAGTATAACCTTAGGCTATTAGCCTTGCTTTGTTTCTTATGACAATCCCTCTGTCATCTGCTTTGTTTCAAAAGAGCCACCTTGGGCCAATTGCATATTCACCTTCAGGTAGATCAACCAGCTTCCATACTTCTTGCTTCTTAAATTGTTGTAGTTCCTCTTGCATGGCTTCTATCCAACTGTTGTCTTTGAGTGCTTCGGTGATGTTTTTGGGTACAATTAGGGATAAGAAGCAGGAGTATAGACACATGTTTGCTATATCAGATTGACTTCGAGTTAATCTGGTATTGAGGTCACCTATGATATTTTCTATGGGATGGTCTTTATGAACTCTTGTTGTTGTAATCTAATCAACTGGAATTTTTGGATCAAGATTGGTGATTGTTTGAGAAGGTGATGATGGTTGAGCAAGAGTATTAGGAAATGTTTGTTTATCTGGCTGAGGGATCTCATTGAATGTTTGAGGTGAATCAAGAAAGAAATCTAAGATTTCATCTTCATGATATGTGCTGGTAATGAGTGGTAATCATCATCTTCTTCAGCTTTGATTGGTTGATGTGGTTTTGTTTGGTTGTGTTGTTGTGGTTGGGTGGTAATAGGAGATGAAGATGATGGCGTGTTTGATGATGTTCCTTTCGATGTGTTTGTTTGTTCTGGAGGAGTTGAAACTATTGTACTTGAAGGAGTATTGTTAGTCCTTCTTGGAGGATCAGCAGTCAACGGAACATCAATGGCTGTTGGTGGAACCATTGGATACTCATGGTTATCCTTGGTATCTGAAACATCAAAATAAGATGTGTCAAATGATTTAGTTAAAGCATTAATATCAAACAGCCAGCTTGATCCAATGACTTTCTTAGTGATAGAATGTTCATTAAAAACAACATCTGTTGTTTCTTCCACTATGTTTAGCCTTGGATTGTATACTCTATAAGCTTTTGAGCTTCTAGAGTATCCAACAAATAATCCATCATCTGCTTTTGGAGCAAATTTGGATAATTGTTCTCTGGTGTTTAGTATTGATACAGAACATCCAAATGCCTTAAGAAATCCTATGAATGGTTTTCTTTTAAACATTAATTCATAAGGCATTTTGGAATGTTCTTTGATGATTAATGTTTTGTTTTGTATGTAGCAAGTTGTGTTGATTGCTTCAGCCCAAAAGGATATGGGCAATAGAGAGTCAGCTAGCATAGATCTGGCTGCTTCTATCAATGTTTTGTTTCTCCGTTCAGCTACTCCATTTTGCTGAGGAGTTCTTGCTACTCTGAATTGATGACTAATTCCTTTTTTTGCACAAAAAGAAGAAATGTAGTCATTCTTAAATTCAGTACCATTATCACTTCTTGCTACTTTGAAATGTACCATTTTGCTGGGGAGTTCTTGCTACTCTGAATTGATGACTAATTCCTTTTTTTGCACAAAAAGAAGAAATGTAGTCATTCTTAAATTCAGTACCATTATCACTTCTTAAAGATTTAACTTTATGATCTAATTGATTCTCAATCTTAGTGATAAAAGATTTTATTATGTCTGTTGTTTCTGACTTGTGTAGTAGAAAGAAAACCCATGTGAATATGGTATAGTCAAATACTATAACTTGTGTAGGATGTTTGTTGGGCCAAATATGTCCATGTGAAGCAATTTGAGTGGTGTGTTATTAGAGTTTACCAATTTTGACTTATGGGACACTCTATGTTGTTTGCCTTTCAAACATGCTATGAAGTGTTCTATACATAAGAATTCTTTTTATGGTAAACCTATTACTAGATCACCTTTTACAAGTTGGTTCATTCTGTTAAAGCTAGAGTGTCCTAATCATCTGTGCCATAATTAGGAAACATCTTTTGATGCTTTTGATAATAAACAAGTTTCAGGGGTTGATGCTGAAACAGTATTCATGTCAACAATGTATGTATTGTTATGATAGGGAGTTTTCAAAAGGATACAATCTTCTGGAATTTGAAAACCCGTCTTGAGTATGTAGCAGTTGTTGGAGTCAAATAAGGTTGCATATCCTTTGTCGTAAATTTGGGATACGCTTAAAAGATTAAACTGAAGGTTGGAGTAGTAGTTGACATTCTCAAAGCTAATCAACCAATTAGTTACCATTCCTTCGCCGGTTATCTTCCCACCTGTCTTTTCTCCTCCAAAGGCTACATTACCTCCATGTTTGCTTTTAAAATCTCGAAGAAGGGAACAATTGCTAGTCATATGTTGGGAGCATCCACTGTCAACATACCAAATGTTGTCAGGCCTTCTTTGATGTCCCTAGAAAAGAAAAGAAATTAGTTAGTTGGTGCAACCCAAGCCATAATGGTCTTGGGTTTTCCGTCTTTCCCTACGACACAAATTTCTTCTAGAATGGCATTGTCTGCTGGTTTAGGAATTCTAGGTACACTAGTTTTCCTTTGATTGTTTTTAACTCTATCAGGAGAAGTACTTTGAGCCCTTTTCCTTTGAGAGTTAATGTCTGGTGACAGTCTGTTTAGAGACTTATGTCTCCTTATTGGTTTTTTAAAGTTGTCATAAAATGTTTTGTTACTGTTTAAAACAACTTTTTGGTGAGGAGTTTGTCTTGGACACTTGTTTGTTTCTTAGTTGATTTCTTAACTTGAGCCTGTTTGTTTTGCTTTTTGTTTTTCTTATTGAAAAAACAGTTTGCAGTGCTATCATTGTTTCTTCCACAAATTGAACAATAATTGTGAAAATGGCATGTTTCAGTACTCTGATTGTTCATGTTATAGTACTTACAGTATTTACCATACTTGCATTTTTTCAGTGAAGTGTGTGTATTGATCACACCACTCACAATATGGTAAATTTGCATTGCCTTGTTTGTTTATAACTTTTGATTTTAAATTTGATTTTAAAGGTAAGTCAAAAGTTACAGTTACTTGTTTTTGCTAAATGGGAGCTTTGGGTTTCCCTTTGTTTGTTAGAGAGGCAGTGGAAGATCCAGCTATTCTTCCACCAGAGCAGATATCAAACCCTTGAGTCTGCTTTGTTTGTTTGGTTGGTGCATCAACCACACTTGAAACCTTTTGAGTTTCAGTAAATGGTTGAATTGGCTCATCATCCAATAAATCAACCTCATCATCATCTGTTGTTTGTTCATCAAATTCATTATTCTCTCCTTGATAAAAGTCAGTTGATTTGATTTGTGGTGATACTGAACTTTTAACAAATTTTATGAGGTGATTTTGATGATGATGATGATGATTGTTTGGAATCATCAGTCTTTTCATGAGTGTTAGGAGATTCATCCTGTTTGTTGTTCATAGAGTCAGGTAAAGGAATATAATTATCATTGTAAGGTGGGTTGACGTTGTTATATCCTAAACCTGACGGGTCTTTGAATACCCTTTGTCGAGCAAGAAGTTCTTCGAACTTCTTGTTGCTTACCTGAAACTTCTGAAGTTTTACTTCAGTTTTAGCATACAATGCTTTTGATTCAATCAATGATGCAGAGAGGTGCTCAACTTGAGCTGCTAGTGTTAATTTCTTAGACATTAGTTTATCTAAGTCATTTTGTAATGAAAGTATTTTGGTTGCATATTGTTTATGTTCTGATTTTAAACTTTCATTTAAAATGTTTGTTTCTATAACTTTCTTTGAAAGTTTGTCTGCATGCTCTCTATATCTGTTGACCTCATCAACACATACCTGTGTGCAGAGGTGCTCCTTTACCTATTTCAGGATGTCTGATATTTTATCTTAAATATCTGCCATAAGGGCATGATCTGGAGATGGAATTTCAGCCTCATACATGCTCCAGTCACATTCACCATCTTGTTTGATTATCATTGCAGAAGATTTTGAATGTTGATTTGGACTGTACTGTGTGATTTGTGGTGGGGTTGGTGTAGCTAGAATGCTGATTGGAGGTGGTACCTGTCTGTTGGAATGATAACCACTAGATGTTTGTGCCTGATGTGTGTTTCTGTCAACTCTTGGTTGTTGACATTCTCTTGAAAAATGTCTATATAGTTGACAATTGTAGCATCTCACTTTTGTTTTGTCAAAACCAATCTTGGTTTTCTTGTCCATACTCAACCCCCGATTTCTTTGCAAAAATCATTTAGATCTGTAGGCAATCATAGCCATAGACCATTGAAGATCCATTTCTTCAACCATGTCTGGTGGGAGTTCATCCAAATCTTGTTGAATGATCTGTGATGGTGTTAGACTTGCACCCAAAAAGGTTTCAAAACTTGTTGAAAAGGTTGCATAAGCTGCCTTTGCTCTTCACTTTGCAGGATTATAGTAAGAGCATCCATTGGCTTTTCAAGTCTATGAATGTTGTGGGTCTGAGTCTGTGGCTGTTTGTTTGAGTTCGAGGTATGTGGATGTTGTTTAGTCTGAGGTGTTGCTTTATGTGAAGCATGCACACCAGTCTTTTTAGACTTTTGTTTGTTGCTGGATGATTCAGGAGCTGAGAAGAAAGATGCATCACTAGAATCTAAAAATTCTTCATCTTCTTCTTCTCCAGTGCTTGTCAGAAATGCACTGTCTATTTGTTGTGGTTCTTTAAATTTGTAAGCCTCTACATGTCTGATGTGATTGTTATTTATGGATTTTTCATCCATTTCAGAGCTTTAACCTTGGCTACTAGAGAGTCAAGGGATAGGGCTTCCAAATCCAATGTTGCTTTCATTACTGACACTGACTTGTAAGGCCCCGTTCCCGGGACACTTACAGCTGGTCAATCATTGCACATAAAACATAAAAGATATATTTAAGTCTACTAAAACAATGCGGCGGAATACTTAACAAACCATTTTTTTATATTAGTGACCACTTTAGCAAGACAATACAATCATTGTTAACAATTACCAAAAATCTCATTGTTTGCATTGCAATGCAAAAACGTCATTTGACATAAAATGGATGCCATCCCAAAAACTTGCTAAGTAGCTACCCCGTGCCATCCTCAACAACCATCACTTGCCAACTGGAAAATACATAAAAAGTCAGCGTTGCTTAGTGAGTTCTAGTTTTATAAATAAAATACTTTACTTTCATTTAAAACTGTTCTTTACATTCGTAAGCGATCATACATCATACGTACAAATAGATAATCTCATTATTATCTTCATCATTGTTCAATTCGTACATTTCGAACATTCATCATTATCTTTCACTTCAATATGGATCCTGTCTCATGCAATACCCGACTCATGTCTGAAGACCGACAGTACCGGGGTACGCGACAAGGATCCCCTTCGAGTCACAAAGACTCCCTTCGAGTCACAAAGACTCCCTTCGAGTCACACAGACTCCCTTCGAGTCACAAGGACTCCCTTGAAGCCACAAGGACTCTCTTCGAGCCACAAGGACTCCCTTCGAGCCACAAGGACTCCCTTCGAGCCACAAAGACTCCCTTCGAGCCACAAGGACTCCCTTCGAGCCACAAAGACTCCCTTCGAGCCACAAGGACTCCCTTTGAGCCACAAGGACTCCTTTCGAGCCACAAGGACTCCCTTCGAGCCACAAAGACTCCCTTCGAGCCACAAGGACTCCCTTCGAGCCACAAAGACTCCCATCAAGTCACAAGGACTCCCTTCGAGTCACAAAGACTGCCTTCGAGTCACAAAAACTCCCTTCGAGTCACAAAGACTCCCTTCGAGCCACAAGGACCCCCTTCGAGCCACAAGGACCCCCTTCGAGCCACAAGGACCCCCTTCGAGCCAAAAGGACTCCCTTCGAGCCACAAGGACTCCCTTCAAGTCAGAAAGACTCCCTTCGAGCCACAAGGACTCCCTTCAAGTCACAAAGACTCCCTTCGAGCCACAAGGACTCCCTTCAAGTCACAAAGACTCCCTTCGGGTGAATCTCATGGATTAAACCCCTTATGAGTCTGTTGTGACACACAGTCACTCACCTCAGTCTTGCTTGCAAGACTATTATTATGTTCCACTTTTCATTATTGTTATCTTTCACTTCGTACATAATACTTAACATTCATTCATAGCCATACCACGTAAAGTCATACATCATACATAACGTATTATAAAACATAATACGTAATAGGAACATAAAGTCAACATAACACATTCATACATAGCATCACATAAACATCACATACCCCATTACACATCATCATAAACATCATGCATCAACCATTCACATACGTTCAACATAAAAACATAACCGACCCTCCGCGGGGCAGCAGGGGTTCGGGGCGACAGCCCCTGACAGCGGGGTCCTAGGGGCAGCAGCCCCTAGTGGGGTCCAAGGGCAACGCCCCTGGCTGTTAAAACCTTTTTAAATTCTTGGACATTTAAAACATATATTCAGTATGCATTTCCAACCCCAAACAAGTTTAAAACCTTTAAAATAGGGGATCTAGAACTCAGCTGAACTCAGCGAGTAGCTTCTCAATCAAGCTTTCTAAGCAGGGGTCGCACTACACAGCCTGCAGATAAGTTAACACTCAAAGGGGTTAATTTCTGCCCAATTTCGCTGCATGATCAGCAGTTTCGCTGCTAGTTTCGCCAGCAGTTTCGCTGGCACCTTCGCTGGCAGTTTCGCTGGCATCTTCACTGGCATCTTCGCTGCCAGTTTCGCCTAACTTTCTTTGGAAATTCAAGTCTGCGAGACTACCTGCGAAACTATAGTTTCGCAGGAAGATCCATAGTTTCAGTGGACGACTACATAATTTCACTTGATGAACATCCACTTTCGCAGAACGGGCTGAAATTACGAACCAACCCATTTTTGACACAAAACTTCAATCTTTTACACCCAAATCCTCAGTTTATCACCCAAGAAGCTATATCTAAGCTTCTTACATGTTTTCTTACACAAAAACGTGAGTTTTTAGCGATTCTTTGCCACTTTTAAAAATCCCAAACCCTATAATCCGGGTTTGCCCTTAAAGAACCGGTTAAACGATGTTTCTTACCTGGATTCTTGGTCTTTTCTTGCTGTTTTGATGTGTACAAACACCAATCTTCAATCTCTTGATCAACCGAGCCTTGGATCACCACTTTCTCTCCACTTTCTCTCACTACACTCTCTCTCTAAAAGTTGGTGTTGAGTTGCAAATGAGAGTGGCTCAAGCTGACTCGTTTATATATACCGAGCGTTCCCGGGACCTTAAACTCGCCGAACACATAACCTGCGAGGTCTACTGGTCCAAACTCCATTTCCCGCTTATTTTCTTTAAATAATCCCGGCTAAGCCCATTATTATTAACTGGCTCGCTTTGACTTTATTCCAGGCGTTACATGACTGAGTCTAGCTTTCAGGCAGTGTGTGCAACATCTTTATGTTGATTTCAATAGCTTCTGTGACATCCGGTAATTTTCCGTTACCAAACTCCGTTAGTTCCGTTAGGTCTTGCATACACGTGTCGTGAGCACACACTAGTTGTCATTGAACATTGGTGACTTAATAATAATTAATAATATTAAACAGATAATTATTTAACTAATAATGTTGGTTATTAGTTGTGCTTATGCGATTTAAATATTATTTGTGGATTTATCTTGTAACGTGCCAACGTGTGTATTTAATCGTGTATTTTTGTGACTAGTGAAAATAATGCATATGATTATTATTGTTAATTAATAATGTTTATATTAGTAAGTTAAAACCTTTTAAAAAGTAATTAAAAGCTTAGTTTTAATAAAATGTAAAACTATAAGGGTTTAAGTGGTAATATTGATAAATTAAATAAAAAAAACTAACCCTAGCCCCCACCCATACCCATCGGCCGCGAACACCTTCCAACCACCCACACCATCATGATTTTCAGCAAGAACAAGCAAGAAAGCTTCGGTTTGGTTCGACTTCAAGGGTTATAACACGTTAGAAACATCAATTCTTGTCCAATACGTGATTAAAGGTTAGTTTTTTTGTGGTTTTTCATGGTTTGTTGTTATGGCCGAAACCCTAGATCGAAATTGATGCTTGGATGTTGAATTTTAGATTGTTTGATGAATGTGTGATGTTAGTTAGATAGTATTGTTGATGGTTTACGTGGATTATGCAAGAAATTTACGATTTTGATGCGTTGTTCATACGTTACTATTAATAGTAACTTTATTGCATGAAGTTGGTGATTTGATGATGAATTGATGATGATATGGTGTTTATGATGTTGTATGAATGTTAGAATGATGATGATTATGCTAGAAATCCAAGACTTGTTAATGTAGTTCATACCTTACTAAAAGTAGAAACTTTTGGATATGGGTTTTGTGAATTGTGATGATTTGATGTGTTGAACATGTTTAAATGAAAGATATGAACTTGAATTGGTATATTGTTAATGAATTCATGAATGTATTGGGTGTTAGATAGATTTTGGGATGTACTTTCCCAAAAAGGAAACTTTAATTGTATAGAATCTTGGATGTGTTGAATTGAGCATGTTTGCAATGTTAGGATCATGTTAGTATGTTCATTGATGGTGTCTAATGTGGTGGAATGGATTAGTTGGGTTATATGGATGCTTGTTTGGTTATTTGGAGATTTGATCTCTTAGTGGGTATAGATGGTGATGGATTATGTGGGATATGATAGGATCATGTTTGGGATTATAATAGATCACTGTTGGGTATCTTGATTGGCATGAATCTTGTTGAATAAGGTGATGATGATCGTCATACACGCGTGCAAATCTGAGGCCCCTACTTAGTAGGATGGCAGGGTTTAGGGTGTGAAGTCGTGAGTGGCTTCACATGGCATGTTGTGCATGATTAGACTTTATGTATGATGTACTAGTTATGATGTGATTGTAATTGTGTTGAGTATGTTGACTACTTGAGATTCGAATGAGTTGTATGGTAATCTAGTAGTATGATGATCTAGGTAGAACAAGTGGTTGATGAAATGACATACGTGAACAACTTGTATGATAACCATGTATGATGAAGTGTTATGCTTGATTAAATGGAATTTCAATTAATATGTCACCAACGGGTCAAACGGGTCAACTGGGTCAAATGTGTCTTGTTTTTCTAAAACCTTTGGTCAATGTGTTATTGAGCACTTAGGGTTGTTATGGTTCTGTGTACACGTACTCATGTACTTTCATGTTCTAGGTAACCTCTGAAGGTTGTCTTTCCTCTCCCTTTCAAGTCAGCTTTTATATCGTTCGTGTGCATACCAGGTGAGTTCATGCCCCACTCTTTTATACACTCTTTTTTGGGGGAGATAGCATACTGACTTACAAACGCTTTATTATTATAAGATGTGTAAAGTATGATATAGTGTTGAATACCATGAAAGTCCTCACACTTTCGGATCATTAATAATGGTAACTAGCGGGAAATCTTGGGTAGTACTACTGGGTCTGACGAGCCCCACTTGTGCGACTCGAGGTCAAACGGGGTGCAATTTTGTCCTAACATAAACATTGTCACAACCTAGTAAGTCATGACGGGAGGCAACAAACAAAACACATTCAGCTTCGATTGCGAAATCACCTTGGGGAGCGCCAGTTTTGTTTGTTAAGAAGAAGGATGGCACATTTCGAATGTGCATTGACTATAGAGAACTGAACAAGGTTACGATCAAGAATAAATACCCTTTACCTCGTATAGATGATCTGTTTGATTAACTTCAAGGATCAAGCTATTATTCTATGATTGATTTGAGGTCTGGTTATCATCAACTGAGAGTTCGAGAAGAAGACATCTCAAAGACAGCATTCCGTACACGTTATGGTCATTATGAGTTCTTGGTCATGCCATTTGGGTTGACAAATGCACCGGCCGTATTCATGGACCTCATGAATCGCGTGTGCAAACCCCATCCCGATCAGTTTGTTATTGTGTTTATTGATGACATATTGATCTACTCAAGGACCAAGGAAGAACATGAGGAGCACTTACGTTTAATCCTGGAATTACTCAGGAAAGAGCAACTATACGCCAAGTTTTCTAAGTGTGATTTCTAGATACGTGAAGTGCAATTCTTGGGTCATATTGTTAATGAGAAAGGGATACATGTCGATCCAGCAAAGATTGAGGCGATAAAGAATTGGTCAGTTCCCAAGACGCCTAGTGAGATACGATAGTTTCTTGGACTGGCAGGAAATTATTGACGGTTCATTGAAGGATTTTCCAAGATCGCACAACCTCTCACAGCTTTGACTTATAAAGGAACACTGTATAAATGGGGTGATAGTCAAGAGTCCGCTTTCCAATTACTGAAACAGAAACTGTGTAGCGCACTGATATTGGCGTTACCAGAGGGAAGTGATGACTTCGTAGTCTACTGCGATGCTTCTATTCAAGGACTTGGTTGTGTCCTGATGCAGCGAGATAAGATGATAGCTTACTCCTCGAGACAACTGAAGGTTCATGAGAAGAACTATACCACCCATGACTTGGAGCTGGGTGCGGTAGTTTTTGCCTTAAAGATCTGGAGACATTACTTGTACGGTACCAAGTGCATGATTTACACCGATCACAAGAGTCTTCAGCACATCTTTGAGCAAAAGGAATTGAATATGAGGCAAAGACGCTGGGTAGAATTGTTGAACGATTATGATTGTGCTATCAAATACCATCCGGGAAAAGCTAATGTAGTTGCTGACATGCTGAGTAGAAAGGAAACTGCTAAGCCTCGACGCGTGCGAGCTTTCCAACTCACCATTAGTACACAGTTACCTAAACAAATCCGAGAGGCTCAGACCGAAGCTCTGAAGGCAGAAAACATTAGGTCCGAATCCTTATGAGGAATGGACAAACAACTTGAAGTGAAAGCGGATGGGATTTGTTATTTCATGTACAGACTCTGGATACCTCTGCATGGAAATCTGAAGGACTTGGTCATGAGTAAGGCACACAAGTCTAAATAATCTATACATCCTGGATCTGATAAGATGTATCATGACTTGAAGGCGCACTATTGGTGGCCTAACATGAAAGCGGATGTAGCTACATATGTGAGTAAGTGTCTGACCTGCTCGAAGGTAAAAGTGGAATATCAGAAACCATCTGGACTATTACAACAACCTGAGATCCCTATGTGGAAGTGGGAACATATTTCAATGGATTTCGTTACCAAACTACCACGGACTCCTACTGGTTGTGACACGATATGGATTATCGTAGACCGATTAACGAAGTCCACTCATTTCTTGACAATAAAGGAAACGGACAAAATGGATAAGTTAACACTACTCTATCTGAAGGAAATAGTTTCGAGAGATGGTGTACCAGTCTCAATTATTTCTGACCGTGATACTCGTTTTACATCGCGCTTCTGGCAGTCATTACAGAAATCTTTAGGTACGCGATTAGACATGAGCACTGCTTATCATCCACAAACTGATGGTCAAAGTGAGCATACTATACAGACACTAGAAGACATGCTACGTGCTTGTGTGATTGACTTCTGGAATAACTGGGAAGTTCACCTACCATTGGTGGAATTTTCTTACAAGAATAGTTATCACACCAGCATAAAGGCAGCACCTTTTGAAGCTTTGTATGGGCGAAAATGTAGATCACCAGTTTGACAGGCTGAAATTGGTGAGAGTCATCTAACGGGTCCCGAGTTAGTGCACGAGACCACTGAGAAGATTGTACAGATAAGGAACCGTATGGCTGCAGTGCGCGACAGGCAGAAAAGCTATGCAGATAAGCGACGGAAACCTCTAGAATTTTAGGTTTGTGACAAAGTCTTATTGAAAGTCTCACCATGGAAAGGCGTCATTCGGTTTGGCAAGAGAGGAAAGCAAAATCCAAGATATGTTGGACCATTTGAGATATTGGAAAGAATAGGTCCAGTGGCCTATCGATTAGCCCTACCTGATTCACTGACTGGAATTCATGATGTATTTCATGTCTCAAACTTGAAGAAGTGCTTAACCGATGAAACAATGGTAGTACCTCTTGAGGAAGTGCAAGTAGATGAACAATTACGCTTCATTGAGGAACCAGTCGAGGTGATGGATCGTGAAGTAAAGACGCTTAAGCAAAGCAAAATACCCATAGTCAAAGTTTGTTAGAACTCGAGACGTCGACCGGAATTCACATGGGAACGGGAGGACCAGATGAAGCTTATGTATCCTCAACTATTCGAAAAGATGATGCCAGCCGACGAAGGTATTGATTTAAATTTTGGGACGAAATTTCTTTCAACATGGGGATGATGTGACAACTCACCCGAAACTCACTCGATTACTTTGTACTAATGCAGTAGACCAGTGATGGAACACATACCATGTAACGCAATTTTCGGGACGAAAATTCTTTCAACATGGGGATAATGTGACATTCGGTAATTTTCCGTAACCAAACTCCGTTAGTTCCGTTAGGTCTTGCATACACATGCCGTGAGCACACACTAGTTGTCATTGAACGTTGGTGACTTAATAATAATTAATAATGATAAACAGATAATTATTTAACTAATAATGTTGGTTATTAGTTGTGCTTATGCAATTTAAATATTATTTGTGGATTTATCTTATAACGTGCCAACGTGTGTATTTAATTCGTGTATTTTTATGACTAGTGAAAATAATGCATATGATTATTATTGTTAATTAATAATGTTTATATTAGCAAGTTAAAACCTTTTAAAAAGTAATTAAAAGCTTAGTTTTAATAAAATGTAAAACTATAGGGGTTTAAGTGATAATATTGATAAATTAAATAAAAAAACTAACCCTAGCCCCCACCCATACCCATCGGCCGCGAACACGTTCCAAACACCCACACCATCACCATTTTCAGCAAGAACAAGCAAGAAAGCTTCGGTTTGGTTCGATTTCAAGGGTTATGACACGTTAGAAACATCAATTCTTGTCCAATACATGATTAAAGGTTAGTTTTTTGTGGTTTTTCATGGGTTGTTGTTATTGCCGAAACCCTAGATCGAAATTGATGCTTGGATGTCGAATTTTAGATTGTTTGATGAATGTGTGATGTTAGTTATAGATAGTATTGTTGATGGTTTATGTGGATTATGCAAGAAATTTATGATTTTGATGCGTTGTTCATACGTTACTATTAATAGTAACTTTATGGCATGAAGTTGGTGATTTGATGATGAATTGATGATGATATGGTGTTAATGATGTTGTATGAATGTTAGAATGATGATGATTATGCTAGAAATCCAAGAATTGTTAATGTAGTTCATACCTTACTAAAAGTAGAAACTTTTGGATATGGGTTTTGTGAATTGTGATGATTTGATGGTGTTGAACATGTTTAAATGAATGATATGAGCTTGAATTGGTATTAATTAATTCATGAATGCATTGGGTGTTAGATAGATTTTGGGTTGTACTTTCCCAAAAGGAAACATTAATTGTATAGAATCTTGGATATGTTGAATTGAGCATGTTTGCAACGTTAGGATCATGTTAGTATGTTCATTGATGGTGTCTAATGTGATGGAATGAATTAGTCGGGTTATATGGATGCTTGTTTGGTTATTTGGAGATTTGATCTCTTAGTGGGTATACATGGTGATGGATTATATGGGATATGATAGGATCATGTTTGGGATTATAATAGATCATTGTTGGGTATCTTGATTGGCATAAATCTTGTTGAATAAGGTGATGATGATCGTCATACACCCATGCGAATCTGAGGCCCCTACTTAGTAGGATTGGCAGGGTTTAGGGTGTGAAGTTGTGAGTGGCTTCACATGGCATGTTATGCATGATTAGACTTTATGTATGATGTACTAGTTGTGATGTGATTGTAATTGTGTTGAGTATATTAACTACTTGAGATTCGCATGAGTTGTATGATAATCTAGTAGTATGATGATCTAGGTAGAACAAGTGGTTGATGAAATGACATACGTGAACAACTTGTATGATAACCATGTATGATGAAATGACATACGTGAACAAGTTGTATGATAGATCACTTTCAAATCTCTGTGAAAAGAAAGGAATATTCTGTCAAGAGAATGTTAACTTTTTAACGATGTCAGTCAAATAAAGTCAAAACCCTAAAAACACAGAAATTGTTTTTAACAGTTACATTTTTGGATCAAAAAGTAACTTTTTCAAAAATTTCAAAAGAAGATTATATGTCTTCTTTGATTTCTTGATGAACCAACACAATCACCGTAGATTATGAAGGTTATGAATGATCAAACCTAGGTTTTATTCTAGGGTTTGTTGGCGACTATGTTGTTCTTCACAGAATCAACAATCGGTTTGTTGATTGAAGAACAAAAACCTGATTCAAGTGAGTTTTTCACTAGAATATGATGATTTTAAACACTTTGAATGATTCAAAATGTTCAAAACAATGTGTGTTTGATGAAAATATGATGATTTTAAACAGTTTGAATGATTCTGTGTGAATGAACGTTTGCTATTGAGTATGAACAATAAGAACAAACACTGGTTGATTTCTCCCAAGGATCTTTTCTAATCTCTCAATCAATAAACATGAACCATGGTGCGGAAACCCAGGAGAGATGCTTGATATCAGTGTTGTGTATGATTGTGTATTATTGTGTGATTACAAGTGCTTGGATGATAATATCTGCTTGATTGTATTGATTGTTCAAAAGCTTACAAAGGATTAGGGTAGTATGCAATTTATAGCCTATACAAAGAGCTATATACAATTACTGAACTACCCTTATGTAAATGAATATTACATAAAAAATAATCCTAAGTCTACAAGCTATCCGCTGTGATGATTGGCCGTCCGCTATGGATGTTTGGTCATCCGCTATGGAAGAAGATTTTTTATCCGCTGTGCAGTGTTGATTGTTGTCAGCTATGGAATGTTCATCCGCTATGGATGAACATCCGCTGTGGAATGTTCATCCGCTATGGATGAACATCCGTTGTAGACTTGTATCCGCTGTCTGTTATTCGTCCGCTGTGGGATGTCTTCATCCGCTGCACACACTTAGACTTAAATCTTCATCCGCTGCATGTTGACCTTCATCCGCTGTGAACTGCTTCTCATCCGATGTGGATACTTGTCAAAATTTTCTTTTATCTACAATTCTGAAAAAGAAATTTAAACAAATATTAGTGTTTGTTATGAATGATAATGATGCTAATGTGTTAGTAAATGATTGTTTGGATGTTAGAACACATTATGTTTGTTTATGTTTGATTATGGCAAGCATTGTCCTTTTTTGCATTAATCATTAATGCACTTGTTGAGTCCAACATTTTCTAATTTGATCATCATCCTGTAAGAGTTGAACCCTTTTCTTTGAACTTAGATCTTTTACTGGTGAGGCGTGACCCTTTTCTTTCAATCCCTTTAGGAAAGTTGCAAGAAATGGACCGGTCTTTGTGACACCAGTGCTAGACACATCTTGTTTCACAGAGTTAGTTATAAGAAATAGTTTATCTTTAAAGAATTGAGTGTTTAAATATTTAAAAATATTTACTTTCTAGTCAATAGTACCCTTAGAAACAAATCTATTCTTGAAATCCTTATTTAAGATAGATTTTGTTTGCTTGGTTTGTTTAGCTTTAGATTTATCGTCACTATAATGAAATTTCGCCTTTAGTTTATGATATTTGGACAAAGAGCTTAAACATGATGATTTGATATAAGAAATAACAACCCTTTCCATTTAAAGGTTGAGATGTTTATAGAAAGATTCATTTCTATTACATATCACATTTTTATTATCACCAAAAACATTCTCATCATCACTTTCCCAATCCTCTACCACCCCATCTATTTTCATTGATTCTACACAAAGCTTAACATCACCAGTTTTAATTTTAGATATTGTTTTAGGATCAATAGTCAAAGGCACGTTGGCTGAAGGTTTTGAGTCACTTTTTGGTTGAAATTCTAGACCATATATCATGTCTTCATCTAGTGCAACACCAGATGAAGGCATGCATGTGCAATCATAATTAATGGGCAGAACAATTTTAGCAAAACCAACACCGCTCTTACTACCATTAATCTTTTAAGTCATTTAAGATTTGATAACCCCTTTAACTATTGTTGATGAAAGTTCAAATTTCACAATAGTAGGCTTAGTTATGGCTAGTTCACTATGAAGTCTATTTATTTCGAAAGCGAGCTCATTATTTTTATGATAAATTATTTTAACACATTCTTTGACATATAGATTTAGTTGCAATTGATAGACTGTTTTATTAAGACTGCCAATTTTTTCTTAGAAGATACTTTCAACAAACTTATATTTTCTTGTTTAATATTGAAATTTTTTCAACTTTTAAAATCATGTTTTCATTATAAGCTCTGTATTTTTGTACTTTCTCAACACAATCTTTATGCACAGATTATAATACACACGTCGGTTTGTGCTATGTATGATTCAAAAGCATATGGAACTATATTCACCACAAAAGCTTTCAGCATATTTTCTTCCACCACTATTTCCCCTTTGGCTCATGCTAATGTAATCCCAAAAGCAACTTCAACTTTTTGAGCTTCAATAGTGTTTGTTGGTGTAGTCTCAAGAGCAAGTGGAATATTTTCAACTTCCATAGTGTGTGCTGGTGTAACCTCAATAGCACCTTCAAAATTTTTAGCTTTATCTTAAACCTTTTTTTGAACCTTCTTCTTTCTCAATCTCACCCTCATTAACAATTTCATCCACCACCAAAAAGCTCAACTTCTTTGATTATCATTTGCAAACTTTCTTCTCTTTTAATAGCTTGACATTCTGGTATTGTCTTAAGTTCATATTTCATTTGATCATCAATTACACCATGAAGCAAATTAGCATAAACAAATTCAACAAATAAATTCTCATTCTTTATAATCTTTTATTCCTTCTTGATTTCAGGAAATAATGTTGTGGGGTTCTTTAAATCAAGCAGCTCCATTTGATCTTACTAGTCATAATTTGTAATTTTCTGTCAAACTAGAGCTTTGTTGTCGCTTGAAGATCCTCCTTTTTCATTATTTGATTCCACCTCAATGGATACTATCTTCCGTCCTCCGTCAGGTTGATTAGACTTCAGGTTTGTGCATTTCCTAGTAAAATGCCTTGGTTTATTACAACTATAACATCTGAGTATAGACTTATCAAAACCTATCTTGCTTGAGTTGTTTACACCAGACATCTTTTTACTAGTTCTTCTTGCAAAGTTTTTGGCTCTATAAAGTACCATAGCCAACTAGTATTTAATGTTGTTTTATTCCAGATCCTCTAGAATAACTTGTTATAGGTCATTCACTAAAACATTAGGAGCATTGAGTCTTCCAACCATAAAGGCATTATAGCTTGACATGAAAATTATAAACACAACTAATTGTTCTTTAACAATTTGGATATTGTCCTTAGGAAGACAAAAACTTTGTTTGGCAACATAGGCTTGATGAATGCTCTACTGTGGTTGAACTGAGGAATATTGTGCTTGTAGAGGAGATGAATATTAAGACACTTGGGGTTTTTATCTGCAGGAATTATTGGAATGCAAGATTGTTATTGCTAACCCATCTGTGTATAACTCGTAAAATAATCGGGGTTGCTTGCCATCTTAGCATACAGAATAATAGCTTCAGGATCCATTGAGTTGAGATGTTTAGCTGCTCTTTGTTTATTATCCATATCATATGCCTTGAAGATAGAAATGAAATCAATAAAAAAGAGTCGAACAAGTCTTTGGTTCTTTTGATGGATGTACAGTTATTATTCTAATTGTAAGGTAATGAATTCAAAAACTTCTTTTTAATAGCTATGTTCTCTAACACAATCCCAACATAATTCATCTTTGTTACAAGCCTTACAAAACTAGCAATTTGGGCTTCAAGACTTTCTCCGGTTACATGTTAAACATATTGAATTCTTGATTGAGCATATCTTTCTTGCTTTCTATCATGTAAATATTTCCATAATCTGTGCTTCTAAAATAGCCCAAAGAACTTTTGCATCACTGAATTCTTTGTAGCTATGAGAGATTTCAGTAGACAAGGCGATAGTTAATTGAACTCCACATACGTGATTAAGTATACATGACATGATTCTTAAATTGATAAGCCCAATCTACATATTCATCCTCATTGAGTATACATGACATGTTCTTCATATTGGTGTTAACAGCCATTTCTGAGCAGGAATTGAATTTGACAATTTTTCTCAAAATTCTTCCATGTTTTGGCATAAAGCACATGTTTTTGCTCAACTTTTCACATGAAAACTTTAAGCTTGTTACAATTTCAAGCAAAAACTTGATCAAATAACCATATTTTGCAAAATCCGTAACTTCTAGCGTGAAAACTTGCACCAATAATCGTCTTTAGGAAATAAAATCTAGTTATCATGTGAAAACAACATGTTTTTACACCACCTCAAGAATAAGGTTTTCACTTGGTTAGTGTATCTCAATTATGCTAAAATTCCACTGTTCTTTTCACCTAGATTGTCTAGAAACAAGTTTATAGATTAGTTGATTTAAATTATGTTCAAGTGAGAACCTAATTGTCTTTAAATTGATTCAAATAGTCAACTTTTCAACTATAAACTTGCCAATTTCAACACCCGACCCCTTTCAGTTTTTCCAAGTGTTCCAAATTCACCAAACACTTATTCAACTTCTATTATGTCAAAGCAACAAGCTCAAAAACCAAGGGAAATCTTTAAAACCGACTTCAAAGTTTCACCAAATTAACCAAGAGCAACTACTACTTGGATAACAATTATAAAAACCAAGAAATGACAACGATAGATTGGTCTCCATTATCAAACACAAAATGAATGATAATTGGACTGGTTAACATAATCACACAAGCCATGATCCATTGAAAAATAATGTAATTCTCTATGATTTCATAAAGTAGCATAAACTTTACAATACTGGAATATGATATGTGTTACAATTACTAAAACAAAAGCAACTATTTTTACTAAACACGAAAGTCGTCACCCCAACTCCATGTTATCGCAAATTTGATGTTCTCGTGTGGTTGTTGTTTTCGCTTGGAGTGAAAAGTATTCGCAAGACTTAATTTTGATTTCTCAATCCTCTTGGTTTGACCTCCAAAGTTGTAGAGATTGATATGCAATGATGGTAATGATAGCTATGAGAGCAATGATGAATTTAGAAAGAAAACAAGCTTAAACTGAATGAGAACAACTAGCATGGCTTTGAGAAATCAAAAGCTATGTGTTTCAAATATGGTGCATATGGGCATTTTTCAAGAGAGTGCAACGCCTGGAAAAACAACAATTCAAGATTCCAAAAGGGTAACTTTAACAACTCTTCTTACCAACCTTAATGCAATGGTGAGCAAACTCAAGGTGGCTATCAATCTGGAAGTTCTTCTTATAATAATCAAATTTCTAACTAGAGTCACCATTGTTCAAACTCCAACTTAAGTGCTCTTATCAATAGACAAGACAAAGTTTACGACTAGAGACTTTATGCTAAAGTGATCAATTAAACTTTAACCCAAATCAAAAGTTGATAACTTAGCTACAAGGAAATATTATATGCCTAAAGAGAATATAAAGATACATCTGGAATTAGGTACAAGGCTTGCCGCCCACCATATAACCACAACTAGACGGTTATGTCCAAGTCTTGACCAAACCTATCCTTGAAGTGATAATGATTATTTATTCCAAAAATAATCAAGCCTTCAAAAGTCTAAGGTGGATGTTATGTAGTGCACCAATTTTATACTTACCTAAAGGAACGTATTACTTTACAGTGTATTGTGATGCCTCACATTAAGGACTTGTTTGGGTCTTGATGCGACGAGATAATAGTTATGTATATATGCCTCAAGGAAACTCAAGGTGGATGATCATAATTACACCATCTACGATTTGGAACTAGGAGTCGTGGTGTTCGCACTCAAAATCAAGAGGAACTATCTTTACTATACGAAGTGTGTAATCTTTACTGATTACAAGAGCCTACAAAACATCTTTGATCAGAAATATTAAATGTGTAGTAGACAAGGTAAGTGGAGTTTCTTTGACCTAACAAAACCTAAGGGGCCAATACGCCACCAATTATTTAATGGGCTTTGACCCCTTAACTTAAATAGGACCTGGGCCAAATACCTTAATAGGCCTATAGATTTACTAAGACCTTAACGTGCCTTGACCCTCAAACCAATATAGGATTGTCCTAACTAGATGAAAAAAGTATAAAAGCCCAAAGTCAATAAAACCCAAAAACTTATAAACGAAGCCCAATAAAAGAAAATCGTAATTAAATGAACCCCGCAAGTATATTAAAATTACAATCACCGAATATATTAAAACCTTATAAGCATGATTAAGTGCAATAAGAAATACTAATTTGTATATAAAATAATAAATGGATTGATGTAATAAAAACAAAGAAGTCATAAACTATAAGTTACAAATCACACACTCACATACATACTTAAAGCATATACATGACCAATAATTAAAACTTTAAAAAATTCTTGTACGCTTAAAAGATCAAATAAATAAAAACTTTTCACTATAACTAGAAACTTTTAAAAATAACTATTATATAAAAACAAACCCACTTACATATAAATATATATATATATATATATATATATATATATATATATATATATATATATATATATATATATATATATATATATATATATATATATGAAATAGACACATGCTTACACATATAAATATATGCATGTAAATCCAAGGATCGAAACAGAAATTTATCAGTTTGATTGAACAAATAATGATCGTGGAATTATCACAATTCGTTGTTTAATTAATTGTTTAAGAAATTGTAATTGTAACATAAATAAACAAAGAACAGATGAGAGAAATGGAAAACAAGTTAAAGTAGTATGATAAACAAATTTGCTTCAAATGATTTCCATTAATACTGAATTGGTTACAACCGGTTTTGACTTTTGCTGATATGATAATTGCTAGGTGAGGTTCTTGGTGTTCTTTGTGTTCTTGCTATTTTGATTGCTATTCTAGTGTAATCAGAATTGTTGTATTGTTGGTGTTTGTGGTTGGCGTATTGTTATGTGTTTCTGATGTGATGCCCTAAAAGAGTGCACCCATGCCTTCTATTTATAGACAGATGGATTCACTTTTACATGGGTAAAAGTAACTTTCTTATTGTGGTAAGAAAGTTACACAAATAAAATTCTTGACATGACATGCAATATTCATTTCTGACAGAAGTGCAGTCTTTCGCAGATGTTGACTTGATGACATCACTTCAGAGATTTTGACTTGTTGACATCATGAGGCTTCCTTGATGAATGGAGTTTATGCATGTACTTTGTTCTTCCGTAGGAGATAGCCTTCCATAGGAGTTGGTGCTTTGATCTTCATATTGAACTTCATCCGCAGGAGCAAGCTTTCTTCTTTCGTAGGAGTAGCAGTAACTTGATCTCACGAGCAGACTTGTTCTTTCGTAGATGTTACAATGCTTCCACAGGAGATCCACGGATGCATTTTCCTTGACTTGTTCTTCCATAGATGTTCTTGTACTTGGTCAAATTTCAAAATTGACCAAGTATGATGTTTTCCTGTAATTACACATATAATCAACACAAATAATAATTTGGGTTAACATCTACATATCTTACATACAAAAAGATAAAGATTTACAAGAGTTCATTACATGTGATGAATAATCTTCTAAACCTATACAATCAATCTAGACCTAACAATGCATGCAAAAATACTTAATGTTTTATACATGCTCATGAAACACATAACTGTACAAACTAATTAAGTTACTTTATAAAGACAACTAGGCAATAATAAAACAAGAAAAAATCCTTATGCATGCATATATATACATATCCATGGCACACACATGTACATACACTTAAAGTATATAAAATTATTTTATAATCTAATAAAACCTCATGACTTAAACCTTTATAAAAAGTCTTACATTTTCTTTCATAAAACTAACTAGCATATCTTATAAAGACAACTAGCATTTTTATAAAATGATTGTGTCCTTAAATCACCTCTAAACCACCCAAGGCACACCAGGTTATCTATACAAAACCTGAATTTTTTTGCAACATTAACCAAAAATCCCTGAACAATCAATCATAATACCCTTAAATCCAAGATTCAAAGACCCACATGGTTCCTCTCCTTCTTCATTTTCGGTTGTGCCCCATCCACACACACACACTTTCATCGTTCGAATCACTTCTCTCAACTCTCCCTAATCCCCCTATCATCCATTTCTCTTGTATGCTCAAAAAAACATACGTTTTCACCACATTGAAGGCCTAAATCGACCAACAAAGATAGCTACAAAAACCATCACAAGTCAAGATAATAACACACACACACACCTATGCTTTAATCAGCTAATCTCATCTATTTTTTCGTTCTTAAACATGAGTAAATCAACATTTTAAGTAGATCATTCTCATCATTTCAAAACCCTACAATAACCCTTAAGACTCCCTTAACCATCAACCACATCAAGTTAACCAAACATAACCTCTAAACTTATCAATTATCACTTGTAGTCACTTTTAAAATTCAACAAACCCCACAAAACCCTTGACATCTTAAGAACACTTAAAACATCTAGTTTTGGGGTTGATGATCGGTCATGTATGGGTTTTCATAACCATGGAATGTTCATGTGAGGTATACAAGAAAGTGATATAGTGGTTTAAGTCCATCTGGTCACCCATTAGGGTACATGCATGACTTATGGCTTCTTGATGAATGACATTCCGAGCTTGCTATGTGAAATGTCCCCCCAAATTCATGAGATCTATCTTGTAGTCACTATCATGACTAAGGCAGGTCAGGTGAATCGCCTTGGGAAGGAAAACATGAGGGTTTCCATGTTCGATAATAATCATTGATGGGTATGACAATATGTTTCAAGGTTGTGTTATGATCGTAGTACTCACTGATCGGTGTGCGGGCACTCTTGTTAAGCTTATCATTGTGAGCCTAACTCTCCTTCTTTCTTAAATGGTTTGGGAGAGTATCCGAGCTGGATAAACATTCTGATTAAAACATTTTGATATGTGACTTTAAAATATGAGGATGGGCTTTGGTTTGAGTCCCTGATCATATTAGGGCCCATGTGGCCTTAGTTGAATCTATATAGGTAGGAGGGGCCTCAATCTTAGGTATGGTGTAAGGATGGGCTTTGGATTGAGTCACTGATCACTAGTATTATGATCTTTCAGGAGTGGTTCATGTCTCGTGAAGGATCCCTCTGGGTGCCTAATCTCCTCGTGTGTTATGACGTGTTAGGATTCGTTCAATCAGAGTGCTTATAACCTACCCACTTTCATAGTGAAAACTGGAATGACATATATGTTTGTGAACACTTTCATATATGTAAGGGCATTTGTAAGATTCGATTTGATAAATAGTTTACTTGAACATATTGTTATAATGATTAATTGTTTTAGCTTAGTTGGTTATGACTCACAAAAAAGTTGTTGTTGATGTGTTTTAGATCGTGATGCAGGAGAAGAGGTGTCAAGAAACACTAGCTTGGTCAAGAAGACTTAACAAACTTGATTGAATAAGATCTTCATATAAGATGTAGTGAGTGGATTGAAACTACCTTGGATAGTAGTTGTAGTTTATATTTTGATTGTTTGTAACGTAAGGAATGTGTAGATTTTGTATGTACTGTTAAAGTTTAATTCATTCTAGTTTGTGATCTTAAAAGATAAGTCTTACATTATATATTATTATGTATTGTGATACAATAGGTCGGGCCTATGGTTAGAGGTGTAACAATGAGTAACTTAATGAAACAGAAGGTGAAGATTGAAATGAGAGGGTCGTTGAGTTTTAATGCAGATTATAGCATCTCTTTTCCCTTGTGCAACCCTTGGATATTGACCCAAGCCTACATCCTTTCTTTTTTCCAAGTGATCAACTGAAAATCAAAAGCTGTCATTTTATATTTCCTATAACAACGTGTTTTATAGATGAGAAAATAAAATTTTGAAACTTATATTTCAAATATTGTTTAACAACTAAGTAACGGGAAAATCATAAGTTGATATATAAGGAGTCTAAACTAGTGTTAAGTTTTATTAGAAAAACGTATAATAATAATTTATAATAATAACAATGATATAATTATTATCACTTTAGTTAAAATCTTCTCCAATAAGAATCTCGAGTTGACATATATGTCTGCATATTAATTAAATCTGGCAAAGTGTATGTGTATTAATAACATTAGTGTTTGACGATGTGTACAATTAAACACATTAATAGAATATAGGGGACGTGTAAATGCCACATATAACTTCAAGATGATAAGGTTGAATTGTAAGACTATATATTTCATATTGGTATAAGTTTTTATGGAAGAAGAAAAAAAAAAGAGAGAGACAAAATACTCTTTAAGCAAGTTTAATCATGAAGGATAAATCTACAAATAAAATTCTAGATTTCAGCATTGGCCTTCAACAACCAAATCCGGCCAAGTGCTGAATCAAGTGCCGACTGGCATATGTTGAATGATTGTTGATCAGGATATGCCAGGCAACTACCAAACTATATGTGCTAAAAGACTGCATATCAGCACATACAGTTCAACTACCAATCAGTAGAAATCTCCATTATCTGCCAATCGATTGCTGCTGAGAACAAGCATGTCTGTGCCGATGGCTGTTGTGTTTCACCTTTAAGAGACAACATAGTACTGAAGCTGCCAACTCCGATACATAGATTACCTGTTCAACTATAGCATCTGAACATAGAATAGTTTATTCTTATTATTTTGTATAAAAATCCTCATATTTTTATAGTTGAGGCAAGCTTTCTAAGCCACTTGGTTGTATCTGCCGAATTGTAATCTTTGTACAAAACAAATTAATCAAGTGAATACTTGAAAGAACTTATTTTTTGTACCTTTAATCAAAGTATTTGTGTTGTGATAGTTGACCGGGTCCGAGATGGGAATCTTAGTTCATGTGACTTAACTAGGATCAAATATAATGATTGAGTCAATGATTAAGTAGCAGAAATACTAAATCAAAGAACATTAATTGCTGAAAATACTAATAAATGCTTTGTATATTGATGTTGGTAAACAAGATACAAAGAGTGCTAGGGTTTGCAGCACAAAACAGTACTTCTGTGTAACTTGTGTGAAAACTTTTATGAAACCTGCAAAAGTAGTGTATACTATTCTATTTATAGGCTGATATAATGCCAGTACAAAATAACTAAATTACTCTTGTCACACCCCAACCTTAACGGCGGAAACGTCGAGATGTGAGGGTTAAGATTGTTCACAGCCACATAACACTACCATAAATTGTAAATATAAAAATTCAATAGTTGAAATAAACATTACAACCAAATATCTCAACAAACAAAAATAAACAAAGTTCAACTCTCAAGTCTCAAGCTATTTTATTTATTTTTTTCTAGGTCCAAATCCTAGGTGTAAGCATGCTTCAAAAGATAATCATCAACCTTGTGCATTTCCTGAAACATGTTAAAAATAAAAGGGTCAACTTTAAAAGTTGGTGAGTTTCCATGGGTTAAGCATACATATATATATATATATATATAAAGTTTACAAGTAGCAATTCATGTCAATGGTTACGAATAAAGCAAGTTTATAGATAACATATAGCTACAATCAAACCTTGACCAAGAATATCATTTACAAGTTTAACGATTAGCTAAGTGTACTTGGTTCCCATGATGAACAAGCATACGTCATCAGGAGCCGGCAATAACCTCGGCTTTAGCACCAAATAGGCTTGTCAGGCCCATAGATCTATGACGTCGCCAGTCTAGCAATAGTTAATGATTGTCAACATATAATGTTAATCATATAAGGCTCACAATATTACAAATAACCATGACAAAAGTAAAGATGAATTGCATGTGCGTTTACAAGTATCAAGATGTTTACAAGTGCAAGTTTATAAAGTTAACATGTTTCACCCCAAAAGGTGTGAAATAAAGTAAAAGAGGGGCATGGAAAAACTCACATGATATATATATATAGGATGATAACAAGAAATAAACGGTGCTCCAACGATTCTTTTTCAAGTTACCTAACGTATATATTTCAAGGTTAAGTTTAGAGGTAATATTAACGATTAAACGTGAACTAGGGTTTCAATAGGAATTTGGGGTTTTTACAAATAAGGTTAACTATGAAAATCATATATATATATATTTTAATCCAATGAAAGAAAATACAATTTAGGTAATTTAATATGGAGAGGAAATAAAATCATTTATAATAATTTGTAAAGTTAAATTATAAAATGTAAATAAATTTTATAATTATCATGATTAAACTATTATTAAAGATAACGTGTTAACCAATAATAATTTAGTGATTTAAACTATTACTTAGAGTTTATTTTTATAAAAATAAACTAAGTATAACATGTGTTAAAAATATTTTATAAAAATATTAAAGTAACAAATTTACAGAAAATAATTTGGTGTCCTTAAAAAATATTTAAAGTTTACAAGAATAATTTTTATAATTATTAAAAATTTTCCATAATTTATTTAAAGGCTGAAAAGCCTTAAAAAAATGTTTGAGGTTGCCCGGGTTCGAACCCGGGACCTCAAGGATGACATGGGAGTGGTTTACCATTAGGCTAGGGCGCCTATGCCTGACAGAAAGTGGTTTTTAATTGTTAAAAGCATTAACTACTCGAAACCCCCAAATCCCATGAACCCTAACTTCGGATTTCATCAAATTGATCGATAATTCGTATGTTTCAGCCGAATTAAACTTAGGGCTTTTGTTTGTAATGATCATACGAACATGATAATATGTATACTTACCCGGATCAAAGTCGAATCGATGGTGAGCAAGACGAAGAACAAGTCGCGGCTATGTCGAGATTGGTTCAGGTTGCAAATGATGTTAATAATCAAATTCGTTGCACAGATAGCTTCTACTGGTCTCGGTGATTGAAAGCCCTTTATCAATTTTAATTAAGAACGACTGAAGGTTGAAGAACACTACGGTTGCAGTTCACGATGGAAGTGGGGATCGAATGCGGGGTTTGTGTGTTTCTCAGATGAAATTGCAGGTGGTGATAGATTAGGGATAGTTAAACGATTGTTCAAGTTTAATTAATTGGATTATTATTGAGTCTTGAATGCCGAACGGCTCTGTTGATAATGGTGACGGTTACTCGGGTCTTTCGAGTTCATATCCGTTGTTTAAAGGCGATTAAGGTTCTAAAACGGTTTCGAATCATGCACACGAACCGATTGGGATAGTTTGATGTCGAAATACGAAGGATTTCAGGGGTTTTGGCCTCGCCGGAGAGTCGGCCGAGGGTGGCCGGAGTTGGCCGCCAGATTTACGGGGAAAGAGGGAAGGGGGGTTTGGGTTTTAGTACTTTACACCATTGGTCCCTCAACTTTGAATTCTTGTTATTTTATGCTAAAACTTTCATTTTAAGTTTTCAAATTGACATTAAAGCCCCCCAAACTTTTTTTAAAGTTATATATATATATATATATATATATATTTTATATTAGCTTACTTAACTTTTATAAATTATTTTTATTATTATTATTTTTTTTTATTATTATCATTTAGGGTAGAACTTATAATAATAAACAAAAGTAATAATTTCAAGTATTATTATTATTATTATTATCATTATTATTATTATTAAATATAACAATTTATTAACTTGTAAATTAACAAGAAATTAAACATAAATGGCCCATATAATTTCATAAATGACAGAAATGGTCCTTACAAATGCGTAACAAAGTTAACTTTTATTTAACGAAAACACGAAAGGTTACAGTCTCCCCAACTTTTAAGAATTTCGTCCCGAAATTAAGAACGAACTAAACGAACAAATACGGGTATTTCTTCTTCATATGCTCCTCACGCTCCCAAGTAAACTCAGGTCCACGCTTATTCTCCCAACGAACCTTGACAATTGGGGTAGTAGTGGTCCTAGTCTTCTTCATAATGCGGTCCATGACTTCAACGAGTTTCTCAACAAAATGTAATGACTCGTCGATCTGGATGTCATCTAATGGGACATACAGACTTTCATCAGCCAAACATTTTCTCAAATTTGAGACATGGAAAACAGGATGAACCCCGCTAAGATCGGAAGGTAGTTCCAGTTTATAAGCCACTTTCCCAATCCTTTTCAGGATCTTGAAAGGTCCTACAAATCGTGGAGCTAATTTACCCTTCTTCCCAAAGCGAACGACTCCCTTCCATGGTGAGACTTTAAGAAGAACCATATCCCCAACTTGGAATTCCAACGGCTTGCGTCGTTTATCGGCATAACTTTTTTTGTCGACTTCTAGCCACTTCAAGGTTCTTGCGAATCATGGAGACCTTATCGGTTGTTTCTTGTATGAGCTCAGGACCAGTGATGAAATTTTCACCAATGTCAGTCCAGCAGATCGGGGAACGACATTTACGACCATAAAGTGCTTCAAAAGGTGCCATTTTGATACTCGAGTGGTAACTATTATTATACGAAAATTCCGCGAGAGGTAAATGCGTATCCCAGTCACCACCAAAGTCAAGGACACAAAGACGTAGCAAATCCTCTAGGGTTTGAATGGTTCGCTCGGTTTGACCGTCCGTTTGAGGATGGTAAGCCGTGCTTAAATCCAGTTGAGTACCCAAAAGTTCTTGCATAGACGACCAAAAGTGCGAAGTGAAACGAGCGTCTCGGTCGGATATGATATGCAAAGGTACGCCATGACGACTCACAATCTCATCAATGTATATACGAGCTAACCTTGACGTTTTGTAAGTGTCACGTATGGGTATGAAATGTGCCGACTTGGTCAATCGGTCAACGATCACCCATATGCTATCATGACCACGAGAGGTGCGAGGTAATTTGGTTATGAAGTCCATGGATATGTGTTCCCATTTCCACATGGGAATCTCGGGTTGTTCAAGCAATCCACTAGGACGTTGATGTTCAGCTTTAACCTTTGTACACGTAAGACACTTAGCTACGTAAGTTGCTATGTCTTTCTTCATTCCAGGCCACCAGTATTGACCACGCAGATCCATATACATCTTATCGGAACCAGGATGAATTGAGTAACGAGTTTGATGAGCTTCATTCATGATAAAGGTACGAAGATTATCACGGTTTGGAACCCAAATTCGATTCAAGAAATACATCAACCCATTGGGTTTCGTTTCTAGTTGAGCTCGAAGGTTGTACTCCAATTCCTCTCCCATTTTTCCTCCTTCTTGAACCGCTTGTTGAGCCTCCATGATACAAGTCTCGATGTCATTCTCAATCCTCAAATTTTGTAGCAGCACCGTAGTCTCGTTAACATCCAGACGAATCTCAGTATCAAATTCTCCCAAGATATCAAACCATTGTCGTCGATCGCGAATTTCTTGAAACGAGACCATCTTATTATGAATCTTACGACTTAGTGCATCGGCTACGACATTTGCCTTTCCAGGGTGGTAACGAATGTCACAATCATAATCACTAATCAACTCAACCCAACGTCGTTGTCTCATGTTGAGATCCTTTTGATTGAAGACGTGTTGTAGGCTTTTGTGATCGGTGTAGACTATACATTGCGTCCCATAAAGGTAATGCCTCCAAATCTTTAAGGCAAAAACCACAGCACCAAGTTCAAGATCATGTGTCGTATAATTCACCTCATGGACCTTCAATTGTCTCGATGCATATGCTATGACCTTTCCTCGTTGCATGAGAACACAACCAAGGCCTTGTTTAGATGCATCACAATATACGGTGAAATCATCGTTCCCATCGGGAAGGGTCAATATAGGAGCATTACACAACTTGTGCTTTAAGGATTCAAAGGCTCCCTCTTGTTCAGACCCCCATTCGAATGGTTTATTCTTTTGGGTCAAGGAAGTAAGCGGTTTCGCGATTCGAGAGAAGTTGGCAATGAAACGTCGATAATACCCAGCAAGACCAAGGAAAGAACGAACCTCGGTTGGAGTTGTGGGAACACACCAATTTTTCACAGCTTCCACCTTTGCAGGGTCAACGTGAATTCCTTGACTATTCACCACGTGTCCCAGAAATTGGACCTCCTCAAGCCAAAATTCGCACTTTGAGAACTTTGCGTATAGTTGTTCTTTCTTCAATAGCTCAAGAACTTGTCGCAGGTGATGTTCGTGATCGGTTTTGGACTTGGAGTAGATAAGTATGTCGTCAATAAAGACAATCACGAACTTGTCTAGATACGGCTTGCATACTCGATTCATGAGATCCATAAAGACAGCAGGAGCATTCGTTAAACCAAAGGGCATCACCATGAACTCATAGTGTCCATATCGGGTACGGAACGCAGTTTTTGGGATATCATCATCATGAACTCGTAATTGATGATAGCCAGAACGTAAGTCAATCTTTGAGAAAATAGCAGCTCCTTGAAGTTGGTCAAAAAGATCATCGATGCGAGGAAGAGGGTAGCGGTTCTTGATGGTAAGTTTGTTAAGCTCACGATAATCGATGCACATACGAAATGATCCATCTTTCTTTTTCACGAACAGAACAGGTGCACCCCAAGGCGATGAGCTAGGTCGGATAAAGCCCTTGTCGGACAGTTCTTGGAGTTGACTAGCTAGCTCTTGCATTTCTGACGGTGCAAGTCGATATGGTGATTTAGCCACAGGGTTCGCTCCCGGAATTAAATCGATCTTAAACTCGACTTCACGCACGGGAGGTAAACCGCTAAGGTCATCGGGAAACACTCCAGGAAAGTCTCGTACAATCGGGACATCCTTAAGATCGTTCCCTTTGACTTTCGTGTTGACCACGTAAGCCAAGAAAGCCATGTAATTCTTGCTTAGACATTTTCGGGCTTGAGTACACGACATGAGTTTGAGTCCTTTGGATGATTTTTCGCCGAATACTTTCAATGTATCCCCCGAAGGCAAAGGAATTCGAATGCACTTCTCGAAACAAATAATTTCAGCATGATGTTTGGCTAACCAATCCATGCCAATGATAACGTCAAAGCTTCCAAGTTTCATAGGAATAAGGTCGATAAAGAAATCATGCTCGTTTAGGCTCAAAATGCAATCATGAATGACGACATCAATGGTGATGGGTTCTCCATCGGCGACTTCGACAGTAAGAGGTCTTTCTAGTTTCGTATGTGGCTTAGCAAGTATAGGCTCAAATTCTATCGAGACAAAACTCTTATCGGCTCCAGAGTCAAATAGAACGTAGGCATAAGAATTATTAATAAGAAACATACCTGTTCAGTTTTAAAGACGTTAACGATACTGGTAAAGCAACATAAGAACTTAGATCATAAAGTTGGGGTTGGATTTGACATACCGTTCACCACATCGTTGTTTGCTTGTGCTTGGTTTGCATTGATGTTGAAGGCACGTCCTCGGGCTTGTGGTACGTTACCCGCAAGACGAGGGCATTGTGGGCGAAAATGACCAGGTTCCCCACAGTTGTAGCAAGCACGATTAGCAACTAACGCGGCATTGTTTGGTGCACGGTGACAAGTAGCCACCAAATGTCCATACTTACCACACAGTGTACAGATACGGCACGGGGTATTACCCGCATGATGATACTTACAGACATTGCACAATGGTAGAGGACCAGCATAGGTTCTAGCAGCAGGTGCTTGTGTACCAGGAGCGGGTTGTCTTTGAGGTACCTTGGGTGTAGCCACAGCGAAATTACGCGCCGGTGTGAACTTGCGTTTCTTGTTGTTGTAAGACGGTTCATTCTTACTCTCCTTAGCTGCTTCAGGGACAGCCTTTTCAGTCTTTTTAGCCCCTTTGACAGACAAGGTGCCCGCTCGAATATGGTTTTCAGTAAGTTGAGCGGTGATGGTAATGGCATCTTCCAAAGTTGTGGGTCTACTTCCCACCACGGCATCTTGGATTTGAGGTGGCACCCCCTTGATGAACTTCTCAATGTTCCTAGGAACAGTGTCAACCATGTGAGGCAACAGGATGCTCAACTCGTGATGCCTAGTTGAATAGGCCAAATGATCTCCACCATCTTGTTTGAGATTCCAAAACTCCTCCTCCAGCTTTTGCAGCTCACTTCTCGGGCAGAACTTTTGGATGGCAATGTTCTTGAATTCTTCCCAAGTGAGTGCCAACACAGCATCAGCACCACGATTCCTCTTCTCACTATTCCACCACGTAAGTGCTCTTTGTTGAAGAACACTTGTGGCATAACGGACTTTGAGTGCCTCGGGACACTCACAGTTGATGAAGGTGTTCTCCATGCTTTCAAACCACTCGAGAAGTCCAGTGGCTCCTTCCTTCCCACTAAAGCTAGTGGGTTTGCACGAGTTGAAGTGCTTAAACGTGCAGGGTTGGTTGTTTCTTCCTTGATTTGCACTATTCTCTCCTTGCCCATTGCCATTAGTGTTGTTACTAGCGTTGGTCATCAAGGTGCTACTCAGTTCGGCAACCATGGTCGGAATGACGGCAGCCATTTGACGGGCAATCATGGCGGCTAATTTGCGGTCGGAGCTACCACGCTTTCCATGATGACGAGACATGCTGGATATAAAATAAGTTAGTCACAGAAATTTGGAGGTAGAAGATAATAAATCAACAAAGATTTTTCAAGACTTGTAAAACACACATGGAATGATTCCATTTGGTACGCATTACCATTTGGAAACGTTGACACGTCAAGGTGAGTTAACTCCAATTGCCTTAGAAACTTGTGTATATTGACCATAGTTTATCACTCATCCCAGAAATCCCCAGGTAAGCATAACTAGTCCCACGGGATTTATGCGAAATGCTTACCTTAGCCCGAAGGCTTTTTGCCAGGAAATCCAGAATACAGGTGTCTATGTGTCACACAATATTTCTTTAGGTTCATGGAATTAAAACCTTGATGAGATTTTCATAGATTAGTCATAAAGTCTAAGGATTTGAACCTTTTGATATAAAGCTTACGTTCCCCCGTGTCGTCGAGAATAAGTTTAAGATATTTCATCGTCGAGAGAATAAAGGATTAAGAATAAGTTTTAGAGAGGACAAGGCAACCAAGTTTCTCAATTATAAGGCAATCCTAACTAAAGGCATCAAGTTGCACATCAAGAGGCCATCCTTAACAAGTAGCATTATGTAGCATGCAACAAGATATATTACAAGATCATAAAGATTTTTCTTATGAGGTTCATGCATCAACTATAGTCTAGGTCACCATTTCTAATAACCTAAATCCCTATAGTTATGGGCTCTGATACCAATCTGTCACACCCCAACCTTAACGGCGGAAACGTCGAGATGTGAGGGTTAAGATTGTTCACAGCCACATAACACTACCATAAATTGTAAATATAAAAATTCATAGTTGAAATAAACATTACAACCAAATGTCTCAACAAACAAAAATAAACAAAGTTCAACTTTCAAGTCTCAAGTTATTTTATTTATTTTTTTCTAGGTCCAAATCCTAGGTGTAAGCATGCTTCAAAAGATAATCATCAACCTTGTGCATTTCCTGAAACATGTTAAAAATAAAAGGGTCAACTTTAAAAGTTGGTGAGTTTCCATGGGTTAAGCATACATATATATATATATAAAAGTTTACAAGTAGCAATTCATGTCAATGGTTACGAATAAAGCAAGTTTATAGATAACATATAGCTACAATCAAACCTTGACCAAGAATATCATTTACAAGTTTAACGATTAGCTAAGTGTACTTGGTTCCCATGATGAACAAGCATACGTCATCAGGAGCCGGCAATAACCTCGGCTTTAGCACCAAATAGGCTTGTCAGGCCCATAGATCTATGACGTCGCCAGGCTAGCAATAGTTAATGATTGTCAACATATAATGTTCATCATATAAGGCTCACAATATTACAAATAACCATGACAAAAAGTAAAGATGAATTGCATGTGCGTTTACAAGTATCAAGATGTTTACAAGTGCAAGTTTATAAAGTTAAAGAGGGGCATGGAAAAACTCACATGATATATATATATATAGGATGATAACAAGAAATAAACGGTGCTCCAACGATTCTTTTTCAAGTTACCTAACGTATATATTTCAAGGTTAAGATTAGAGGTAATATTAACGATTAAACGTGAACTAGGGTTTCAATAGGAATTTGGGGTTTTTACAAATAAGGTTAACTATGAAAATCATATATATATATATATTTTAATCCAATGAAAGAAAAATACAATTTAGGTAATTTAATATGGAGAGGAAATAAAATCATTTATAATAATTTGTAAAGTTAAATTATAAAATGTAAATAAATTTTATAATTATCATGATTAAACTATTATTAAAGATAACGTGTTAACCAATAATAATTTAGTGATTTAAACTATTACTTAGAGTTTATTTTTATAAAAATAAACTAAGTATAACATGTGTTAAAAATATTTTATAAAAATATTAAAGTAACAAATTTACAGAAAATAATTTGGTGTCCTTAAAAATATTTAAAGTTTACAAGAATAATTTTTATAATTATTAAAAATTTTCCATAATTTATTTAAAGGCTGAAAAGCCTTAAAAAAAATGTTTGAGGTTGCCCGGGTTCGAACCCGGGACCTCAAGGATGACATGGGAGTGGTTTACCATTAGGCTAGGGCGCCTATGCCTGACAGAAAGTGGTTTTTAATTGTTAAAAGCATTAACTACTCGAAACCCCCAAATCCCATGAACCCTAACTTCGGATTTCATCAAATTGATCGATAATTCGTATGTTTCAGCCGAATTAAACTTAGGGCTTTTGTTTGTAATGATCATACGAACATGATAATATGTATACTTACCCGGATCAAAGTCGAATCGATGGTGAGCAAGACGAAGAACAAGTCGCGGCTATGTCGAGATTGGTTCAGGTTGCAAATGATGTTAATAATCAAATTCGTTGCACAGATAGCTTCTACTGGTCTCGGTGATTGAAAGCCCTTTATCAATTTTAATTAAGAACGACTGAAGGTTGAAGAACACTACGGTTGCAGTTCACGATGGAAGTGGGGATCGAATGCGGGGTTTGTGTGTTTCTCAGATGAAATTGCAGGTGGTGATAGATTAGGGATAGTTAAACGATTGTTCAAGTTTAATTAATTGGATTATTATTGAGTCTTGAATGCCGAACGGCTCTGTTGATAATGGCGACGGTTACTCGGGTCTTTCGAGTTCATATCCGTTGTTTAAAGGCGATTAAGGTTCTAAAACGGTTTCGAATCATGCACACGAACCGATTGGGATAGTTTGATGTCGAAATACGAAGGATTTCAGGGGTTTTGGCCTCGCCGGAGAGTCGGCCGAGGGGTGGCCGGAGTTGGCCGCCGGATTTACGGGGAAAGAGGGAAGGGGGTTTGGGTTTTAGTACTTTACACCATTGGTCCCTCAACTTTGAATTCTTGTTATTTTATGCTAAAACTTTCATTTTAAGTTTTCAAATTGACATTAAAGCCCCCAAACTTTTTTTTAAAGTTATATATATATATATATATATATATATATATATATATATATATATATATATATATATTATATTAGCTTACTTAACTTTTATAAATTATTTTTATTATTATTATTTTTTTATTATTATTATCATTTAGGGTAGAACTTATAATAATAAACAAAAGTAATAATTTCAAGTATTATTATTATTATTATCATTATTATTATTATTAAATATAACAATTTATTACCTTGTAAATTAACAAGAAATTAAACATAAATGGCCCACATAATTTCATAAATGACAGAAATGGTCCTTACAAATGCGTAACAAAGTTAACTTTTATTTAACGAAAACACGAAAGGTTACAACTCTGACAACTATACATCAGAATACTAGTCTAAGTACAAAAGATGATCAGCATTTGTAAATGTGCATCCGCATTAACTAATGCAGATGTGTTGTCTTCATCAGCATTTCTTCTGTTGAGCTTCCACGTTAAGTATGTCATCCGCATGGACTAATGCGGATGAACAAATACTTGAGCGCATTTAGTTCTTCACATCCGCATTAGTGAATACGGATGAACAAATATTTAGCCGTATTTGTTTTACCTATCCGCATTAGTTAATGCAGATGAACAAATATTTGACCGTATTTGTTCTTTGCTTATCTGCATTGACTAATGCGGATAGCCGACACTTGTCTTCATTCTTCTGTATTCTTCACCCATATTACTTCTTGGACATGTAGGATTTCCACCCAGAACAACCTTCAACCACCTCTTGAATTAGCATGTATGATCCTTTCAGGGTCCAACAATACTCCCCCTAAGGATTATACAACCTATGTACTTCAAAGGTTTGAGGGTGGTCGAGGCTGTAAAGATTCTGGTGGTTCTTCAAGAGCTTGTGCTTTCTTTTCTTGGACTGCTGATGGAGCTGGTGCTGGTTCAGTCTCTATAGATGGTTGAGGTTCAGCCAGTGAAGGATCCAAAATAGCTTTGATCATGTTTAAGAAGTCTCTAGCCTTATTCATTTTGTCTTTTCTAAGGACATGAATCTCCATTTGGCTCATATAGTGAATTTCTTCAATAGGTTCCCACATAGATACGGTGGACAGGCTATTCCTGTGAATCAACAAGGAACCATTAGCATCTACTTCTAACTTCACTATGTTTCCCAATTAGAGAAGAACTTTCTTTCTTTTTCTTTGTTCTTTCTTTTTGTTGATTCTGTCATAGGCTTTTCTTTTTCTTTATTCTTTCTTTTTGTTGATTCTGTCATAGGCTATCTTCAGAATCTTGATGCATTTTAAAAAGAAATACATATCAGCTTCTCTAAGCTTGTTATCTATTTCTCTGAAGTGTCTTGTAAATATGTAGTGGATATAGGATTTATCTAACAATCTCACCTCATATCCACTAAATAGCCGTATGTCAGATCCTTCTTTTCCTCCCCATTTTTTTTCAATTACCAACTCATAAGTCATTTCGTCATAAAACACATTTGATATTGGCTTTGACTTGTGGGTTCTAGCAACCATCTTTCTTTTCAATGATTCAGTTGGTTTTACATTCAACTCTGGAAATACCAACTCTTCAGTTTCTTTCTTCTTCTTTTTTCAGGAGGATTACTGAAAGATTTGTCTTTCCATATGCATATTGCTTTTAGAGATTTGAAGTTGTTTGTCTTCTTGAACATGTTTAGAATATCTTCAAACTCATATCCTCTATACATAGCATGATGATTAATCAATTCTAGCTCAGCTAGTTCTTTCAGATCATGAATCTGTAAGGAGTTCACCAGAGCAGTGTACTCTGTGAAGAACTGAACAAGCCCTGAGATCCTTTTCACCATAAACATGTTTCGATCACTGTCATAGTTACAGGAAATTATTTTAACATCCATCTTGCCGTCTGGAGCAAACACACTCTAATCATCTTTGAAGTGGTTAACCCTTCATGTAACTTCAATTGAGAGGGTTCAGTAAACCATTCATGATTTTTATGTAGCATAGGTGCCAAGACAACATGGTCTTTGGTAGTGACTTGGACATCCTGAGCTGAAATTCTAGATCTGGTTTTCCTCCCTACAACCTCTTCTCAATAGCCTTTAATCTTTCTTTCTTGTCTACGACTATCTGGAGAATTACAGCCCTGAGGGAATTTGTCTTCATATTACCCAGTTTTCTTCTGGTGAATCCTTTAGTAGATAGATAATCCTTCATTTCCCTGTCTGTTATGCTGTAGGGATCAGGATATTAAGATCGAGGCACTTGAGTCTGTTGAGACTGTGTTGGAATGAATGTGGTTTGGGACCTGACTGTCTTTTTTTCATAATTAGTCACATAAGCTGGGTCAAGGAGTTTATGCATCTTGTTAACTTCTTCCACTATTCCCTCATAAGTCATCCTAAAAACTTCATCTGCATCATAGCCGTGGTTGATCAAATACATGGCTTTAACTATAAGATCATCAGCTTGTGCCTTTTCCACCATTTCTTTAACAGAAAACTCAACATTTGCAGGACTGTCCTTAAACAATGGATCATCAATCAAGCTTTCCATGTATCCACCTTCTATCTCTCCTTCTTTTAGGATAATCACCTTAGTCTTCTTCTTTAATTATTCCACAGCCTTCTCATGCTCATCTAGAAATTAGGCAATAGCAACAAGGCTTCTTGGATCATCTTTTTATTTCTTTGAAGCTGGTTCCTCTTCTACCATAGGCAATTTTCCTTTGGCCTGTTCTGGTAAGTACTTCCTTTTTCTGGAGTATGTATGCATACGGGGACTAGAGGAAGAGGGTACAAAGACTTTAGCTTCTTGTTTCTTCTTTTCTTTTGCAAGCATTTAAGCTTCCTCTTTCTCTCTCAGCTCTTCATATAATCTTATTATGAGTACCTTTTGATTATCAGACAGTGAGATAGCAGGAACAAGCTATAAGCTTTGTTCTTCTTCTAGAGGTACTGGGTTAGGAGGAATCACCATAATTGGTAAAACTGGAGATCTGAGATCTTTAACAAACTCCTAGAAGTCTTCATCAATAATGAATTCTCCAAAAGAGTAAATGTCTAAGTCTTCAATCATTTCATTCATTTTAGACTCTTCATCCAGTCTTTCTTTAAGAGTTTGACCAGTGTAAAGAGCCATAGCCATGCTTTCCTCTTCATCCCTAACCTCACTATGTTAGCTTGTTGAAAGGTTTTAGTCATTCTCTATCTCTTTGATGGTGGAGAGTCATCATCATCATTGTTGCTCTCACCAAAGACATTTTCATCTTCTTTTGATTCTTTTTCTTTTTCAACCTCATCATCCCTGTCTTTATTAGTTTCATTATTACCCTTTTTATCCTTTTCTTTTGCCAATTCTTCTTTAATCTTAATCAGCATCTCCAATTCAGAAACTTTTTTTGTTAGAGCTTCTATTTGTATGTGAAGATTAGCTATAATATCAGTTTAGATATCGAGAAGATTCTCTTGTTCTTCCATAGCAATGGTTTGAATGGTAGCAGCATCCAAGTGTCCACTGATTTCTTGTTTGGCTTGTTCTAGAGTTGCTTTAAGTCTATCAATCTCTTTTTCTTTTTCTTCTTTATCAGACTCATACTTGGCTTTTAGTTCTTTTAGTTCTTTTTCTTTCTCATCCAGCTCAAGTAGCCTATCTCTTATGATACCAGACCTTCTATCTAATAGTTTCTTTTCTGGCTACTTTCTGTAATAGCTCAGAATCATTTCATCCTTGGCATCAGGACAGTTGACTTCAAATTTTGCAAAGCTTTATGAAGCACTAGCCTCTAAGAATACTTGTCTCTCAAGCCTTTGAAAATCAGGATAATGATCCTCCTAATCCGAAGATTATTCAAACCCATCTGATGAACTGGTAGATTCACCAGATTCAACAGATGCAGCAGCAGCTTCTGGTGAAGAATGGATAGGATATACTGGAGGATAATGAACAGGTGATGCTCTGAAAGGAGAGGGAATATCAGCTTCTTGAACTGAAGGTACAGTCTGAAGATCACCATCTACATCAACCTATGGTGACACTTGCCTTAGTCTTTCCTCAACTGTATCAGGATGCTCTTGAATAGTTTGTTGATCATGAGTAGCTGGTTGTTCTTCTACAATCTCATGCACATCACCAGGAACATCATCATGTGCTTGTTCCTCAACATCAGGAACACCTTCCTCAGCTTGAACTTCTTCATGGCTGATCTGCTTTAACATCCGTGGTAGTAATGGAAAGAAAGTTCCACTATAGAAGTTCCTTGGATCTCTCTTCTTGATGTACTTGTAGGATTTGGCATTGTAGTGAGGAATATCCATCACAGAGCCTTCAACTACAATATCAGGGAAAGCTTCATTGATGAAGAATTGGATGAACTGTGGATACATCAGGAACATATGTCTTCTTCCTTCCTGAATGTTGGAGATCAGGCCATTGAACACATAAGCAGACATGTTGAATTGTCTGTTAGTGCACAAGGCACAAATAGCTGATTGGAATAGATGTATCAGGAATCTCCACTGTAGGTCAACTAACCCCTTAACAAGTTGTTTTCCTTCAAAACCTCCTTCATAGCCAATGTTGGCAAAGAAAGTCATAATGTCATCTTCTTCTAGTTCTTGGGGAGAGTTAGCATTATCCCCAAACTGTAGACACTGTCTCATAGTTTGTTCAGTGATCGCCAATGTGTGATCATCAGTGATCTTTCCTGATATAGTCCTCACACCATCTACTTCAATCACTTTAGCTATTCCCCAGAATGATCTAATGAAGTTCTCACAGAGTGGGTCTAACAGTGATGGCATGTGCCATTCTTGTTATGAAAATGAATCTGATCACATCTCTTAACCTTTCAAATTCAGGCACATCTAGATCAAGGTATCCACTGACATTGTGGAGCTTGCTCCAAGTAAGGTTTGCCATAGATTCTACAAAAGAGACCCATGTGTTAGTAATGTACTAACAATTATCAGATCATACACCAAAGATCATGTTTGACTTTTCTCAGTTTGACTTTCTTAAGTCAAAATTGAGAGTTCAATGGTTACTGTTGTATAGGAATTTGACCTATCTTTGATTTTGTGATGAATAACCATTTGTGTTATGTTTTATGTTTATTTTCAATCATCTTTACCATTTCAAACATCGTTTTACACTGAAACATTGGACTTGACTTCAACATTTTCGATTCTCGGTTCCCCTATACATCAGTGTTAACCTAGATTTTGTAAATCGGTTGTTCTTTGTTATTCATATTAACATCCATTTCATTGAACTCAAAAACAACATTGAAATCCATTATTCATGGTTGATTTTTTTTGTTTTTTGAATTTTCTAAATCTAAGGTTCTATGTTCATCACCGGTTAAGTATTTCAAGTTTACAAATCCATTGAGAATAACCTTGTTTCGATATTACTTTGGCTAAGAATCTAAATTGAGATGAAATGGAGTTAGATGAACAAACGACACTCAAGGTTTGAGATGGTTTGGATGATTGATGAAGATCCAATAGAAAAACCCTTGTCGCATTGTAGATTCACTCAAATTTGAAAAGTATTAAATGACTCTCATGAATATGTTTAAATAGTCGAATTAATGACTTTCTCAAACTTTTGTGTCAACAAATGCGGAAGTTTTAATTTTTATACTGTAGCAAATGCTAATGTTTTTTCGACTTGTACGCATTTGTGTGAAAACAAATGCGGATGACTTAACCTGTTCGCATTAGTTTCACTTTGATTTTTCTCACACAAAACTATTATCCGCATTGGTTATATGCATGAGTTACCTTCACTCGCATTAACCAATACTGTTACCCGCATTAAAATTTGAACTTGTCAAAAATTAATGTTTTTACTTTGGATAGTTTTGACTGTTTTTGTACTGATGCTTTGACTTTTATGAAGTTTTGACTATTGTTTGGATTGTCAATTCTTGTTTGGATTGAATTGTACACCTGTTGTGATACAAATTTCCCATATTTAACTGGTCTAGACTTTTGTACTCGCAAAAATCTACATACACTAAGATACTATGATATAGCTTCCATACCAACATAGTTAGTTTTTCTATTTTTATATTTTTTAGAAAAAGCAACAACTGTACAGAAATGATAACAATTTTAATTACTTCGCCTAAAGTTTATATCCATATAGGATAAAAACTTTAATTATTTTAAACTTTTGAAAGGAAAATATTTTTGTAATTTTTGATTTTCTTATTTGTACATGAAGAGGAAGTATACCTTACTGGGGATCATATCAATCTTACCTTTCACAAGTGCAAGCAATTATTAGTAAAGTAGACATAATCATAAACATATTGATTGTAGGTTTGTTTGTCCTCTTAAACTCACGCTTGGTTAATATTTTAATGCTAGTGATCTTTATCATGTTTTGAGTGGATTATATATTCAACATGTACCTCACACTCAATTACATGGCAAGATCAACCACCCACATGAAATGCATGGTAGAACTTTTTCACGACTTACATGACCGAGTCATTTAAATTATAAATCTCATTTGGTTTTGGGTAAGGGGGATCCACATTAGGATTCTTTTACTTTGATCCTTATACTTATTTGATCCGTATTGGGATTCGTTTTGGCACTTCACTTTAGAAGGTGATCCTCTTTGGGATTCTTTTGATTTTATTAATTCATTCATTGTGGATGTTTTCCACATTGGGAATCTTTTTGGATCATGACATTAGCACTTTGTGCATGTTTCTCTAGGTTTTTGCGTAGAAAAACAGAGGAGAAACTGATGTGAGTGAATGTGATTCATAAGGCATCATTACCTGGTGTGTTTAGGTTACTACACACACACACACTTGGATAAGCTAATACTTACTCATACCTAAGATGATTGCTTCACAATTGAATATGAGCTTTAGTTCATCATAGCATGTATCTTCTTTTCCAAGCCGAGCCTACCCGCATATCAGATAAGTCATGTTAGTTTTTCAAGATTTTGAAATAAGCACAGTGAATGATATAATGACTGTAATTATATCATTTCCCATATTTGAGTATATTTCATATACTTCAACAAAATTAACTTCTTTTTTTATTTTTATAATATTCGAGTGTTTTTGAAAATTTTGATTTTTACTCAAGGTTAATCATGCCAATTGATTGGACTAAGAATTCAAACCGACTAGGGTCAAAAGCCTTAGTGAACAAGTTAGCTAATTGATTGTCCGTGTTAACCTAAATCAACTTGATTAACCCTTTTTCAGCTTAGTCTCTTAAAAAGTGATATCTAATTTCAATGTGTTTGGTTTTTGAGTGCTTAACAGGATTGTTTGTTATGAACATGGCCGCTGTGTTGTCATTGTGAATTGGTGTGCGCAAGAAGTTATAACCATAATCAAGCATCTAGTTTTGAATCCAGAGAACTTGAGAGCAACAGGCTAATGCTGCTATGTACTCACCTTCTGCTATTGAAATAGATACATTTGTCTGCTTCTTGCACTGCCAGGAGACCAGTTTGGGACCAAGAAATTAACAACCTCCAGAAGTGGAATTTCTGATTGAAGTTGCATCCCCCGCAGTCACTATCTGTGTATGCATAGAGGTTGAAATCCCCTTCCTTTGGATACCATAATCCAAGTGTAGGCTTGCCCTTGAGATATCTGAATATCCTCTTCACAGCATTCACATGTGATTCCTTGGGATCTGCTTGATAGCTAGCATAAACAAATACACCAAACATAATGTCAGGCCTACTTGTTGTTAGATACATGAGAGACCCTATCATTGATCGATAGAGAGACTGATCCACTTATTTGCCATCTGAGTCTGGACCGATCTTTATTTTTGTATCCACAAGAGTTCTGATAGACTAACAGTCTGCAAAATGAAATTTCTTCAACATGGTTTCCACATATTTTGATTGATTAATAAAGATTCCATCTGCTGTCTACTATACTTGCAATCCTAATAAGAATATGAGCTCCCCTATAGCACTTATCTGGAACTTGGAGTGCATAAGGTCTTCAAACTCCTTACATAGTTGCTTGTTTGTCAATCCAAAAATGATATCATCCATTCAAATCTGGACTACCAGCATTTCATGTTCTTTTCTTTTTCTGAGCAAAGTCTAATCAATCTTTCCTCTCTCATATCCGTGTGCAAGAAGGAAAGATGATAGAGTCTTGTACCACTTTCGAGGGGCTTGATGTTGACCATACAACCCTTTGTCAAGTTTGTACACCCTATGAGGATAGTCAGAGTCTTCAAAGCCTGGTGGTTGACTCACATAGACTTATTAAGAGATTTTGCCATAAAGAAATGTGCACTTTACATCCATTTGATACACAATGAATTTTATAGATGCAGAGTAAGTAACAAAAGTCTTATGGCTTCTAATCTGGCAATAGGTGCAAACACCTCATCATAGTCTATTCCTTCTTCTTGGGGTATCCCTGTGCAATCAATCATGCCTTGTTTCTAATAACAATGCCCCTGTCATCAGTCTTGTTTCTGTATAACCATCTGGTACCTATAGGGTATTGTCCTTCGGGCAGGTCTACCAGCTGCTGTACTTCTAGTTTCTTTAACTAGAGCAATTCTTCTTGCATTACCTCGATCCAGCTATTTTCTTGAAGAGCCTCTTTTATATTCTTGGGTACAGTTTGACACATAAAGTAAGAAAACAAACAGATGTTTGCAATACTTGACTTGCTTCTTGTCACCTGCTTATCTAGATCACCAATGATGCTTGACATTGTATGATTCTTATGTCTCTTGGTAGTTGAAATTAAGTCACAAGTAATGGATACATCAAGATTGGAGACATTCAGATCATCTTGGCGAGAGACACCTTCATGTTGTGATGTAGGAGAAGTGTGAAAGTAATCAAATGCTTCACCAGCTTCAGCTTCAGCAGCACTTTGAAGAATTTCATCATCATTATTCCCTTCAGTTTCAACTGGTATAAAAGCTGATTCTAGATTTCTATCTTCAGTAGATGGTTTTGCTGAAGGAGTGGACAGTGTACTAGGACCAGCTTCAGTTGAAACACTCTGATCTTGTACTTCTTATCTAACAGGATCAGCTTGTAATGGAACTTCTTCATCAAACTGATTAGCAAAAAAAGGAGGAATCATTGGAAAGTCATTTCTTCTCTCCACTGTTCCAGAAGTTTCAGCTGATTGTAAGTTACCTGCATTTGACAAGTGAAACTGATCAAAAGATCTTATAAACGAGTCAATATAAAACAACCAATCAGGACCATTTATTGACTTAGGAAATGAGTGCTCATTGAATTGAACATTGGTTAATTCGTCAATAATGTTTAATCTAGGATTAAACCCTCTGAAAGCCTTTGAGACAGGGGAATAACCTACAAAGAATCCCTCATCAGACTTAGGAGCAAACTTTCCTAAATGGTCCTGGGTGTTTAATATTGAGACATGACAACAAAATGACTTGAAAATTCTAATAAATGGTTTTCTATGAAAAAGAAGTTCATAAGGTGTTCTATTGGTTTCTTTACCTATCAAAGTTTGATTTTGCACAAAGCAAGATGTGTTGACTGCTTCGGCCCAAAAGGTGATTGGTAGTTTTGCATTGGCTAGCATTCTTCTTGCTGCTTCAATCAGTGTTCTATTTCTCCTTTCAGCTAACCTATTTTGTTGAGGAGTTCTAGCTGTAATGAATTAATGAGCAAGGCCTTTCTGTATGCAAAATGAACTTAGATTTTCATTTTTGAATTCTGTCCCGTTATCACTTCTGATTGATTTTACTTTTAGATCAAGTTGATTTTCAATTTTTGTGATAAAATCTTTTATTATTTGGGGCGCTTCGTTTTTATGAAGTAGAAAGAAGACCCATGTGAAACGTGAAAAGTCATCAATGATCACCAAACAATACTACTTCTTTCCAATACTCATGACATGAGTTAGTCCAAAGAGATCCATATGAAGTAACTTTAATAGAGAATTGTTTGTGTTCACAAGCTTTGGCTTATGGGAAGATTTATATTGTTTCCCTTTTAGACACGTAGAACAGTGGTCAACAAAATGAAATTCTTTTTGAGGTAAACCTATCACATGATTTCCTTTAACCAATCTATTCATGTTTTTGAAATTTGTGTGTCCCAAACATATATGCCAAAGCTATGACTCATTAAATGATGCTTTAGACAAAAGACATGTTTCTTTTGAAGGTAGTACAGATATAAGGTTCAAGACATAGGTATTATTCTTTCTCGAAGTCTTCAAGACATAGGTAGTACAGATATAAGGTTCAAGACATAGGTATTATTCTTTCTCGAAGTCTTCAAGACAATCTATTCTTCAGGAATTTGAGATCTTGGTTTCAGAATCTAGCAATGAGTGTCTGTGAAGTGAGTAGAATATTTCTTGTCGCAGATCTGAGACACGCTGAGGAGATTGAAGTTCAATTGCTCGCAGTAGTTCACTTTGTCAAAACTCAATAGTCTATTCATCACAGATTCTTCCCCAGTAATTCTACCACCTTATGAATCTCCACCAAATGCTATAGTGGTTCCTTGTATGTGCTTGAACTCATGAAGGAGGGAACTATCTCCAGTCCTGTGTCAGGAGCTTCCACTGTCCACATACCATAAGTTGTTGGACCTATATGGATGACCCTGCAAGCACAAAAGAACTAGTTAGAATGTGGAACCCAAGCCATAATGGTCTTGGGTTGGCCGGTTCTATCCATTACTGTAACCTCTTGATATTTTCGTCTTGGTTGTGATTTAGAGGAAGATGCTTTGAAGAATCTTAGTGGAGTCCATTTTGTTTCTATTTCATCAATTTTAACTGAGCTGTTAGAATAGTATTCAAATCTCTGATCCCTGTTTCTATGTAGAAATTGGGCACGTTTTTGTTTTTCGGAAATCACTTTTGTTAAAAATCTTGGATGAGAACTCAGTGATTTTTTCATATTATGATTAAGATTCTTTTTTATACTCTTTGACTGCCAGTGATCATAGAAGTCATCATCAGAATTTGAAACCCATGTTTGTTTAGTATATGTTGGACTTTTATTTTTGACTTGTCAGTTGAAATTGGTGAAATAGGCTTGTTTTGTGTATTCTCAAGCCTTTTTATTTAAAGAAACAATCAGATGTATTGTGATTTGTCATATCACATACAAAACAATACTTGTTGAAATAATATATTTTAGTTGAATGATTGTTCATATCACAGATAAAGCAATACTGATTAAAATAACACTCATCTGTATTGTGATTAGACTTGTCACAAATGTCACAGTACATATTTTTGTCTTTTGATTTTGAAGTGGAGCCTTCATGTGATTTAGCAGATTTTAGATTAGCCTCAGAATTTATTTTCAATGAAGAAGCAACTTTAGTTTCTTGGTTCCAGTAGATTGTTTCACAATTCTACTTTGCTTGTTTTTTGGAGACTGATTTTGCTTCTTTTTACCGTTATTTAACTCCTTTTCAAATTTGTCTACATGCTCTTTGTTAAAAATATCAAAACCGACCCCTTGTTTGTACTTAGATGGCAATTATGATTCAGTTTTTACTTTTGATTTTTGAATAATGGGAGATTTTCCTTTGGAGGATGGAGAAGCCGTAGCTTTACCTTTGAATTTCAGTGAATCCTTTTCTGATTTACTTTAGTTTTTAGTAGATTTGACTACATTATCAAATCTGCTATCACTAGAAGGTTTCACACAAAATTCAACAGTCTTTTCCACCTTGAGATTTTCAGTAATGAGTTTCATAAATGGTACAATGGTTTTGACTGGGCTTTTTGGTTTATTGACAATTTTAGGTTTGTATAAGCACTCTTTGATTTTGATTGGGTGACCCAATTTGATTTTATCCTCATTGGTTTCAATATAACACTTGGTTTGTTTTGAGGATTAGTTATTTGTGAAACCATTGTTTTAGTTTCAGTAACTTGAGGTTCAGTTGAATCAAATTGAGTCAGTGACTCAGGCATAACCATATAGTTATCATTATATGGAAGAGGACAAGAATTGTATCCTATCCCAGTCATATCCTTTGGCTCTTTCTGTGAGTCAAGTAACTCTTGCAGCTTAGCAGAAGAGAATTGAAACTTTTCAAGTTTCACTTCAGTAGCTGATTGCTCAGCCTTGGTTATCGTTAACAAGTTAGTTAACTTCTCATTCTCAACTGCGAGAGTATACTTTTGACCATGGAGTTTTTCAATATCTAAAAGAAGTTATTTGATTTTAATTTCAAAGCTTTTCATTTCTTGTTTTAACATTTCAGATTTGACCTTCTCTTCTTTGATTTTAAGAGCCAACTTGTGATTATGTTCTCTATATCCCTGTACTTATTTAATACATTTATCTGAACATAGATTGGATTTTACCTCAGTTGGCATTGGAGTTGGAACATCATTGATGTGAGCCATGAGAGCATGATTTTGAAATTGGGGTTTGACTTCGTCAGCATATAGGCTCCATTCACAAACTCCATCTTGTCTGATGACAAGTGCATTAGAGGTTGGTTGGCTACTTCCCTGAATTTGATGAGTCAGTTGAGGCTGGCTTTGATGAGTTTGCTGGTACTGATACTGATGTTGATTGCTTGACTGAAAGCTTGAATTGGATTGAGATGATGGCTGACCATGTGAAGTTCGTTGATAATTGTTGTTGCTTCTTCCGGGAGCATTGCATTCCCAAGAAAAATGACCAGTCATACCATAGTTAAAACACTTTACTTTGGATTTGTCATATCCAAGTTTTGTGTTTTCATTCAGACTCAGCTTCTTCCCTTTTTGAAAAAATTTCTTGGCTCTCATTGCAATCATGGCCATCTGCCATTGCAAGTCCATTTCTTCAACATCATCTGGATCCATTTTTTCTAGATCTTCCTGAATCAGATGAGCTGAAGTGAGTCTTCCTCCAAGATATGCCTCAAAACTAGCAACAAAGGCATTGTAAGTTGCCTTTTGCTCTTTAGATTTTGATCGCTAGGCATGCATGTGTGTGTTAAGGTAGTTGGAGTTGAAGATGATGTTTTGCTTTGTTGTGGAATAGCAATGAATCCTGTAGTTCTAGCTTGATCTCTGGAAGATAGAAAGTCATCTTCCTCTGTCACAAAGGCATTTTCAACCGAATGAGTTTTAGATGGGAACTTGTATGCCTCAATGACTTGAGGTCCACTGAGATTTCTGCTTCTCTCATCCCACTCAAGAGCTTCAAACTTAGCAATCATGATGTCTAAGCTTGTGCTCTCCAAGTCAAGAGTGTTCTTCAACATTATGACATTCTGCTTCCTACATTCAAGCAGACTATGCAATATTTTCTTGTTCATTTCCTTCTCTTTGTATGTAACCCCTATGATTTCCAAATCATTCACCACCTGTACAAAATGATGTAGCTGCTTAGAGATTGATTCACCCTTGGTATGATGGAAGGTTTCATATTGGTTCACCAGTTTGTCTTTGATTATCTTTGTCACCTCACTGCTTCCTTCACACATGATTTGCAGTGCATCCCAGACACCTTTGGTTGTTCCATACTTTTCTAGTCTTTTGAGGACATCCATTTTCAAAGCTTGAGTCAGATTGGAGTAGGCTTTGAGATCTATCTTGATTTTCTTGTATTCATCACCATCAAGATTTAGATTAGGATCCTCAATGGGAATTCTAGCAGATTTGTACTGAGCAGCTTGATTAGCATTGAGAGACATAGGAATGTAGGGTCCTTTGCAAATAGATATCCATAGTCAGGATCCACACCTATAATGTAATTTCTAAACCTTATTTTCCACTGCTTAAACTCAGACTTGTGTTTAAGCGTTGGAGGTTTAGATGCATGACCAAGTTCAGAAAAATTAGCAAAAACCATTATGATAAACTGTTTTTAGATGATTTGAATATTTATTAAGTTGATTTTATATCCAGAATTTTCAAATAGTCCAATGTCCGGGTATGCTTTCGGTGAGCAGCAGAGACAATATGGTCGATATTATGAACAGCTCACTGTAGAGTTGATTTTAAGTTGATTTTAGGGTTACTAACTTGATTTTGAGTGGTTTTTGTCTGATTTTGTTTGAGAATCAACAATCGAACGGTCTTCTTATGTTTGTAGGACAGAAGCACAGCGATGGTTGATGAAGTTTCACGTATTTTCAGTATGAATGCTTATTAGAAGTATAAAACTTACTAATAAACAACTCAATCACCAGTTCAATTGATTTTCTTTCAAGATCTGCACTGATTTTGAAACGAATTCAAGAGCCAAGGCTCTGATACCAATTGACCGGGTCCGAGATGTTAATCTCAGTTGATGTGTAAGGCCCCGTTCCCGGGACGCTTACAGCTGGACCATCATCGCATAAAATATTTAAAAACATACATTACTTTTGCAGCGGAATTTAAAACTTTCATTAAAAATTTGAAACATAACATTATGTTACATCATTCGTTTACATTTCAAAATACAACATCATATTAAAAATGTGGATGCCAGCCTCAAACGTCCCCAGTAGCTTATGCATCCATGCTGCAACTCCTCAGCATTAACAAAATACCTGCAAACTATTATGCATACAAAAAGTCAGCGACGCTGAGTGAGTTCTAGTTTTATAAATAAAATACTTTACTTTCGTTAAAACAACTTTTTTACTTTCAACCGCGATCACACATCATACGTACACATTGATAATAATTAATTATCTTCATCATCGTTTATCATCAAACAATACATACTTACTATCATCTGAGTCCTGCCTCATGCAATACCCCCGGCTCATGTCCGAAGACTGATACTGTGCCGGGGCCTGTAAACAAACCCCCAACTCATGTCCGAAGACTGACACAGTACCGGGGTACGCGACAAGGATCCTATCTCATATGCAACACGTCCGACTCATGTCCGAAGACAGATACTATGCCGGGGCATGTAAACAAACCCCCGACTCATGTCCGAAGACTGACACAGTACCGGGCGGGCAACAATACCTCATCTCTTTCAAATGCCATCTTGTCTCATGCAATACCCCCGACTCATGTCCGAAGACTGATACAGTGTCGGGGCCTGTAAACAAACCCCTGACTCATGTCCGAAGACTGACATAGTACCGGGGTACGCGACAAGGATCCCATCTCGTATGCAACACCCCCGACTCATGTCTGAAGAAGAATACTGTGCCGGGGCTTGTAATCAAACCCCCGACTGATGTTCGAAGACTGACACAGTATCGGGGCGGGCAACAAGACCTCATCTCTTTCATATGCCATCCTGTCTCATGCAATATCCCCGACTCATGTCCGAAGACTGATACTTTGCCGGGGCCTGTAAACAAACCCCCGACTCATGTCCCAATACTGACACAGTACCGGGGTATGCGAAAAGGATCTTATCTCCTTCACATGCCATCCTGTCTCATGCAACACCCCCGACTCCTGTCCGAAGACTGATACTGTGCCGGGGCCTGTAAACAAACCCCCGACTCATGTCCGAAGACAAACACAGTACCGGGTTAGGAAACAAGACCTCATCTCTTTCACATGCCATCCTGTCTCATGCAATACCCCCGACTCATGTTCGAAGACTGATACAGTGCCGGGGCCTGTAAACAAACCCCAGACTCATGTCCGAAGACTGACACAGTACCGGGTACGCGACAAGGATCTCATCGTACGTTACTTCCATTCTCATCATTCGTTATCTTCCACTTTCGTTACATAATACTTTACGTACATTAATACATCATACCACATAAAGTCATAACATCATACATAACATATTACATAACATAATACATACAGCAACAGAGCACCATCGAACAACATGCTGAAAACTCACGGTTACTTAAAAATCTTTTGCTCGGTATGCATAATAGCTCCAAACACTTCGAAAATCAGTAAAATGAGGGTTCAAGAACTCACCTAAAGCAACCTTCGAGCAACACACCTCCACCTGCAAATTCAGCTCCTAAAACCCATGAAAACAGGAACTTAGCACCACAAATCTCGGCCTAGAAGCTGAAAATTAAGTTGAAACCGAACATTAACCCAAGAAAACTCACCTTCAAGAAGATTTCAGCTTCTTCTCTCTCTAAAACTGGGAGCTCTTCTTCTTTCTTCCTTTCTCAGCCGAGAAGAATGGTGGGTAGTGGGGGCATGGGCAGCCATGCCCTTCTTTTTAACATAATGATATTAAAGTTTGCACCTTGCACAACTTTAGTCCCTCAACTTGTGTTATTCCTCATTTCTTTCTTTATACTTTTATTTTCTCTTCTTGTTAATAAAATTCAGGGTGTTACATGAAGTGACTCAACTAGGATTGAATACGATGATTGAGTCAATGATTAAGTAGCAGAAATACTAAATCAAAGAACATTAAATGCTGAAAATACTAATAAATGCTTTGTATATTGATGTTGGTAAACAAGATACAAAGAGTGCTAGAGTTTGCAACACAAAACAATACTTTTGTGTAACTTGTGTGAAAACTTTTATAAAACCTACAAAGTAGTGTATACTATTCTATTTATAGACTGATACAATGCCAGTACAAAATGACTAAACTACCCTGACAACTATACATCAGAATACTAGTCTAAGGATGATCAGCATTTGTAAATGTGCATCCGCATTAACTAATGCGGATGTGTTGTCTTCATTAGCATTTCTTCTGTTGAGCTTCTGCGTTAAGCATGTCATCTACATGGACTGATGCGGATGAACAAATACTTGAGAGCATTTAGTTATTCACATCCACATTAGTAAATGCGGATGAAAAAATACTTAGCCGTATTTGTTTTACCTATCCGCATTAGTTAATGCGGATGAACAAATACATGACCGTATTTGTTCTTTGCTCATCCGCATTGGCTAATGCGGATAGCCGACACTTGTCTTCATTCTTTTGTATTCTTCACCCGCATTACTTCTTGGACTTGTGGGATTTCCAACCAAAACAACCTTCAACCACCTCTTGAATTGGCATGTATGATCCTTCAAGGTCCAACAATAGTAAGTAACTAACTTAGATTCCAAATTCGTTAGTTATTGATCATTGAAGAAGTTCTTAATTTCTTAACCGAACCCGATCCAACAAGTGGTATTAGAGCTTTGGCTCTTGATTTGCTTGAATTCATTTTTCAACAAATCACTTGTTTCTTCTTTTGATAACACTATCAAACACCACCCTTTCCTCATATTTCATTACTCTCTCAAGATGACTATTGTAGCCATTTCGAGTAAACATGATTTGGAGAATGGGACTTAGACCAAACCTCCCATGTTTACTCCATGCAAGACCGTTAAAGGGAAGTCAATACAACAGTTTCATAATATTTGGAGAGTGTTAATAGACTTAACAAATCAAATAGGGAACCAGTCTTATGATGAAACAAAGAACATAAGTAAAGAACAAGCATAAGAACAAGATAATAAAGGTTTTAAAGAATGTTGTATATTGCTCTCAAGTTCTTACTAGTGTTACATAGCTTATCTAATGATACAAGTAACTGAGATACTTTATACTACATCCTACAACCGACCATACTTTAAAGGTCAGCTGGAAACACTAATCTTGACAACAAGATCAATGAAGAGTCAAAAGGCAGATTGCCTTTTAACTAGTGACTATGACATGCCATAGCTCACTTCCTAATATATTACAAAAAGGATAAAAGTACAAGTGTAAAAAGTTATAGACAAAAGACCTTAATCTACAGTTTGACAAAAGTAAGCACTTTTCACCAACTCATATAAGTTGGTGAGTCTTCAGAAGTGGAAGCGGAAAGTTGTTTAGCTTTTGTCAAAAGGTGATTCAGAAAAAGACAAATGACCTTAATCTAAAGTTTGACAAAAGTAAGGAATTTTCACCAACTCATATAAGTTGGTGAGTCTTCAGAAGTGGAAGCAGAAAGTTGTTTAGGTTTTGTCAAAAGGTGATTCAGAAAAAAGCATGTCTTCTCTATCTTCGGAAGAAATCAGTCTTTGGCTTCAGAAAACTTTGTCTTTGAAGCTTCGGAAGACTTCTTCTTTGGATTCAAAAGATATGGTCTTTTGGCTTTGGAAGGTTTGATACTTAGTATAATTCATTGAATTATATCAAATCTTTAGAAGTAACTTCCTTGTACTTCACATGTGCATGCTGAGAGCTCTTTGGTTGTATCAGCCTCTAAGTGTGATCCTTACAAACTCCCCCTAGGCTGATGCTACCAAAACTAAAGAAGGGCTTTGAAGCTTGATCTTCATCTGTTGACAATCCACATCAGAATCAAGACCATTCCCATCATCATTAGATGGTTAGGTTTTCTCAAACTCTCAAAGTATCTCCTCATGTCATAGAGATCATGTAGAGAGAGGTCAAGTATGTTTTGCTGGAAGTACATGTATTGACCCCTTTGATCTCTAATGACATACCATCTGTCTGGATAGGTGGCAAACATCCAAGAACGATCGGTCTCTCAGCAGCAAGAGGCTCTACTTGAATAGGATTTAGAGTTCTTTAAATCAAGTAGCTCCATTTGATCTTACTAGTCATAATCAGTAATTTTCTATCAAATTACAGCTTTGTTGTTGCTTGATGAACCTCCTTTTTCATTATTTGATTCCACCTTAATGGTTACTATCTTCCGTCCTCCATCAGGTTGATTACACTTCAGGTCTATGCATTTCTTAGCAAAATGGCTTGGTTTATCACAGCTATAACATCTGACTAAAGACTTATCAAAACCTATCTTGCTTGAGTTGTTTATACCAAACATCTTTCTACTAGTTCTTCATGCAAAGTTTTTGGCTCTACAAAGTACCATAGCCAGCTGGTATTTGATGTTGTTTTTCCAGATCCTCAAGAATAACTTGTTGTAGGTCATCAACTAAAACATTAGGAGCATTAAGTCTTCTTGCCATAAAGGCATTATAGCTTGTCATGAAAATTATAAATAAAGCTAATTGTTCTTTAACATTTGGATAGTGTGCTTAGGAAGACTTAAACTTTGTTTGGCAACATAGGCTTGATAAATGCTGTGTTGTGATTGAACTGAGGAATATTGTGCTTGTAGAGGAGATGAATACTAAGACACTTGGGGTTTTATCTTTAGGAATTATTAGAACACTAGATTTTTATTGATGACCCATATGTGTATAACTTGTATAATAATTGGGGTTGCTTGCCATCTTAGCATACAGAATAATAGCTTCAGGATCCATTGAGTTGAGATGATTAGATGCTGTTTGTTTATTATCCATATCATAAGCATTGATGATAGAAATGAAATCACTAAAAAGAATCGAACAAGTCTTTGGTTCTTTTTATGGACGTATAGTTGTTATTCTAATTGTAGGGTAATGAATTCAGAAACTTCTTTTTAATAGCTATGTTCCCTAACACAATCCCAACACACTTCATCTTTGTTACAAGCCTTACAAAACAAGCAATTTAGGCTTCAAGACTTTCTCTGGTTACATATATATATATGTAAGTGGGTTTGTTATTATATAGTTGCATATCTTTCTTGCTTTCTATCATGTAAATATTTTCCATAATCTATGCTTCTAAAATAGGCCAAAGAATTTTTGCACCACTGAATTCTTTGTAGATATGAGAGATTTCAGTAGACAATGCCATAGTGATAGCAACATAAGCTTCCTCATCAAGTTTAAACTTTTTAATATCCTCCTCAACCTACAGATGCTTTGGCTTCTTAACCATTTCTCCTTTTTCATCCTTATACATGCGTATGTAAGGTCCATACTTAATTGAACTCCACATACGTGATTTAGTATACATGACATGATTCTCAAATCAATAAGCCCAATCTCATAATCATATTCATTGAGTGTACATGACATGTTCTTCATATTGGTGTTAACAGCCATTTCTGAGTATGATTTGAATTTGACAAACTTTCTCAATATTCTTCCATGTTTTGGCATAAAGCACATGTTTCTGCCTAACTTTTTACGTGAAAACTTAAGCTTGTTACAATTTCAAGCAGAAACTTGATCAAATAACTATATTTTGCAAAATCCCTAACTTCTCACATGAAAACATTCACCAAGAACCATCTTTAGGAAATACAATCTTGTTATCATGTGAAAACAACATGTTTTCATACCACCTCAAGAATAAGGTTTTCGCTTGGTTAGTGTATCTCAATTCTGCTAAAATTCCACTATTCTTTTCACCTAGATTGTCTAGAAACAAGTTTAGTGATTAGTTGATTTTAATTATCTTCAAGTGAGAACCTAATTGTGTTTAAATTGATTCCAATAGTCTACTTTCCAACTATAAACTTGCCAATTTCAGCACCCAACCACTATCAATTATTCAAAGTGTTCCGAATTCACCAAACACTCATTAAACTTCCATTATGACAAAGAAACAAACTCAAAAACCATGAGAAATCTTCAAAACCGACTTTAAAGTTTCACCAAATTGACAAAGAGCAGCTACTACTCGGATAACAATTATAAATACCAAGAAATGACAATGATAGATTGTTCTCCATTATCAAACATGAAATGAATGATAATTGGAATGGTTAACATAATCACACAAGCCATGATCAATTGAACAACAATGAATTCTCTCTGATTTTACAAAGTGCATAAACTTTACAATACTATAATATGATTGGTGTTACAATTACTAAAACAAAAACAACTATTAATACTAAACATGAAAGTCGTCGCCCCAACTCCATGTTATCACAAATTTGATGTTCTCGTGTGGTTGATTTTTTCACTTGGAGTGAAAAGTATTCGCAAGACTTAATTTTGATTTCTCAATCCTCTTGGTTTTACCTCTACAGTTGTAGAGATTGATATGTAATGATGGAATGATAGCTATGATAGCAAAGATGATTTTAGGAAAAACAAAGCTTACACTGAATGAGAACAATAAGCTTGGCTTTGAGAAATCAAAAGCTATGTGTTTCAAATATGGTGTAAATGGGCATTTTCAAGAGAGTGCAACACCCGCAAAAACAACAATTCAAGATTCCAACAGAGTAACTTTAACAACTCTTTTTGTCAACCTTAATGCAATGGTGAGCAAACTGAAGGTGGCTATCAATCTGGAAGTTCTTCTTATCATAATCAATTTCTAACTAGAGTCACCATTCTCCAAACTCCATTTTAAGTTCTCTTATCATTAGACAAGACAAAGTTTACGACTAGAGTCTTTATGCTAAAGTGATCATCTAATTAAACTTTAACCCAAATAAAAAGTTGATAACTTAGTTACAAAGAAATATTATATGCCTAAAGAGAATATAAAGATACATGTAGAATTAGGTACAAGGCTTGCCGCCCACCATATAACCACAACTAGACGGTTATGTCCAAGTCTTGACCAAACCTATCCTTGGAGGGAAAATGATTATTGATTCCAAAAATAATCAAGCCTTTGAAACTCTAAGGTGGAGGTTACGTAGTGCACCAATTTTATACTTACCTAAGGGAACATATTACTTTACAGTGTATTGTGATGCCTCACATTAAGGACTTGTTTGGTTCTTGACGCGACGAGATGATAATTATGTATATATGCCTCAAGGAAACTCGAGGTGCATGATCATAACTACACCATCTATGATTTGGAACTAGGAGTCGTGATGTTCACACTCAAAATCAAGAGGCACTATCTTTACGATACGAAGTGTGTGATCTTTACTGATTACAAGAGCCTACAAAACATCTTTAATCAGAAAATGTTGAATGTGCAGTAGACAAGGTGGTGTTTCTTTAACCCAAAAAAAACCTTGAGGGCTACTAGGCCACCAACTATTTAATGGGCTTTGACCCCTTAACTTAAATAGGCCTTGGGCCAAATACCTTAATAGGCCTAGAGATTTACTAAGACCTTAACGTGCCTTGGCCCTCAAACCAATATGGGATTATCCCAACTAGATGAAAACAAAGTATAAAAGCCCAAAATCAATAAAATCCGAAAACTTATTAACGAAGCCCAATAAGCAACAATCGTAAATAAATGAAACCTGTAAGTATATTAAAGTTACAATCACCCGATATATTAAGATCCTATAAACATGATTAAGTACAATAAGAAATACTAATTTGTACATAAAATAATAAAAGGATTGATGTATAAAAACCATGAAGTCATAAACTATAAGTTACAATTCACACACTCACATTTAAAGCATACACTAGACCAATAATTAAAACCTTCAAAAATACTTTACGCATAAAAGATCAAATAAATAAAAACTTATCACTATAACTAGAAACTTGTAAAAATAACTATTATATAATAACAAACCCACTTACATATATATATATATATATATATATATATATATATATATATATATATATATAGACACAAAATAGACACATGCTTACACATATAAATACATGCATGCAAAAAATACTATATGTTTTATACATGCTTGTGAAACACACAACCATACAAACTAATAAAGTTACTTTATAAAGACAACTAGGCAATATTTGAACAAGAAAAAATCCATATCCATGCATATATATATATATATATATATATATACACATGGCACACACATGTATATACGCATAAAGTATATAAAATTCTTGTATAACCTAATAAAAACTCATGACTTAAACCTTTATAAAAACAAGTCTTACACTTTCTTTCATAAAACTAACTAGCATATCTTACAAAGACAACTAGAATTTTTATAAAATGATCGTGTCCTTAAATCACCTCTAAACCACCCAGGGCACACCATGTTATCTATACAAAATCTTAAGTTTTTTTGCAACATTTACCAAAAATCTTTCAACTATCAATCATAATATCCTTAAATCCAAGATTCAAGGACTCACATGATTCCCTTCCTTCTTCATTTTTGGTTGTGCCCCATCCACACGTATACACACACACACACACTTACTTTCATTGTTCAAATCGCTTCTCTCAAAACTCTCTTTAACTCTCTCTTATTAATCCCCATATCATCCATTTCTCTTGTATGCTCAAGAAAACATACATTTTTACCACATTGAAGCCCTAAATCGACCAACAAAGAAAGCTACAAAAACTATCACAAGTCAAGATAATAACACACACACCCCTATGCTTTAATCAACTAATCTCATCTATTTTCTTCATTCTTAAACATGAGTAAATCAACATTTTAGGAAAATCATTCTCATCATTTCAAAATCCTAAAATAACCCCTAAGACTCCTTTAACCATCGACCACATCAAGTTAACCAAACTTAACATGTAAACTCATCAATTATCACTTGTAGTCACTTTTATGATTCAACAAACCCCACGAAACCTCTGACATCTTAAGAACACTTAAAACATCTAGTTTTGGGGTCGGTGATGGGTCATGTATGGGTTATCATAACCATGGAATGTCCATGTGAGTTATACAAGAAAGGGTATCACATGATATGGTGGTTTAAGTCCATCTGGTCACCCATTAGGGTACACGCATGAATTATGGATTCTTGATGCATGTTGTTCTGAATTTTCTATGAGAAATGTCCCCCCAAAGATGTGAGAACTCTATCTTCTAGTCACTACCATGTCTAAGGCAGGTCGTATGAATCGCCTTGGGGAGGAAAACATGAGGGTTTGCATGTTCGGTAGTAATCATTGACGGGTATGACAATATGTTTCAAGGTTGTGTTATGATGGTAGTACTCACCAATCGGTGTGTGGGCACTCTCACTAAGCTTATCATTGTGAGCCTAACTGTCCTTTTTACATAAGTGGTTTTGGAGTGTATCCAAACTTGATAAACATTCTGATTAAAAAAATTTGATGTGTGACTTCAAAATGTGAGGATGGGCTTTGGTTTGAGCCCCTGATCACATTAGGGCACATGTGCCCTTAATTGGATCTATATAGGTAGGAAGGGCCTTATTTTTAGGTATGGTATGAGGATGGGCTTTGGATTCAGTCACTGATCACTAGTATTATGATCTTTCAGGATTGGTTCAAGTCTCGTGAAGGGTCCCTCAGGGATGGCTAATCTCTTCGTGTGTTATGACGTGTTAGAATTTGTTCAATCAGAGTGCTTATAACCTACCCGCTATCATAATGAAAACTGGAATGATATATGTTTACGAACCCTTTCATATATGTGAGGGAATTTGTGAAATTCGATTTGATAAATAGTTTACTTGAACATATTGTTATAATGTTTAATTGTTTTAGTGTAGTTGGTTATGTGTCACAAAAAAGTTATTGTTGATGTGTTTTAGATAGTGATACGAGAGAAGAGGTGTCAAGAAACAATAGCTAGGTGAAGAAGACTTAACAGACTTGATTCAATAAGATCTTCATATAAGATGTAGTGAATGGATTAAAACTGCCTTGGATAGTAGTTGTAGTTTATATTTCGATTGTCTATAATGCAAGGAATGTGTAAATTATGTATGTACTGTTAAAGTTTTAATTCAGTCTAGTTTGTGATCTTAAAAGATAAGTCTTTCATTGTATATTATTGTGTATTATGATACAATAGGTCGGGCCTGTGTTTATAGGTGTAACAATAAGTAACTTAATGAAACTGAAGGTGAAGATGGAAATGAGAGGGTCGTTGAGTTTTAAGGAAGATTATAGCCTCTTTTTTCCCTTGTGTAACCCTTGGATCTTGACCCAAGCCTACTTCCGTTCTATCTTCCAAGTGATCAAGCAAAACTTGAAAGCTGTCATTTCATATTTCCTATAACAATCTGTTTTATTGATGAAAAATAAATTTTTGAAAATTATATTTCAGATATTGTTTAACAAGTAAGTAACAGGTAAATCATAAGTTGATATATAAGGAGTCTAAACTAGTGTTAATTTTTATTAGAAAACTATATAATAACAATTAATAATAATAATAATGATATAATTATTATCACTTTTGTTAGAATCTTCTCCGGTAAGAATCTCAAGTTGTCATATATGTCTACTTATTAACTAAAGGTGGCAAAGTGTATGTGTATTAATAACATTAGTGTTTGATGATGTCTACAGTTAAACACATTAATAGAATATATAGGACATGTAAATGCCACATATAACTTCAAGATGATAAGGTTGAATTGTAAGACTATATATTTCATATTGATATAAGTTTTTATGGAAGAAGAAAAAAAAAGAGACAGACATCATACTCTTTAAACATGTTGAATCATGAAGGATGTATCTACCCAAAACTCAGGATTTTAGCATTCGCCTTCAACTACGAAATCAGACCAAGTGCTGAAACAAGTGTCGAATGGCATATGCTGAATGACTGCTGAGCAGCATATGCCAGGCAACTACCAAGCTACATGTGCTAAAAGAGTGCATATCAGCACATACATTTCAACTGCCAATAAGCAGATAACTCCATTATCTGCCGATCGATTGCTGCTAAGAACAAGCATGTCAGTGTTGATGGCTATTGTGTTTCACCTTTAAAAGATAACATAGAACTGAAGCTGGCAACTCCGATACACAGATTACCTATTCAACTATAGCATCTGAACATAGAATAGTTTATTCTTATTGTTTAGTATAAAAGTACTCACACTTTTATAGTTAAGGCAAGCTCTCTAAGCCATTTGATTATATCTGTTGAATTGTAATCTTTGTACAAAACAAATTAATCAACTGAATACTTTGAAAGAACTTATTTTGTTTTACTTTACTCAAAGTATTTTTGTTGTGATAGTAAGTAACTAACTTAGATTCCACATTCATTAGTTATTAATCATCGAAGAAGTTCTTGTTTTCTTAACCGAACCCAATCCAACAAGTGGTATCAAAGCTTTGGCTATTGATTTGCTTGATTTTATTTTTCAAAAAATCACTTGTTTCTTCTTTTGATAACACTATCAAACACCACCCTTTCCTCATATTTCATTACCCTCTCAAGATGACTATTATAGTTATTTCGAGTAAACATGATTTGAGAATAGGACTTAGACCAAACCTCCTATGTTACTCCATGCAGGACCATTGAAAGTAGTTCAATGCAATAGTTTTACAATGTTTAGAGAGTGTTAATACATTTAAAAGATCAAATAGGGAACCTGTCTTATGAATGAAATAGAGAACACAAGTAAAGAACAAGAACAAGAACAAGAAAATAATGGTTTTCAAGAATGTTTTATATTGCTCTCAAGTTCTTACAAGTGTTACAAAGCTTATCTAAAAATACAAGTGCTTGAGATACTTTATACTACATCCTATAGCCGGCTATACTCTGAAGGCTAGCTAGAAACACTATCTAGACAACAAGATCAATGTAGAGTCAAAAGACAGATTACATTTTGGCTAGTGACTATGACATGCCATAGCTCACATCCTAATATATTACAAAAAGGATAAAAGTACAAGATCAGAAAGCTACAGACAAAAGACCTTAATATATAGTTTGACAAAAGTAAGGTCTTTTCACCAACTCACATAAGATGGTGAGTCTTTAGAAGTAGCAGCGAAAAGTTGTTCGGCTTTTGTCAAAAGGTGATTCAGAAAAAAAGCTTGTCTTCTCTGTCTTCAGAAGAAATCATTCTTTGGCTTCAGAATACTTTGTCTTTGAATCTTTGGAAGACTTCATCTTTGGCTTTGGAAGATACGGTCTTTTGGCTTCTGAAGATTTGATACTTAGTATAATTCATTGTGTTATATCAAATCTTCCAAAGTAACTTTCTCGTATTCACATGTGCATGCTAAGAGCTCTTTGGTTGCATTAGCCTCTAAGTGTGATCCTTACAAACTCCCCCTAGGCTGATGCTATCGAAACTAAAGGAGAGCTTTAAAGCTTGATCTTCATCTATTGACAATCCACATTAGAATCAAGACCATTCCCATCATTATCAGTTGGTCAGGATTTCTCAAACTCTCAAAGTATCTCCTCATATCATAGAGATCATGTAGAGAGAGGTCAAGTATGTTTTGCTAGAAGTACATATATTGACCCCTTTGATCTCCAATGACATACCATCTGTCTGGATGGTAAACATCCAAGACACGATGGGTCTCTTAGCAGCAAGAGGCTATACTTGAATAGGAGTTGGATGAGTAGCATCTTGTTGATCAACCATGGGATGTGCTGACCCATCTTGAGGTGCAGAGGTCGATGCCTTGGACTTCTTCTTGTTTTTCTTCTTGTCCCTTCTGATGGCCATCCTCTTCCACTTTCTATACTTTAATTAAGAAGGCTTGCCTGTAGTAACAGATAGTTCTTGTTTGTCCTTCTTAGTTGGGTCCTTTTCCATCACATGTTCAGAAGGAGAGGGATCAGGACCCTACTGTGGATCAGAAGATGAAGTTGGCTATGATACAATACTAGGTCCAAGTTATGTTGCCTCTTGGGGTTCAACCTTGACCTTAGCTTCAAGTGCAGCCTGACTTGGTGGAGAATGCAAGTCAAGTAGCTCACCCCTTTTGATCTTCTGCTTGATCACTCGAAGAATCCATAAAGCTTCAAGAAGCTTACCATCTTCTGTCTATCAGTAGACTTCTTCAGATTTGCTCTGATGGTGGCTTTTGACTTTGCAGCTTCTTCCCTCTTCTTCCTCTTAGCAGCTTTTTCTCTTCCAGCACTTTATGCTCAAGCTGCTTGAGGTATTCAAATTCTATATACTCATAGGACAAGGGAAGCAGGTTTGCTGCCTGATAAAGGCATATGGCACTCAGGTAGGTAATCATGTTTTGCTTGTCTTATTCTCTACCTACCTGAGTTTGTTGCTCAGTGCCACAGCCTCTACCTCAAGGCTTTCCTGAACTAGGGAGCGGTTAGGAGCTTTGTAGAGTCTTTTTCTTCTTCTTTCTTCTTTGATTTTGAGAAGCCATTCTGCATTCTTAGCTTCCCTCCTCTCCTTTGAGACTTCCATGTCAGCCAGTTCATTTAGTTCATCTAAGAGGAGAGAGATGAGTTCATCAATATTGTAGCTCCTGGACCCTAGATAGTTAAGCCTGTCTACCCCCAACTCATCTTCTTAAGTGTTTGGCATCGGGCAGCTCTGATAGCAGCTTTTATGAAGCCAGGGCTCCAACTTGAAATCTCTCCCCTTACCTTCCTTTTCCGATCTCTCTTCTCCTACTCAATATCCTCAGAGGTCATTTTCCTCTTCCCTTTGTTAGTCACTGGCCTGCGTGACATAGGGTGGAGAGAGCTTTGGCTTTCATTGCTTGGTGTTGCACTTGAGCTCTGACTACAAAGAGGCTGTGACACACCTTCACCAGTTGGTGTCTCATTGATGGTAATGGTGGTTGAAGTAGTTCCTGTCTCAAGGTTCACAGGCCTAACTACTAGGCCTTCTGCCAAGGTTTCCCCTTTGAAGCTAATCTTAGGATCCATCTCAGCATCTAATTGACCAACAGTCTTGCCTGCTAGCCTCTATCTATATAGTTTGGATGTCTGCTTGAACTTTTCAAACACCCTTTCTTAGATTCTCTTAGCTAACCTTCCAGCTTGCCTGGATTGACTTAGATTGGATTTTTAGCAGGGTAGGATGGGGTAGACATTGCCCTTGGTATACCCTCCTCAAACAGGCTCTAAATTAGTAAATCCATATCAATGTAAGCCTGAGGAGGTTGTTCAGTATGGACAACTGCAAGTAAGGGTGGTGAATCCTCTATGTCTATACTATGGGCAGAACTCCCAGGTTCTATGATTATAGGTAGGACTTTGTCCCCTTATTGGTAGCATCACCCTCTTGCATAGGGGAGCTAAGGGTTAGGTCCACCATATCCACAGGTTCTTATGGACCTGGTCGACTTCACCTGACAGGTCTTTCAACTAACTTAACCTTGAGATCGGTGAACTCAAGTTGCTGGTCACTGACCTGTCTTTGTAAGGTAGTCACCTAAATTTCTAGGTTACTAACCTAAGAAACTAAATAGGTGCAGAGTTTTGATAGTTTTTGCACCTTTAGGTGCATACTCCCCTCATCTACATAAGAATAATCATAGAGGGATGAGAGAACAGGACGAAAGTCTTCTTCCTCACCATCAGCTTGGCTTTCTTGGCTGCTGGATTTCCTATGCATACTATCAGCTTCAAAAGAAGTGTCAATGGGCTTGGTTGCCATGGTTGAGGTGTTAATGATGTAATCACTTGCAAAAGTGAGAGCCTCTTCCATATGGGCCTCCTGAACATGTTCAGGGAGGTCAACCTTAATTTTGGGTGGATGATGTGGGCTAGATATCGATGACTTAGGAGCACTCGTCTTTCCTTAAGTAGGGTTGGATAAGAGAGACTCATGGTACACACTAAAACCCATATCCTCATCATCATAGAATTCTAGGTTGGGGATTGGTTGGTTAAGGTCTAGCGGTTAGGGATGGTAGCTTTCCCCTAAAGGTTGATCACTAGACTTTTAAGACTCTGAGTGAAGGCTTAAAGCTGGGTTAATAAGCTCATGAGGTTGAGCAAGAGGAACCTCAACACTGATCAAAGAGATAATGGGAGTGGTATGCTCCTCAGGAGAAGTGGGAGCTTTTGTTTCAACTTCTTCTTACATGGGTGATGATATGGGGGCCTGATCAATCTGAGTAGACAGAGCAGGGGTTTGTTTGGATTTTCTTTTGTAAGTGATGCTTATTTGTGGCTATGTGGGTTGTGCAGATGTAGAAGGTGTGGTTTCAATAATGGCTGGTGCTGCCAAGTTATCTCCTTGAGCAATGAGCTCTAACGTTTTTAGGACTAGGGTTGTTTCTACCACTGAGAAGCCAACCGTGGGCTTTCTCACTATTTTGAAAATGTCGGGCTTCATCTGTCCAATTTAAGAAGATTACCTATTCCCCTTAACTGTTAGCCCAGTTGACAGTTACGAATGTATTGAACATATCTAGGGAACATATAATACTCTAAGGAGTCCAAGTTTTCAAGCAAGTTTGTATAAACAAACTATGAGTACCTGAACTTGACTCGTTGAACTATCCCATGGACTATATAGGATAAGTCCTTAGTAATTTGGTCCCAACCTCCATGTTTGTTGGATAAAGAGTGGATTACCACATGGAGGAGGTACTTTCATTGAGAGGAAACCTTATCCTTTTTAAAGGTTCTAATAGAGTAGTCCCCTTCATAGCTCATCTACCAGAATAAGTTGTTAACAGTAGATTTGGGGACGGACAACTCGCCTTATGCATCATCCAGTCTCAGATGAGAGTTGATGGTGGCTGGAGTGATGAATATTGCCTCCATGCATTATGGCAGACAGTATCTTCTCACCATCCAAGATGACCTCCTAGCAGGTCCACCAGAACTCTAGAAGTTGATCTTCATACAATCGAGGGTCTATTGTAAGGGCGGTAAGGTAGTTGGACAGAGATAAGAAGTGGAAAACATATGAGAAACCTCGATCTTTCTTAGATGATAACAAAGCAACCTGATTGTGTTGCCTGTGATGATGCATGGAAAAATCTGGTTGGTTTCGGGGATCAGGGTTGGCTATTTTGAGTAGCTTTGAAGTGAAAAAAGTTAACAACAAAGTTGGTTTGTGGGTGAATTTAGGGTTTGAACTTTTATAGATGAAGAGGAAGGTGAAAGAGGGGAAATCATTGTATGAATATATATATGGTAAGTATTTGAGAAAAAGTTAATGCAAAAAGATAAACTTTGAAATCCGGATGTCGGTCCCACCTCTGAAAAAGTGCCCAAAAAGGTAGTTTTTTTGTAAATCTAAAATCATCCAAAGGTAATTTTTCTTTAGAAGGTTTCAGAAAACTTCCAAAGCAAATTTGGCTTCGGAAGATATTCCTTAGTATTTCAAGAATTTGCTTCGCAAGAAGAATACATAGAGTATTTTACTTCTTAGACAAATTTTGCTTCGGAAGATATCAAATATCAGAAGTTTTATTCAAAGAGAGAATAAAGCTTCAGAGACTTAATTGCTTTCGGAAGAAAATAATCCTTCAAGACATATAAGTACTTGGTGACAAATATAATCTTTAGAAGATATATCAAAATTTCTTTCGAAGGTTAATTTCTGAAAAGTAGTTATTTGTTCTAAAGACGTAATTTTCTTCTGAAGACAACTTAATGTCTTTCAAAAGAAAACACATCTAGATTTCTCAATATTCTAAGGAATATCATTTTAAAAAGTTTCTTCCAAAGTAAATTGGGCTTATATAGGTGATGATATAGGCAACTTAAGACACACATATTTGAAAAAGTAACCTTGAATTTAGTTTAAGAAAATTTACTCAAAATTAATCATCCCAGTAGCTGATATAAGATACTTAAATCTTAGTTCATCAAAGGCTTTTATGAACAAATCAATATATTGTTTAATTGTGTTAACTTTGGCTAGTTTAATCAATCATTTTCAAAATTATCTCTAATCAAATGATACCTAATGTTGATGTGCTTTGTCTTTGAGTGCTACAAAGTATTCTCTGTAATAGAGATAACATTGTTGTTGTCTATATGGATGGGAGTCTCCTTGAAGTTGAATCCATAGTCCAGCATCTGATTCTAAATCCAAAGCACTTGAGCATAGCAGCTTGTAGCAGCAATGTATTCAGCTTCAGCAGTTGCAGACACACAGGATTGTATCTTGTATTAACATAAGACTATCCTTCTACCAAGAAATTGACATCCCCCAGATATAGACTTTGCAGTCATGTTATAGCCTCCATAGTCACTATATATATAGGCATACAGATTGAAATCAAAGTTCTTTGGATACCAAAGGCCTAGTTTGGAAGCCACTTTAAGATATCTAAGAATCCTTTTGACAACAACCAAGTGTGACATCTTGGGTTTGGCTTGATATCTTGCATAAATACATGTAGCAAACATGATATCAGGCCTGCTGGTTATGAGGTACATAAGAGACCCAATCATAGCCCTATAAAGATGTTCATCAACACACTCCCCCTCAAGATCAGATCCTAGAGAGTGGTTTCTGGCTATGGGTGTCTTAGCAACCTTACACTCAGCCAAATGAAATCTAGTAAGTATGTCTTGCACATACTTTGACTGGTTTATGAATATGCGATTGTCAACCTACTTCACTTGAATTCCTAGAAAGAAATTGAGTTCCCCGATAGCACTCATTTCAAATTTATTCTTCAGCCGCTTCTCAAAGTATTTGTAGAGCTTCGGATTAGTTGACCCAAAAATGATGTAATCTACATAAACTTGAACCAGCATCAAGTCATTCCTGTTCCTTTAATGAAGAGTGTTCCATCAACAGTACCCCTTTGTATCCATGCTTATAGAGGTACTGAGATAGTGTTTCATCCCACTTCATTGGATCGTGATGCAGCCTATAAAGTGCTTTGTCAAGCTTGTAAACATAATCAGGATGATCTGGGTATGCAAATGTTAGGATTGAACCTAGAGGGTTGGAGAATCAAATCAAAACTATGAAGATCAAGTCGCGCGAGAACCTAAAGTTTCCGGGCGAGAACATGCATCTCCATGAGAACTTGGAAATCGCGCGAGAATTATGTGAGAACTTCCTAGTTTAGTATACATAGATGTTTTGTAATGTAACTTAGTGAGATTTCTTCATTTCCTGATTTCATACTTACTTGTAAACATTCAAAGTTAGAGAACAATAGAATTGACAAGTTTATTTACATTTATGCTTATCATCTACTATTTAATCTTATACCGTGATGATTATATTTCGTATTCTTATCACGAGATCGTTCTTTTTTGTATTGTGTTGATCCTTACAATTGGTCTCAGAACTTGGTTTACTCTAGATCAGTCGAATCGGAGATTGAAAAGTATTTGTTGAAGTGTTCTTGAGCTCCGAATTGAAAACCTTTGTAGATTAACTCGATTTATGTTGTTTTTTATCACATTTGAAGATCTAAAGAGCGGTTATGCTTTTGGTTGAAGATTTGACATGTTTATGTGATTAATTAAGCTTAATTCAATCAATTAGAGACAATTAGGATCAAAACTGGACCTAAAACACTAATTGGAAGCTTAATCAATTAATTTTCAACGAATTGGTAGTTGTTTGAAGCTGGAATCGTCAAAGTTCAGAAATTTTGATCAGGCGAAAACTTGAGTATCTCACGCGAAAAGCATCTATTCGCGCGAAAAGTCGATTGTCGCAAAAGTTTGTTGAAAAATCATTTACAAAAGATTCTTTTGGCGTGAAAAGTTGATCATTTCGTAAAAGTCAGTTACAAAAGTTTCCGCGTGAAGTTCAAGGATTTTAGGAAGGCAAAATGTGACACCCTACATATAACCCACATCGGCCGTGGACAGGAGAGATTCCTGGTTCATAAGTAATGTCTGGTCTCTAATATCACCAACGCGTTTTGGGCGTATTGGCTGTGGATGAGAGGAGAACTCCACAGTTAAGCGTGCTTAGGTGGCAGCAATCCAGGGATGGGTGACCTCCCTGGGAAGTTTTCACCTGGGCAACTAAAAGCAAATCCGTTAGCTACTCGTGGGCAAAGCGGACAATATTGGTGGTATGAGAGGCCGGGTGTTACAGAATGGTATCAGAGCCACTCCTGTGTCGTTCGGGATGTGGGACATACCTCACCGAGGATGGTGACTTCTCGGCTCATCGAGGACGATGAGTCCAAAGGGGGGGTGATTGTGACACCCTACATATAACCCACATCGGCCGTGGACAGGAGAGATTCCTGGTTCATAAGTAATGTCTGGTCTCTAATATCACCAACGCGTTTTGGGCGTATTGGCTGTCGATGAGAGGAGAACTCCACAGTTAAGCGTGCTTAGGTGGCAGCAATCCAGGGATGGTGACCTCCGTGGAAGTTTTCACCTGGGCAACCAAAAGCAAATCCGTGAGCTACTCGTGGGCAAAGCGGACAATATTGGTGGTATGAGAGGCCGGGTGTTACAGAATGTGACATCCGGTAATTTTCCGTTACCAAACTCCGTTTGTTCCGTTAAGTCTTGCATACACGTGTCGGGAGCACACACTAGTTGTCGTTGAACGTTGGTGACTTAACAATAATCAGTAATGTTAATTGATGATAATTAAGTTAACAATGTGATTATTAAGTTATGCTTATGTGATTTAAATGTTAACTGTAATTTTATCGCGTAACGTGAAAACGTGCATATTTATTTCGTGTGTTTTGTGATAAATGGGAATTATGCATGATTGTTATTAGTGATTAATAATAATTGTGTTTAGTAGTTAAAAACTATTTAAAAACTATTCAAAAAGCCTAATCTTTATAAAATACAAATTATAAGGGTTAAAAGGGTAAATATGATTAATTAAGTTACAAAATCAAAACAAAACCCTAATCCCCTAACCCATTCGGCCGCGACTTGCATCCCCTCACCCTCACCATCGCGAATTCAGCCAAGAACAAGCATTCACATTCGAATTTGGATCGATTTCAAGGCATACAACAAGTTAGAACCTTCAATTGCAAACTATTACACATCTAAGGTTAGATTTCTGTATGATTTGATGATTGTTCATGATTGGCCGAAAGTTCCATGCGAATTCTGCAATTGATGGTCGATTGATGCTTGTTTGTTGTTGTTAATGTGTATGTTGGGTAGATTATATGTTAATTAACGTCAAGTATGCAATAAAGGTTGGATTTTTTACAAGTTTTTATGGAAATTACATTAGGGCCGAAACCCCTAATTCGAAACTTGCAATTGGGGATCGATTTGTTGATGTTGGTTAGTGTTATTATGTTAGTTGGATTGTATATATGCTAGTTAACGTCGATTATGCAAGAAAGCTATGATTTTGATACATTGTTCATAGGTTACTAATAATAGTAACTTTATTTTGCATGAATTGATGATTGGTTGATGTATGAATGTTATGGATGTGTTTGTGATGATGATTAGATGCTAAGTTGATGTTATGAACAATTGAAAAACAAGAAGATGTGTTATAGTTCATACATTGCTAAAAATAGTAACTTTTGGTATATAATTGATGAATTCATGATTGTTGTGTGAGTTTGATGAAGTTGGGATGAACTTTCCCAAAAGGGAAACTTTAATTGTGCAAATCCTTGAATTGGATGATTTGAGCATGTTTGGGATATTAGGATCATGCTAGTGTGTTCATGGATGGTTTCTAAGGTAACTAAATGTGTTGTTTGTGTTGTATGAATATTTAGTTGGATAGTTATCTGTTTTGGCCTGTTGTGATTCGCATGACTTGTGTGATATCTAGTTGTATGATGATCTAGGTAGTACATGTGGTTAATGAAGTGCTATATGTAATCAAGTTGTATGTGAACATGTATGATATGCTGTTGTGTTAGTATTAACGAGTTATCACCTATAATGTCACCAACGGGTCAAACGGTCAACTGGGTCAAATGTGTCTTGTATTCAAAAAACCTTGAGTTCTTTGGTTTGTAGAGCACTTAGGGTTTCATGTTGATTCTGTGCACACGTACTTATGTACTCTTGTGTTCTAGGTGACCTTTGAAGGTTGTCTTTCCCTCTTTCTTTCAGTTAAGCTCTAGGTTAATTCTTGCGCACATCAGGTGAGTTCTTGCCCCACTTATTTTACATAATCTCTTTTGGGGAGATAGCATACTGTTGATCACAAACGCTTTTATATATGAGTGTGTATAATATTGATATAGTGCTGTTTACCATGGAAAGTCCTCACACTTTCGGATTGTTAATATTGAATAGCGGGGAAATTTTGGGTAGTACTACTGGGTCTGACGAGCCCCACCTGTGCGACTCGAGGTCAAACGGGTGCAATTTTGTCCCAACACATATTCGTCACGACACGGTAAGTCGTGACGGGAGGCAACAAACGTAACACAGTCAGCTTCGATCGCGAAATCACTATGATTAATATTTTTATGTTAATAGACTAGCTATCTATTGCAATACACTACTTATGCTCTGGAAACTGTTGATTTGTTTATATTTTAACGCAAACTCTTGAACTCACCAACCATGTGTTGACTTGTTTAGTATGTTATTCTCAGGTTAAGGTTGCCAGTTGCCTAGGAGCACGCACACCAACATCGTTGAGTTGTCTACATTGTTTGTTTACCCATTTGGGTTTATTTTTCCTATTAAACATTTGTGTTTGGGGCCCGTATGTTTTGCGCATTCTCTTTACATACTACTTGTTTTGGGTTTTCTAGTTTTAAAAACGCTTCCGCAGTATTTTAAACGTTAACTCTGGTTTTGTTTATTTATCATATAGAGTCGTTCTTGGTAACTAATGACTGAGATCCTGGTATGTCACGCGCCTCGCGGTAAAACCCCGCTCGCGGATTTTGAGGGTGTGACACAAAAGATTTATGGGATGCGATGGAGGAGCATATTATGGGCAATAAGGATATGAGGGAAAGCCGAAAGGACATGTTGAACCAAGAGTTTAATATGCTTAATCACATACTTGATGAAACCTTGGAGGCTCAAATGTCCAGGTTTGTGAAGCTGATAACAAAGTTGAAAAGTGCAAGAATTACACTAGAGACATCTCAGTAAACAATAAGCTGTTAAACTCACTACCTTACAGCTGGAACAACAATTGCAATACTATTAAGAGAACCAAGGATTTGTTCACCTTGTCCTTCAATGATCTAATCTCAACCATCAAATCTTATAAAATGGATGACAAGCACAGAGCTGCTAAGTACATCAACACAATGGGAGCTGAAGCATCAGCATTATATGCTAAAATGGCTAGTAATCAAATTATTATGTCAGCTACTCCCAGTTGTGCCAACAACAAAAATTAGCCACTCCTGTTCATCCATAATGTTAAAGATCCATCCTTGCCTTAGTTCCAAGCTTCTCATCAGAACCTTTATAACTCATCTCAATCTCAACCACAACCCCAGATCTACCCATAAAGTCAATCACTCAACCAACAAGAATTTATTGTAAACTCCCACCCTAACAAGAAAACCATTCAAATAGTTGGGGAGCATCTGGCTCTATTTACCACTTTCATGAATAGCTATGAAGCATTCACTATTGGAAGACTCAGTGCACCCAACATCTTAGTTGATGACTTGCAACAAGTTAATCCGGATGATGTAGAAGAAAATGATATTAAATATCAAATAGCTATGGTGGTATACCGGGCGAAGAATTTTGTGAGAAGAATAAGGAGAAAACTATTTGGCCTAAATAACTCAAGCAAGATTGGGTTTGACAAATCAAGCTTGAAATGCTATAACTGTGACAAACCCAGTCACTTTGCAAGAGAATATACTAAAGGAGGTCTAATCAAGAGATAATGGAAAGAGGATAGTGATTGTGGAAGTGGAATCAATGGGAGACTAAGAAAGTTCATCAAACAACAAAGAGTACTATTAGTCCAATCAGATGGAGATTCTAGATATAAAATTTTCTACTGCTTTGTTAGCAGAAATTCAATCTGTCAAAGAACATGTTGATGAAAATTTACTAGCTGAGTTTGTATCTGATGATCTGATGAATGGGGTATTTGATGAAGAGAAGAAGGTTGAATATAAGCAAGTTGAAGAGGTGCAAGTTGATAAGGTGCTTAATGAAAAAGCTGTTGAGACTACTCCAGCTCAATCAAACATCACTGAAGAGAAGAAGATTGAAGAATTTAAAGAAAAGGTTGTTGAGCTCACTCCAGCCAAGATTGAAAACACTATGTGCGCTGTTGAGGAAACTCCGACTTGCTTGTGACAAAAGTAATAATGCTGTTTAGATCACTTTGGCATCTAAAGGAAAAGAAAACATAATTCTAAAAGCTTTCATGGTAAATGTCATACCTGAAGAGAAGAACAAGAAAGAAGAAACTGAAGAGGTAAATACTAATCTTTGTTCAAATACATGTATAGAAAAGGTTCAAAGATACAAAGTTTACAACGAACGCTTATTTTAGAAGTCGAAAAGATAGAAGGATTAAAAAATCGATTTATCAATTAAAACTGAATCTTCATGATAAAAATCATAACATAAAGGATTTGACAACACGTAACAATGAACTATCTTTAAAAATTAACAAATTTAACAGTGAACTCTTATCTACTAAATTGACTGTTGAAAAATTTGAGCTATCCTAAAACATGGTTAAAGGTATAATCAAGTCTCAAATGACTCATAAAATTAATGGTGGAAAAGGTGGTGTTGGTTATTCTAACATTGCACCACCTATTAATCATGATTATACATGTTTGCCTTCATCAATTATCACTCAAGATGATAAGACCTATGGATTAGGTTTTCAACTAAAGTCAGACTTAATACCTTTAGTCAATGTTTCACAGACTATTGACCCTATCATAAAAACTTAAATTAAAAATAATCATGACAACTTTTTTTGCAGAAAGTGTGAAGAAAGAATGGTTGGTTGAAGAATGGGAAAGTGATGATGAAATAGATTTTCAGGAAAATAAAAGTTGTAATGAAAAATCTTTATGTAATTCATCATCAGTTATCAATGAAATTTCAAGTGTTTTTATTTCTACCAATGATTGTTCAAAAATTTCTTACAAACAAAAGATACTAAAATCAAAAATAGATTTTAAGGACAATGAAAGAAAATCAGTCACAACATTAGTATCTGACTTGAAACTTGATTTCAAGAACAGATTTGTTTCAAAAGGCAATATTGATAAGGAAGATCATATCTTTAAAGAAACCAATATCAGTTTCTTTAAAAATAAATCTCATATTATTGCTAACTCTATGAAACAAAATGTTTGTATATCAGGTATCAAAGACACTGGTCCCATTCCAATACGTACAACTCAAAAGGTTAAAGCTACAGTTCATGCCTCATCAAATTCAGATATGAATTAAACAGCTAGAAAAGATACCTCAATTCTTCCGGAATGATCTAGAACAATTCGTAATGAAAGAGAGAAAAGAGAGACTCTTAAAGAATCACAAGTCCAAAGAAATATTAAGGCCAAATTCTATGATAACTGTGGAAGTTATCATAAACAGTTTGTACAAAATACACAAGTATCAAATACATATCATAAAATGTGTTGTTGTGTATGTCGCAAGCCAAATCATCAGGCTAAAAATTATCATCAACAACATCAATTATCAAGCAAACAAAGATTTCACAACTTAATATGAAATAATAGAAAATAATTATTTTTAAATGCCAAATTCAAAAGGAATTCAAATCAGTCAAATTCATTGTTGATAAATGCAATGGTCAAATGAAAATAGATTTGAATAAAGAAAAGTCAAATGTGAGATCGTTACATGTTGATGAAAATGGTTACGAATCTGACTAAACTAATTCAAAAGTGGAAAATAAAAGAAAAACAATCTAAGCCTGATATTGTTGAAAAGTGTGTGTTAAATGATCAAAGAGATATGACATTACAGTTGGTATCATATTGGATAATAACAAAGTACTCAAGTCAAACATGGCTTGGGTTCCTAAACATGAATATTCATATATGCAGGAATAACCAAGGTAAGTTGTCAACAGTGTTTGGCATGTTGACAGTGGTTGTTCAAGGCACATGACCGGTAATATATCTCTGTTAAACAACATACAACCTTACAACTGAGGATATGTTATATTTGCAGGAGATAAGGGTGGTAAGATTACAAAGAAAAGTATAGTTTCTAATGGTGCGTTAAGTTTTGATGATGTCAATTTTGTAGAGGAATTTAAATATAATTTTCTAAGAGTCTTTCAAATTTGTGACAAAAAGTATTCAACACATTTCTGTTGAACCCTAAAAGGATCATACATGCCAATTTAAGAGGTGATTGAAGATTGTTCAGGTTGGAAGAAACTACAAGTCAAAGAATTAATGCGGGTGAAGAAAATAGAAGAAAAAGACAAGTATCGGTTGTCCGCATTTGTCAATGCGGATGAGCAAGAACAAATACAGCTGAGTATTTGTTCATTCACATTAACTAATAAGGATAAGCAAAATCAAATGCTGCTAAGTATTTGTTCTTCCGCATTTGTCAATGCGGATGAGCAAGAACAAATACAGCTGAGTATTTGTTCATCCACATTTACTAATGCGGATAAGAAAAATCAAATGCTGATAAGTATTTATTCTTCTGCATTTGTCAAGGCGAATGACATACCTAATGCGGATGCTCAACAGAAGAAATGCGGACGAAGACCAATACATCCGCATTAACTAATGCGGATGTACAATACAAATGCGGATCATTATTTTGTACTTAGACTAGTATTCTGATGTATAGTTGTCAGGGTAGTTTAGTCATTTTGTACAGGTATTGTATCTGCCTATAAATAGAATAGTATACACAAAAGCTTTTTTCCAGAAGTGCTACAGGCTTTTTGCTACAAACCCTAGCATACTTTGTATCTTGTTCATCAGTATCAATATACAATGCATTTATCAGTATTTTCAGCATTTATGATCTTTGATTCTATATTTCCGCTACACAATCATTGCCTCAATCATCATATTCGATCCTAGTTGAATCACATCAACTCAGGTTTAGATTCGGACCCTGTCAATTTGTATCAGAGCCTTGGCTATTGAATTCGTCTGAAAACCTACTTAGATCTTGAATGAAAATCAATTGAACTGGTGATTGAGTTGTTTATTAGCAAGTTTCGTACTTCTAATAAGCATTCATACTGAAAATACTTGAAGCCTCATCAACAATCGCAATTCTTTTGACCCAGAAACTCTAGAACACTGTTCGATTGTTGAATCTCAACAAAATCAAACAAAACCCACTGATAATCACACGATATCAATAAAAAACGACCTAAAATCAGCTTTAGAGTCGTAGTCAATATAAGAAAAATCAATTGTTCACCACATTCTTTCTTACTGCTGCTACTGTTCACCGCATCAAGACAAGAAAAACTTGACATTGGACTGTTTGAACATTCTGGACATAAAATCAACTTAATCGATACTCAAACCATCTAAAATCAAGTTTATTATAATGGATTTTTTAACTTTTTTAACTTGTTCATGCTTCTAAACCTCCAATGCTTAAACACAAGTCTGAGGTTAAGCAGTGGAAAATAAGGTTTAAAAATTACATTACAGGTGTGGATCCCTACAATTGGATATCATATGCAAAGGACCTTACATTCTGTTTCACTCAATGCTAATCAAGAAATTTAGTACAGAACTATTAGAATCCCTATCGAGGATCCTAATCTAAATCTTGATGATGAGGAATACAAGAAAATCAAGATAGATCTCAAAGCCTAGTCCGTTCTAAATCAAGCTTTGAAAATGGATGTCCTCAAAAGACTAGAGAAATATGGAACAACCAAAGGTGTCTAGGATGTGCTACAAATTATGTGTGAAAGAAGCAGTGAGGTGACAGAAATAAACAAAGATAAACTGGTGAACCAATATGAAACCTTTCATCATACCAAGGGTGAATCAATCTCCAAGCAGCTACATCGTTTTATGCAGTTGGTGAATGATCTGGAAATCATGGGGGTTACATATAAAGAAAAGGAAATGAATAAGAAGATGCTGCACAGTCTGCCAGAAAACTAGAAGCAGAATGTTACAATGCTGAAGAACACTCTTGACTTTGAGAGCACCAGCTTAGACATCATGATTGCTAAGATTAAAGCTCTGGAGTTAGATGAGCAAAGCAGAAATCTTAGTGGACCTCAAGTCATTGAGGCATGTAAGTTTCCATCAGAAATTCATTCTGTTGAAAATGTCTTTGTGACAGAAGAAGATGATTTTCTATCTTCCAAAGATCAAGCTAGAACAACTGGATTCATTACTGCTTCACAACAAAACAAGCCATCATCTTTAACTCCTTCTACTGCTACACCCACATGCATGCCTAGTGATCAAAAAGCTAAAGAGTAAAAGGCAACTGACAATGCCTTTGTTGCTAGCTTTGAGGCTTATCTAGGAGGAAGGCATACTTCAGCACATCTAATTCAGGAAGATTTAGAAAAATGGATCTAGATGATGTTGAAGAAATGGACTTACAATTGTAGATGGCCTTGATTGTGATGAGAGCCAAGAAATTCTTTCAATAAGGGAAGAAGTTGAGTCTAAATGAGAACACAAAACTTGGATATGAAAAATCCAAGGTAAAGTGTTTTAATTATGGTGTGAATGGCCGCTTCTCTAAGGAATGCAAAAGAAGTAACAACAATAACAAAAGAACTCCATATGGTCAGCCATCATCTCAATCCATTTCAAGCTTTCAATCAAGAAATCAACATCAAAATCAACATTAAAATCAGCACCAACAAACTCATGAAAGTCAGCCCAAACTGACTAATCAAGCTCAGGGAAGCAATCAACCAACCTCTAATGCACTTGTCTTTAGACAGGATGGAGTTTGTGATAGGAACCTATATGCAGAGGAAGTCAAGCCTCAGTTTCAGAATCATGCTCTCATGGCTCACATTATTGATGGTCCAATTCTAATGCCAACTGAGGTAAAATCCAATCTCTGTAGTGATAAATGCATTCAAGAAGTACAGGGATACAGAGAATATAATCACAAGTTAGCTCTAAAAATCAAAGAAGAAAAGGTCAAATCTGAAATGATAAAACAAGAGATGAAAAGTTTTGAAATTAAAATAAAATCACTTCTTTCAGATATTGAAAAACTCCATAGTGAAAAGTACACTCTCACAGCTGAGAACGAGAAGTTAACTGAATTGTTAACAAAAACCAAAGCTGAGTAATTGGCTACGGAAGTGAAACTTGAAAAGTTTCAATTCTCTTCTGATAAGCTGCAAGAGTTACTTGACTCACAGAAATAGCCAAAGGATATGACTAGGATTGGATACAATTCTTGTCCACCTCCATACAATAACAACTATATGATTATGCCTAAGGCACTCACTGATACTGATTCAACTGAACCTAAAGTTATTGAAACTCAAACAATCGCTTCATAAATAACTAATCCTTAAAAAAACCGAGTGTTTATATTGAAACCAATGAGGATAAATCAAGTTGGATCACCCAATCAAAATCAAAGAGTGCTCAGACAAACCTATAGTTGTCAAGAAACCAAATAGCCCAGTCAAAGCCATTGAACCATTTGTGAAATTCATTGCTGAAAATCCTAAGGTGGTGGAAATGCTAAAGTACAGTGAAATCCTCTGTTGAAATCAGATTTAATAGTGAGATTAAACCTCCTATAAATTCAAGCAAATCAGAAAGGTTTCACTAAAATCCAAAAGTAAAGAAATAGCTTCTCCATCATCCAAAGGGAAATCACCCATGGTTCAAAAATCAAAAGTATAATATGAACCAAAATCATCAACATAGTCAAAACAAGGGGTCAGTTTTGACATTTTTAACAAAAAGGATGTAGACAACTTGAAAAGGAGTCAAGTAAGGGTAAAAAGAAACAAAAGAAGTCTCCAAAGACCAAGCCAAGTAGAATTGTGAAACAATCTATAGAAACTAAGAAGGCTGAATTTGCTTCTTCATTAAAAATAAAATCTGAGGCTAATCTAAAATCTGTTAAATCACATGAAGCCTCCACATCAAAATCAAAAGACAAACAAATGTACTGTGACATTTGTGACATGTCTAATCACAACATAGATGAGTGTTATTTTAATCAATATTTTTCCATTTGTGACATGAAAAATCATTCAACTAAAAATTGTTATATTTCAACAAGTATTGTTCTGTCTGTGTTATGACAAATCATAATACATCTGATTGTTTTTTTCAAACAGAAAGGCTTGAAAGTTCCACAAAACAAGCCTATCTCACCAATATCAACTGACAAAGCCAAGCATAAAAGTCAATCACACATTAAACAAACAAGGGTTTTAAATTCTGATGATGACTACTATGATTCATGGCAGTTGAAGAGTGTTAAAAGGAATCCTAACCATAATATGAAACAATAACTTAGTTCTCATCCAAGATATAAAACAAAAGTGATTTCTGAAAATAAAACGTGCCCAATTTCTTCATAGAAATAGGGATGAAAGATTTGACAATTCTTCAAACGGCTCGGTTGAATTTCTATAGAAAAGGACTCTATAGAAATTCTTCAAAGATCAAAAAGAAAAATCTTTCGCTGAAAAGATTCAACACAAGATTTGCTAAACCAAGGTTTGATGAATACAAGCATCAACCTCTAAATCATAACTTAGAGGCAAGTATCAAAAGGTTACAGTAATTGATCGATACGGGCAACCCAGGATCATCATGGCTTGGGTTCCACATTCTAACTAGTTCTTTTATGCTTGTTGGGTCATCCATACAGGTCCAACAACTTATAATATGTGGATAGTGGATGCTCCCGAAACATGACTAGAGACAGTTCCCTCCTTTCATGACTTAATGCATATACAAGAAACTACTGTAGCATTCGGTGGAAACTCAAAAGGTGGCAAAATTACTAGAGAAGGGTCTGTAACAAATGGACTGATGAGCTTTGACAATGAAAACTACTGCGAGCAGTTGAATTTCAACCTCCTCAGCGTGTCTTAAATCTGTGACAAGTAATATTCGACTCACTTCACAGACTCCCATTACTACATTCTGAAACCATGATTTCAAATTCCTAAAGAATGGGTTGTATTGAAGATTCCGAGAAAGAATAACACCTATTTCTTAAACCTTAATTCTGCTCAACCAATAAAAGAAACATGTCTTTTGTCTAAAGCATCATTTGATGAGTCACAGTTTTCGTATAGACGTTTAGGACACCAAAATTTAAAAAACATGAACAGATTGGTAAAAGGTGCAGGACCGGGTAAGGGTGCCTAACACGTCAGTTTCATAGTAAGGAGATACTTGGAACACTTAACAGTTCAAATAGGGAACCAGGTTTGATTATGAGGATGCTAGGAACATAAGTAAGTAATGAGATAGAACAAGCAACAATAACATAGAAATATGGTTTTCAAGGAGTGTTGCATATTGCTCTCAAGTTCTATTACAAGTGTTACAAAGTATATCTAATTACAAGAACCTGAGACTCTTTAGGACATTTGGATTTGACTAATCTAAACAACAAGATCAATCTAAAGTCAAAAGGAAGATTGCCTTTTGACTAGTGATTATGACAGGCCATAGCTCACATCCATTTCTATTACAGAGAGGTTTACATCTACAAAGTAGGAAGTTACAGACAAAGACCTTAATCTACAGTTTACAAAAGCATGGACTTTTCACCAACTCATACAAGTTGGTGAGTCTTTAGAGTTGTAGAGGAAAGTGTGTCAGCTTTATGTAAAGTAGATCAGAGAAAGCATGTCTTTCTCTGTCTTCAGAAGAAATCAGCCTTCACAGCAAAATAGCTTCGGAAGACTTTGTCTCTGAAGCTTCGAAAGACTTCATCTTTGGGTTTGGAAGATTTGGACTTTGGCTTTGGAAGATTTTACACTTAGAGTATTTTCTGATGTAGTGTGTAAAAATTCCGAAGCACTTCTACCTTTGTACATCCAGTGCATGCATGCAGGATGACCTTTGGTTGTTTTGGGTTCTTTAGTTGCATCAGCCTTATAATCTTCTGATATTACCTTACAAACTCCCCCTAGGCTGATGCTACCAAAACAAAGAAATACTTTAGATGTTGATAGTCCTCATTAGGATCAAGACCAAGCCTCTCTTCATTATCTGGTCAGGATCCTTTAGACTTTCATAGTATCTTCTCATGTCATAGAGATCATGTAGAGGAAGATCAAGCATGTCTTGCCAGAAGTAGACATCTTGACCTCCTTAATCTCTGATGACATACCATCTATTAAGATTGGCAGTAAAACTCTAGGACAAGATGGGTATTCCAATGGCAAGAGGCTATACTTGAATAGGAGTTGGTTGAGTAGCCTCTTCATGCACTTCCTCAGGATGCTCTGACTCATCCTGAGGTGTAGAGGTGGATGCCTTGGTTTTCTTCTTCTTTGAAACATTTTTTCTGGCCATCCTTTTCCTCCTCTTTGAATTTTTCAACTGAGATGACTGGTCTTCAGCACCAGATTGTTCTGTTGTATCCCTTTCAGTTAGGATCTCTTCTCTCACATGTTTAGATGGAGAGATAGGAGAACCCTGCTGCGGATCAGAAGACGAAGTTGGCTGAGATGTAACTCTAGGATTAGGTTGTGTTGTCTCAGGAGGTTCAACCTTCACCTCAACTTCAGGTTGAGCTGGACTTGGTGGAGAATTCAAATCTACAAGCTCTCCCATTTTAATCTTCTGCTTGATCACTCTTATATGCTCATCCATGGTGGATAGAGACATAGGATCAAGCCTTCTTCCAGAGAATCCGTAGAGCTTCAAGAAGCTCATCATCCTTTGTCTATCTTCAGACTTCTTTTGGCTTTTGTGGATGATGACCCTTGACCTTGCAGCTTCTTCCCTTAACTTTCTCTTAGTAGTTTTTCTTTCTTTTATGGCTTGTTCCTCCAGCTGCATGAGATATTCAGACTCTATGTACTCAAAGGATAAGGGAAGAAGTGAAGTTGCCTGATAAAGTCCTATGGCACTCAGGTAGTTGATCATATTCATTCTTTCAGTTTCTCTATCTACCTGAGGTTGTGCATCTGCCACAGTCTCTGTCTAAGGACTTTCTTGAACTGGGAAGAGGACAGGAGCATGTTTGTGAGCCTTTTTAGTCTCATTTCTTCCTTAATCTTGAGGAGCAATGCTGCATCCTCTGCCTCCCTCCTCTCCTTAGATAGCTCAGTGTCAGCCAGCTCATTCAACTCTTCTAAGGGGAGAGATATGAGTTCGTCAACATTATAGTTCCTGGTCCCTAGGTAGTTTAGCCTAGCTGCCCTCAACTCATCATCTTGAGTGTTTGTCCTGGGGGCAACTCGGATAGCAGCTTGCATGAAGCCTGAGGACCCTCCTAAACTCTCTCCCCTTAGCTTCCTTAACTCCTCGGATGTCATTTTCCTCTTCCCTTTGTCACGCACAGGCCTTGGTGTGTGACATCCGGTAATTTTCCATTACCAAACTCCGTTAGTTCCATTAAGTCTTGCATACACGTGTCGGGAGCACACACTAGTTGTCGTTGAACGTTGGTAACTTAATAATAAATAATAATGATAAACAGATAATTATTCAACTAATAATGTTGGTTATTGGTTGTGATTATGCGATTTAAATATTAATTGTGAATTTTATCGCGTAACGTGGAAACGTGTGTGTTTAATCCGTATGTTTTGTATCTAGTGAAGATAATGCATAGGATTATTATGTTTAGTTTATATGCTTATTATTTAAGTTTAAACCTTTTAAAAAGTAATTAAAAGCTTAGTTTTAATAAAATACAAATTATAAGGGTTAAAAGGGTAATTATGGATTATTAAATAAAACAAAAATCCCAACCCTAGCCCCCACACCATTCTCGGCCGCGATCATCATCTCCACACACACACACCTGCAAATTCAGCCTAGAACAAGCAATTGTGCTTCGTTTTGGTCGATTCCAAGAACTACAACACGTTAGAGGCTTCAATTCTCACCCATTACGTGATTAAAGGTTAGTTTCTTTGTGGTTTCCATGGATTTTTTAGTCTTGGCCGAACCCTAGTTCGAAACTTGCAATTGAAGGTTGATTCTTGGTTGTTTGTTGATGTTAGTATGTTAGTTGGATTGTATATATGTTAGTTAACGTCGATTATGCAAGAAAGCTTCGATTTTGATTCATTGTTCATACGTTACTAAGAATAGTAACTTTATTTTGCATGAATTGATGATTTGATGATGTATGAATGTTATGGATGTGTTTATAATGATAATTAGATGCTAGATTGTTGATATGAACATTGGGAAATCGAGAATGCACATTGTAGTTCTTACCTTGCTAAAAATAGTAACTTTTGATGTTGAATGTTGATGAAACATGCCAATTAGATGTTATTGATCATGTCTAGATATTGTTATGGACTTAATTTGGTATGCAAATGGTAAATTCATGAATGTAGTGTGAGTTTGATGAATTTGAGATGTACTTTCCCAAAAGGGAAACTTTAATTGTGCAAATCCTTGAATTGGATGATTTGAGCATGTTTGAGACATTAGGACCATGCTAGTGTGTTCATGGATGGTTTCTAAGGTGATTAAATGTGTTGTTTAGGTTATATGAATGTTGATTTGGTTTGTTATATGTTTTGGCCTGTTTGTGGAAAAATCATGGCATGAGTCATATAGGTAAGCTAGGACTTTTGTTGATTGATGGTTGATTAAGAATGAACATTTTGGATGATATGAGCTATGGAAATTGGTATGTTAATGATCATCATACACACGTGCGAATCTGAGGCCCCTACTTAGTAGGATTGGCAGGGTTTAGGGTGTGAAGTCGTGAGTGGCTTCACATGGCTTGTGATGCGTGATTTGATCCTTGTATGGTGTATTATTTGTGTTATAGATGTTATGAGCATGATAATAGTTTGAGATTCGCATGACTTGTATGATATCTGGCTGTGTGATGATCTAATTAGTACATGTGGTTAATGAAGTGATATATGTAATCAATTTGTATGTTAATCATGTGTGATAGGCTGCTATGCTTGTTTGAATGGAAATTAACCTATAATGTCACCAACGGGTCAAATGGGTCAACTGGGTCAAATGTGTCTTGTCTTCTAAAACTTTGAGTTCTTTGGTTTGTAAAGCACTTAGGGTTTCAATATGATTCTGTGTACACGTACTTATGTACTCTCGTGTTCTAGGTAACCTTTGAAGGGTTGTCTTTGTACCTATCACCAGTTCTCTTTAGTCATTATCTTTACACACCAGGTGAGTTCATGCCCCTCTATTTTTATAAACCTCTTCTTGGGGGAGGTAGCATACTTGTACTCAAACGCTAATTTATTATTATAAGCTGTGTATGTTTTAACATAGTGCTTAATACCTTGAAAGTCCTCACACTTTCGGATCGTTAATAATAGTAACTAGCGGGAAATCTTGGGTAGTACTACTGGGTCTGATGAGCCCCACCTGTGCGACTCGAGGTCAAACGGGTGCAATATTGTCCTAGACACAATTATCGTCACGACCTGGTAAGTCGTGACGGGAGGCAACAAACGCAACACAGTCAGCTTCGATCGCGAAATCACTATGGTTATTACTTGTGAATATAGACTAGCTATCTATTTCAATGCACTTCTTATGTTATACATATGTTATTGTTTATGATAAACACAAACTCTTGAACTCACCAACCATTGTGTTGACATTTTAGTATGCTATTCTCAGGTTGTTAATCTGCTTGCCATTAGGAGCACCACACGGGTCCAGCATGCATTCTAAGACTCTATTTTAAAGACATATTTGTTAGTATCTATTTATGAGTGTTTAAATATTTGGGTTGGTGCATGTTTTGCCAAATATGCATTTTTATATTTTGGGTTTGTCTTATTTACAAAACTCTTTTGCATGGTTTAAAGTTTGAACTTTGGTTGGTTTTGTTTTTATATGGCATATAGTGTCGTTCTGAGTAACTATTGACTGTGATCCTGCTTTGTTCACAAGCCTCGCGGTAAAACTCCGCACGTGGATTTTGAGGGTGTGACATGTGACTCAGGGTGGAGAGAGCTTTGGCCTTCATTGCTTGGTTCAGCAATCAAGCTCCGGCCAGAGAGAGGTTGTTGAGCACCATCACCAGCTGGTGCTTCACTGAGGGTACTGGGTGCAGAAGGAGATCTTGTCTCAAGGTTCACAGGCTCAACCTCTGGGCCTTCAGTCAAGGTTTTCCCTTTGAAGCTAATATTGGGGTCCACCTTAACATCCAGTTGACCAAAGAGCTCACCTACTATCCTCTGTCTATATAATCTTGATCTCATCTTAAACTCTTCTAGCACCCTTTCTTGTATCCAGTCTGCTAGTCTTCCAGCTTGTCTGTTTTGGCTTGGGTTGACAAGTGGAAGATCGACCAGATTTATGCACTCATAGAAAGTCAGGTTTGAAAAGTTGAAAGTTTCTTGTTGACCCTGAGTTCTAGAGATGATGAGAACTCTTCTTTCTATGTCATACCTCCATCCTATGATTGGGTTCTCAGAGTGGGGAGATGGGGTAGACATGGCTCTGGGTATACCCTCCTCAAATAGACTTTGAATGAGAGAGTCTACATCCATGTAGACTTGAGGAGGTTGCTGAGTATGGACTATTGCAAGAGAGGGTGGTGAATCCTGTATGTCCATATTCTGAGAGGAACTCCTTGGTTCTGTGACTGTTTGGACTTTGTCCCCTTTTTTGGTAGCATCACCTTCTTGCATAAGTGAGCTGGGAGTTGAATCTGTCACATTCACAGGTTCTTGTGAACCTGGTTTAGTTCGTCTTGGTGGTCTCTCAGCTAGCTAGCCCTTGAGTTCGGTGATCTCAAGTTGCTGGTCATTGACCCTTCTTTCTAAGACAGTCACCTGAGATTCCAGGTGACTTATCTTAAGACTAAATAGGTGCATATTTGAGTCAGTTTTTGCACCTTTAGTTTCAGACTCCCCTCATCTTCATCAGAAGAATCATGGGGGGATGAGAGAATTGGACCAAAATCTTCCTACTCATCACCAGCATATTGTTCTTGGCTGCTAGATTTCCCCTGCCTTATGACAGCTTCAAGAGAAGTGTCAAAAGGCCTGGTTGCCATGGTTGAGGTCTTAAAGATGTAATCACTTGCTAAAGTTAGAGCCTCTTCCATATGGATCTCCTGAACAGTTTAGGGAGATCCACCTTAGTGATAGGTGAATGATATGGGATAGACCTTGGGTGAGACAGGGGTACTCATCTCTCCTTGAGAAGAGAGACTTATGGTACTCGCTGAATGCCATGTCTTCATCATCATAGAAGTCAAGGCTGGGAATTTTTTAGTTTAGATCCAGTGGCTGGGGATGGTAACTTTCCCCGGAAGGTTGTTCACTAGAGTTTGGAGACTCTGAGTGAAGGCTTAAGGCTATTTAGGGTGTGAGCTCATCAGGCTGAGCATAAGGAACCTCAGCACTGATCATATGAGAGATGGGAGTGGTTTTCTCCTTAGGGGAAGTGGGAGCTCGAGTGTCCACTTCCTCCTGTAAGGTTGGTGATATGGGGGCCTGCACAAGCTGAATAGCATGTGCAGGGGTTCGTTTGTTTTTCTCTGGTAGGTGATGGTTATTATGGGTTGTATGTGTGGTTAAGAGATAGAAGGTGTGGGTTCAAAACTAGCTGGTGCTGGTAGATTTTCACCTTGAGCAATGAGCTCAAACATTTTAGGGGCATGGGCTGTTTCTAACCTATAGAAGCCAACAGTTGGCTTCCTCATTATTTTGAAGATGCAGGCTTCATTTGTCCTAATTTAAGAATATTACCTATTCCCCTCAACTGTGTGCCCAGTTCATAGTTGAGAATGTGCTAGACATATCTAGGGAACATGTAATACTCTAGGGAGTCCAAGTTAGCAAGCAAATTGGTGTATACAAATTGAGAATACCTAAACTTGACCCGTGGAACCATTCCATGGACTATGGAAGAGAGGTCTTCTGGAATCTGATTCCATCCTCCATGCTTGTTTGACAAGCTGTGTATGACAACATGAAGGAGGTACTTCCATTGGGATGAGACCTTCCCCTTCTTGAAGGTTTTGACTGAGAAGTCACCCTTATAGCCCATCTGCGCAAAGGAGTGGTTGACTGCAACTTTGGGGAAGGACAAATCACCTTCTACATCATCCAGCTGAAGATGTGTGTTTATGATGGCCGGAGTGATGAACAATGTTCTCCCCTACACTGTGGCAAGATAGTGCCTTCTCCCCGTCCATGGTGACCTCTTCACAGGTCCGCCAGAACTCCAAAAATGATCCTCATAGAGAGGAGGATCAATGGTGAGGGAGGTGAAGTAGTTGGTCAAAGAAAGGTAACAACAAACCTCTGAGAAACCTGGTCTTTCTCAAAGTCTAATAGAGCAACTTGATTATCTTGCCTGTGAAGATGCATGGAAAAATCGTGTTGATTTCTGCGGTCAAGGTTGGCCATTTGAAGTAGCTTTTCGGTGAAGAAAAATAAGAACAAAGGCAGTTTATAGGTGAAATTAGGTTAGAGAACAATGAAGATGAAGAGGAGAGTGAGAAGAGGGGGAATCGTTTGAGAATATATATAAAATGGATTTGAAACAAAGTTAATGCAAAAGGATAAACTTTGAAATCCGAAAGTAGGTCCCACCTCTGAAAGAGTGCCCAAAAAGGTAGTTATTTTTGGAAGTTGAAAATCTTCCGAAGGTAATTTAGCTTCGGAAGTTTTTTAAGAAAAAGCTTTTGAAGGCAATTTGGCTTTGGAATATATTCTTAAGAGTTGTGAAAATTTGGCTTCGGAAGAAAAATACTTAGAAAGATTTTTTCTTCCGACACATATTTGATTTTGGAAGATATTAAGACTTGGGAGTTTTATTCTAAAGAGAATAAATCTTCTAAGACTTAATTGCTTTCGGAAGATATTTGTCCTTTAAATACATGCAAATACTTAGAAGCATATTTAATCTTCGAAAGATATTCTCAGAATTTCTTCCGAAGGTAAATTTCTTATAAGTAGTTATTTGATTTGAAACATAAATTTTTTCCGAAGTCAACTTGAAATCTTCCGAATAAAAATATGTATGAAAAATTTACAAAAATCTAAGGAATATCATAAAAAAATTTCTTCAAAATAAACTGGGCTTATGAAGGTGATGAAAAAGGCAACTTAGGACACACAAATTTTAGAAATAAAGTTGATTTAAGTTTTTAAGAAAATCTACTCAAAGTTAATTATCCCAATAGCTGATACAAAATATTTGAGTCTCTATCATCAAAAGCTCTAGTGAACAGATCAGCATATTATTCATTTGTGTTAACTTTGACTAGTTTGATTAATCCCTTCTCAAAATTATCTCTAATCAAATGATATCTGATGTTGATGTGTTTGGTCCTTGAGTGTTGCACAGGATTCTCTGTAATGGAGATAGCACTGTTGTTGTCTATGTGGATGGGAGTCTCTTTAAGTTGAATCCATAGTCCAGCATCTGATTCTGAATCCAAATCACTTGAGTACAGCAACTTGCAGCAGCAATGTATTCAGCCTCAGTAGTTGATGCAGAGACAAGGATTTTTTTCATGCATTGCCATGAGACAATCCTTCCACCAAGGAATTGACATCCCCCAGATATAGACTTTACAGTCATGTTGCAACCACCAAAGTCACTATCTGTATAAGCATACAAAATGAAGTCAGAACTCTTTGGATACCAAAGGCCAAGCTTGGGAGCACCTTTGAGATATCTAAGAATCCTTTTAACAACAACCAGGTGTGACATCTTGGGGTTGGCTTGATATCTTGCACAGATGCATGTGGCAAACATGATATCAGGCCTGCTAGCTGTTAGGTACATAAGAGACCCAATCATAGCCCTGTAAAGTTGTTCATCCACACACTCCCCCTCAATATCAGGTCCTAGGGAGTGGTTTCTGGCTATGGGTGTCTTATCAACCTTACATTCAGTCATGTTGAATCTTGTAAGTATGTCTTGTACATACTTTGACTGACTTATGAAGATGCCATTGTCAACTTGCTTCACTTGAATTCCCAGAAAGAAATTTAGTTCCCCTATGGCACTCATTTCAAATCTGTTCTTCATTAGCCTCTCAAAGTCTTTGTAGAGCTTTGGATTAGTTGACCCAAAGATAATGTCATCCATATATACTTGAACCAGCATTAAGTCATTCCCTGCCCCTTTGATGAAGAGAGTTCCATCTATAGTACCCCTCTTGTAACCATGTTGACAGAGACACTAAGATAGTGTTTCATACCACTACCTTAGAGCTTGGTGCAGCCCATAAAGAGCTTTATCAAGCTTGCAGAAATAATCAGGATGATCTGGGTCTGCAAATCCAGGTAGTTGTTTGACATACACCTCTTCATCAATCACCCCATACAGAAAAGCACACTTGCATTAAGTTGGTAGACCTTGAAATCCTTGGATGCAGCAAAAGCCAGGAATATTCTTACAACTTCATGTCTTGCCACAGGAGCAAAAACATCTGTGTAATCAATTCCCTCTTCTTGTGTGTACCCTTGAACAACTAGTCTTGCCTTGTTCTTGATGACAAGTCCTCTATCATCCTTCTTGTTCCTAAAAACCCACTTGGTTCCTATGACAGTCTTCCCATGAGGAAGAGGACATAGGTTCCAAACCTTTTTTCTTTTCAATTGAAGCAGCTCCTCTTACATTGCTTCAACCCAACTTCCATCTTTCAAAGCCTCATCAACTTTCTTTGGCTCTACTTGGGACAAGAAACATGAATATAGACAAATATTTTGTCATGGGTTTTTTCTCTTGTTCTCACCCCTTTATCAACATTTCTAATGATGTTTGTGGTGGGGTGTGACTTGTGGATCCTGAGTTGAGGGATTACAGTAAGTTGATTTGAAAGATCTAGATTAGAGAAATTTAGATCTGGCAACGGAGTGTCACCCACCATATCAGCACACATATCAAGTGAGACTTGATCCAATGAGTGTGTGACATCATTTATGTTGTCTTCTATGGAGTGGTTATCAGCATCAAGAAATTCTTGATCACTATCACCACCTCCATTTCCTCCTACATTTGAAGCTCCTTCACCTGAGTTTTGAACCTCCGAGCTGGAATTTGAAGGCATCTCAGATGTATCAGCTGAATTTGTCATGTTTGTGCTGATAGGATCTTCATTTACAGGGTTAGTCACCAAAGGAGCTGAAGTAGTAATCTTGCTTGGTCTTCTCAGCTCAAATCTTAGGTTAGGATCTCATATTGATATATTATATATAGATCATGAAACATTCTCACAAGACTTGTTAAAACAGTTGGTAACTAAGTCAAGATCAAATAGCCAATCCGGACCAGAACCTTTCACACTAGGAGTGTGCTCATTGAAGGTCACATTGGCTGACTCCTTAACTACTCTAGTTCTAAGATTGTATACTCTATAAGCCTTAGCTTGGGAAGAGTATCTAATAAAGTGTCCATCATCTGACTTCTCATCAAATTTGGCTACTTGATTTTTGGTATTCAAGATGGTGCAAGGATATCCAAATGACCTGAGGAAACCAATAAATGGTCTTCTTTTGTGCCACATCTCATAAGGAGTCTTACTATGAGTCTTAACCACTAAAACTCTGTTCTGTACATAGCAGGCTGTGTTAACTACCTCTGCCTAGAAGGTGATGGGCAGTTTAGAGTTAGACAACATGGTTCTTTCAGCGTCAATAAGTGTGTTGTTTCTCCTCTCAGCAACACCATTTTGCTGAGGAGTCTTGGGAGCACTATATTGTCTTGTAATACCCTTTTCATCACAAAATGTATCAAGGATTTGGTTCTTAAATTCTATTACTTGATCACATCTTATGGTCTTGACCTTGTGATCAGATTGATTCTCAATTTTCAGAATGAAGTTCTTCAAGATCTCAGGAGTCTCATCCTTAGTTCTAAGGAAAAAGACCCAAGTGAATCTTATGAAATCATCTGTGATTACTAAACAATATGAGGTCCTTCCTAAACTCATTACACTGGTGGGGCCAAAGAGATCCATGTGTAATAAGTGTAGGGGAGTAATGATAGAGTTCTTCTCCTTTGGCATGTGAGACACTTTGTGTTGCTTCCCTTTCAGGCATGCAACACAATGATCATCACTTGTAAACTCTTTCTTTGGCATTCCAGTTACCAAATCATTCTTAATTAATTTATTCATGTTCTTAAAGTTTACATTCATATTCTTTTATGCCATAGGAAAGACTCATCACTATTTGCTTTAGATAGAAAGCAAGAAACCTCTCCTGAGGGACATGTTTTTGCGAGTCCATTTTGTACATGTTCCTTTCCTGGGGGCTCTGAGCAGGATATGCTCTTGAGGAATGACCACCCCGGGCTTGAGAGCAATGCACTCATGCTCAGTAAAGAGCATGTTGTGTCTCTGATCACAAAATTAGGATACACTCAATACATTGTATCCAAGCTCCTTAATAAAATTTACCTTCTCAATGGTGAGCTTACCATTTGTGACCATACCCCTTCCAGTGATGTAACCACCCGCATCTCCTCCAAAAGCAACTTGTCCTGCATTAATTTTCTCAAAATTGTGAAGCAAAGAACCATTGCCAGTCATGTGCCTGGAACAGCCACTATCAATGATCCACACATTTTCCTTGGTCTTTAGATGTTCCGCACAAAAAGAAGTGGTTGGTTACACTTGGAAACCCAAGCCTCATTGGTCTTGGGATTTTCAAAGTGATCTGTAGACAATGTAACAGTAACAGATCCTATATTCAAGCTTTGAGGATCATTAGTTGCTGTTGATGAAGAACTCTCAATCACCAGGTCTTTCTTCATCTTCCACACCATATTTGGAAGATTGGACATGACCTTCAACACCTCGGAAGTTTTAGTAACTTCTGAAGTTTTGGATACTGGACCTTCGGAAGATCTTGCTTTCACTGTAGCATGCTTTAGTACTTTAGAAGCATTCTTTTCTTTCGAGACCAAAATTTCTTCCGAAGGCAAGTTCTCACTTGTCTTCTTCTTCACTTTGGAGCTTCCGAAGGAAACAGATTTTCCTTCTGAAGCTTGCTTTTCCTTCTTCTTCCCAGAAGCTTTCTCTTTGACCATGTGGATAGTGCTTTTGGGATTGTAGATGCAATCCTTACCCAGATGAGAAGTACACCACACATGATGCAGTCCATTTGCTTCCTTTTGGGAGTCTTCTTTTGAGAGCAAGACTGAGTTTGATCACTTTCCTTCTCCATCTTCATCTTCACAGATGATGCAACAAGCTTCTTAGGGAGAGGCTTGCTCTTGGAGCTAGATGATTTAGGCTGTGTAGCAGTGGTACACAGCTGGTTAGTCTTCTTCTTCTTGCTGGAATGGTTTGGAACTAAACTAGAACTCCTGATACTAGAGTTCATAGTTGAGTCTTCAGCCTTTACTACTTCAAACCCTACAGAAATGAACACTTGTTTCTGCTTGGAGTCTAAAGTGGCCTTGATTTCTTGAGCCTTCTTTGATCTTCTCTTAGCTCTTCTGATCAATTTCTTTCTCTTTGACTTGGTCATTCCAGACTCTTTCCTCCCCTCAGGATGATCTTCTTCACTCTTCTTGAAGTCATCCTTCATTTTCTCCTCTTCATCCTCTTCAACATTGGGGTCTATGAGGGTAAGCTCATCTTCATAAGTTCCACACCTTGGAGATCTTACAGACAATAGAGTGTGTGGAGGAGCTATCTTAGTAGATGCCAGTCCCTGCTTATTCTGATAACAAACTTTTGCATGTAAGGATGAGGATATTATGTTCTTGAAGGTCTCTTCTTCAAGAACACATTTTTCTGCCCTGGCTTTGCTGATCATAAGCTCAGCCTGGCATTCAGTTAACTTTGAGATGAGATCTTTGATTTGAGTCCTGTAGTTAGTGTGCTCATGCTTAAGAGTTGAAATGGTTTCTTTAGATCTTCTATCTGAAGTTTATAATTATTTTCAGCTCTTTTAAAGTCAGCTTTTAAGATATTTAAGGACTCAAGATCAGATCTCATCTCTAAGTTATAGGACATGTATCTATTAACTTTAGCAATACATTAGGTGTACAGAGATGTTCAAATACCTTGGCTTCATCATGATCTGTCATCAATGCTTGGTTTGGAGATGCACCTTTCACCTAAAAGCTCCAGTCAAAGCCTCCTTCTTCAACAGCAACTCTGGCTTGTTGTCTTGGCTTCTTATTCTGGTGAGCTCCTTTAGTGTAGTTTGGCTTGGTTTGTGCTTGCCCACCATTTGACCTTGGTGTGTTGCACTCTTTGACAAAGTGTCCCATTTGGTCACAGTTGTAACACTTCACTTTGCTTTTATCAAGCCCAAACTTTCCACTGGCTGCATTACTAGGAAACTTCCTTCACGTCCTCTTATAGAATTTGTTGGCCCTGTAAGTGAGAAGAGCCATCTGCTGGACTATTTCCACACACTCCAGATCATCTGGATGGATATAGTCTAGATCTTTAAGGGTGAAGAGAAAGTTTCCTGAACTTTCATCAAAAGACCCAAAAGCTTGTGAAGAGCTTGTCTCCTGGAATGGGCTTCCAGGGATGTAGCCTTCCCTTGGTGTCTCCGGAAAGGTGATGAAAGGACCCTTTTGTGATTTGTCCGGGTAGCAGATGAGATGGTGCTGTGGTTCTCTGCAACCCTTTCAACCACATGAAGGGCTGAACTCTGTTGGTTGTTGGAGTTACTAGATGGATTTTGCATGTTCATCTCCATCTGGTAGCCACTAAGGATACCATACAACTCTATGAGAGTAAGGGTCTTGAGGTTCTCAGTCCTCTTGATGACCACACAATAGTGTGTCCATTGTCTGGGAAGAGAGACATGAACTTCCTCACAACATCCCTGTTCTTAAGAGTTACTCCAACATCTGCCAGAGTATCCACAATCTCAACATACCTAAAGTATTGTTGAGTCATGGTTTCACCTGTCTTGAAGGTGAAGTTCTCAAACTACTGCTTCAAGAGGTCTTTCTTGTTTCCTTTTGCATCATCAGACCCCTCATACATCAGCTTCAGTGCATCCCGAAGTTGCTTGTTAGTCTTGCACTTCTTGAAGCCTCTGTAGATAGAGTTTTGAAGAGAAGTTTAGAGGGAGATCATGGCTTTCTGATCAATATCAATCTTCTTCCAGTCTTTATCAGAATAGTCAGCCACATCCTTTGGTATCATGCCACCAGCAGCAGCAGCTGAAGAGGTGGATGGTACATGAGGTCCATTGACAAAAGACCCCCACATCCTGGAGTCTTGAGACTTGATAAAACCTTACATTCTTTGACACCAAATATCAAAGTCTTCAGGAGTGATCAGTGGGGACTTTGTCATTGTATCGGTTTCCATATCAGCCTTTGTGATAGCTGGCATTTGAGATGTTAAGTGAACTGTGAAATTGAGAGGATTAAAGATGGTGAGATCTTACAATCAAGAGCCTGAAATGCTCTGATACCAATTGCAGGACCGGGTAAGGGTGCCTAACACAATCAGTTTCACAGTGAGGAGAGACTTGGAACACTTAACAGTTCAAATATGGAACCGGGTTTGATTATAAGGATGCTATGAACACTAGTAAGTAATGAGACAGAACAAGCAATAATAACATAGAAATATGGTTTTCAAGGAGTGATGTATATTGCTCTCAAGTTCTATTACAAGTGTTACAAAGCATATCTAAATTACAAAAACCTAAGACTCTTTATACTACATCCTACAACCATCAATACTTAGAAGGACAATTGGAATTGACTAATCTTGACAACAAGATCAATCTAAAGTCAAAAGACAGATTACCTTTTGACTAGTGACTATGACATGCCATAGCTCACATCCTTTTCTATTACAAAAAGGTTTACAGGTACAAAACTAGGAAGTTAATGACAAAGACCTTAATCTACAGTTTACAAAAGCATGGACTTTTCACCAACTCATACAAGTTGGTGAGTCTTCAGAGTTACAACGGAAAGTGTGTCAGCTTTATGTAAAGTAGATCAGAGAAAGCATGTCTTTCTCTGTCTTCAGAAGAAATCAGTCTTCATAGCAAATGGCTTCGGAAGACTTCGTCTCTAAAACTTCGGAAGACTTCATCTTTGGCTTCAGAAGATTTGGACTTTGGCTTCAAAAGATTTTACACTTAGAGTATTTTTTGATGTAGTGTGTAAAACTTCCGAAGCACTTCTGCCTTTGTACATCAAGTGCATGCATGCAGGAAGACCTTTGGTTGTTTTGGCTTCTTTGGTTGTATCAGCCTCATAATCTCAAAGGGAAACAACACAAATCTTCCCATAAACCAAAGCTTGTGAACACAAGCAATACTCCATTGAAGTTACTTCATATGGATCTCTTTAGACAAACTCATGTCATGAGTATTGGCAAGAAACAGTATTGTTTGGTGATCATTGATGACTTTTCACAATTCACATGGGTCTTCTTTCTACTTCATAAAAATGAAGCGTCCCAAATAATAAAAGATTTTATCACTAAAATTAAAAATCAACTTGATCAAAAGGTAAAATCAATTAGAAGTGATAACGGGACAGAGTTTAAAAATGAAAATCTAAGTTCATTTTGCATGCACAAAGGCATTGCTTATCAATTCAGTGTGCTAGAACTCCTCAACAAAATGGGGTAGTGGAAAGGAGAAACAAAACACTAATTGAAGCAGCAAGAACAATGCTAGTAAATTCTAGGCTGCCAATTCCCTTTCGGGCCGAAGCTTTCAACACATCGTGTTATGTCCAAATTGAACTTTGATATTTAAAGAAAGCAACCGAACACCTTATGAACACTCATTTCCTAAGTCAATGAATGGTCCCGATTGGTTGTTTGATATTGACTCTTTTACAAGATCTTTTGATCAGTTCCACTTGTCTAATGCAGGTAACCTACAATTAGCTAGATCTTCTAAAATAGTAGAGAGAAGGGATGACTTTACAATGATTCCTCCATCTTCTACTAATCAATATGATGAAGAAGTTCCATTGCAATCTAATCCTGTTAGACAAGAAGTACAAAATCAGAGTGTCTCAACTGAGGCTGGTCCTAGTACACTGCCTACTCCTTCAGCAAAACCATCTACTGAAGTTAGAAATCCAGAACCAGCTACTTTGCCAGTTGAAACTCAAGAGAACGCAAATGATGAAAGTCTTCAAAGTGCTGCTGATGCTGAAGCTGAAGTTGATGAAGCCTTTGATTACTTTCATAATTCTCCTATTCTCTCCCAACCTGAAAGTGCCTCTAACCAAGATGATTTGAATGTCTCCAACCTTGATGTATCAATTGCAGGTGACTCAATTCCAACCACCAAGATACATAAGGATCATCCAGTGTCAAGCATCATTGGTGAATTAGATATGCGGGTGACAAGAAGCGAGTCAAGTATTGCAAACATTTGTTTGTTTTCTTGCTTCTGTGTCAAAGTGTACCCAAGAATATAAAAGAGGCTCTTCAAGATAATAGTTGGATTGAGGCAATGCAGGAAGAATTGCTCCAGTTCAAGAAACAAGAATGGAAGCTGGTAGACCTTCCTAAAGGACAATACCCTATCGATACCAGATGGTTATACAGAAACAAGACAGATGACAGGGGCATTGTTATCAGAAACAAATCCAGATTGGTTACACAAGGATGCACTTAAGAAGAAGGAATAGATTATGATGAAGTGTTTGAACCTGTTGCGAGATTAGAAGCCATCAGAATTTTTCTTGCTTACTCTGCATCCATGATTTTCCTTACAGGGTGTACAAGCTTGACAAAGCTTTATACGGTCTACATCAAGTCCCTCATAAGTGGTACGAGACTCTATCGTTTTTCCTTCTTGCATACGGGTACAAGAGAGGACAGATTGATCAGATTTTGTTTGAAAAAGAAAAGCACATGAAATGTTGCTAGTCTGGATCTACGTGGATGATATTATTTTTCGATCAACAAACAACAACTTTGTAAGGATTTTGAAGACCTTATGCACTCCAAGTTCCAGATAAGTGCAATGAGGGAGCTTACATCTTCTTAGGGTTGCACGTACAAAAACAGCAGATGGAATCTTCATAAATCAATCTAAATATGTGGAAACTATGTTGAAGAAATTTCATTTTATGGATTGTCAGTCTATTAGAACTCTTGTTGATACAAAAATGAAGATAGGTCCAGACTCAGAAGGCAAATTAGTGGATCTGACTCATTATAGATCAATGATAAGGTCACTCATGTATCTAACAGCAAGCAGACCTAACACAATGTTTGGTGTATGCCTTTGTGCCAGATATCAAGCAGATCCCAAGGAATCACATGTAAATGTTGTAAAAAGGATATTCAGATATCTCAAGGGCAAGCCTGTACATGGATTATAGTATCCAAAGGAGGGAGACTTCAACCTCTATGCCTACACAGACACTGACTACGAGGGATGAAACTTTAATCGGAAGTCCACTTCTGGGGGTTGACAATTTCTTGGTCGTAGACTGGTCTCCTGGTAGTGCAAGAAGCAGACAAACATGTAGATACAGGTCCACACAGACAATCAATTAGCTGATTTGTTTGTTATGGCATTTGACCCTAGTCGGTTTGAATTCTTAGTTCAATCAATTGGCATAATTAACCTTGAGTAAAAGTAAAAATTTTCAAAAACATTCAAATATTATAAAAATACAAAAAGAAGTTATTTTTGTTAAAGTATATGAATTGTACTCCATCTGGGAAATGATATAACTACAATCGTTATATCATTCACAGTGCTTATTTCAAAATCTTGAAAGACTGACATGACTTATTTTATATGCGGGTAGGCTCAGCTTAGAAAAGAAGATACATGCTATGATGAACTAAAGCTCATGTTCAAGTGTGAAGCCATCATCTCAGGGTGTGTGTAACTATTAGCTTATCCAGGTGTGTGTGTGTGTAGCAACCAAACACACCGGATAATGATGCATTATGAATCTCATTCACTCTATCAGTTTCTCCTCTGTTTTGGCTGAGCAAAGACATGGAGAAACAGGCACAAAGTGCTGATGCCATGATCCAAAAATATTCCCAATATGGAACAATCCAAAATGAATGAATTAATATAGTCTACTCTAGACTACATTCCTTGTGAATGAATAAAAAGAATCCCAAAGTGGATCTCCTTCCAAAGTGATTTGCAAAAGGAATCCCATAAGAATCAAATAAATATAAGGTTCAAAGGTGGAGAATCCCAACGAGGACCCCTGTTACCCAAACAAAATGAGATTTCATAGTTTAAATGACCTGGTCTTATAAGTTGTGAAAAGTTCTACCATGCATTTCATGCGGGTGGTTGATCTTGCCATGCTATTGAGTGTGACGTACATGTTGAATATTTAATCCACTCAAAACATGATAAAGATCACAAGCATTAAAATATTAACCAAGCATGAGTTTAAGAGGACCTACATTCAATATGTTCATGATTATGTCTATTTTACTAACAATTGCTTGCATTAGTGAAATGTAAGATTGATATGATTCCAAGTAAGGTATACTTCTACTTCATGTTCAGATAAGAAAATCAAAAAACAATTACAAAAAATTTTCGTTTTAGTGTCAAAATTTTAAAATCTTTAAAGTTTTTATCCCATATGGATTTAAACTTTACAGGGAGTAATTAAAACTTTATGAAAATATTCACAAAAACATAAAAAATTTGCAAAATCTCAAAAATATTTTAATTATGTTGTACAATTGTTTCTTTTCATGCAAATATAAAATTAGAAAAATGGTTGTGTTGGTGTAGAAGTTATACTATAGTATCTCAGTGTATGCAGTCCTTTAGAAGCATTAAAGTCCAAGATCAGTCAAAACTAGGAAATTTGTATCACACCGGGTATTAAATTCAATCCAAGCAAGAATTGACAATCCCAGCACAACCAAAACTTCATAATAGTCAAAGCAACAATGCAAAAATAGTCAAAACTATCTACAGCAAAAACATTAATTTTTGACAAAGTTCAAATTTAATACAAGTAACAGTGTTGGTTAATGCGGTGAAGGTTACCCAAGCATTTAACTAATGCGGGTAGTTGTTTTGTTCAAGAAAAACCAAGTGAAACTAATACGGATATGTTAATTCATCCGCATTTGTCTCCAATATGAAAAACAAATACGTATAACAATGTCTCCATAAAGCACCAAGGCAGAAAACTTATTCGAATAAGTTTTCCTTCTCCCGCATTTTCTTAATGCGGATGGCATGGTCAATACAGATGACAGTGTTGTGTATTTGTACCAAAAAGAAAACAAGTGTTTGAACCTCAGTTAATACGGATGGGAAATGCAAAGCAAAGTACTACTGACACTCATCAGCATTAACTAATGCGAATAGAATGTCAGTTAATGTGAAGCTTGAGGTCAACTCCAATGTGAGTTGGTTATGCACAGAGATGGAATGTCATCCATTTCTATGTATGAACCTCAATTGCTCAGAAGGATTCCTCTTGAAACAATACACTAGATGAGGGAAATGATCATTGTAAGGTTATACTTGAAAGGCTGATGTAACCAAAGAAACCAAAGCAACCAAGGAGCTTCCAGCTTGCATGCATATTGTGCATAGTAGAAGTTACTTTGGAAGTTTTACACTTCTCACAAAAAATTATTCTAAGTGTAAAATCTTTCAAAGCCAAAGACCAAGTTTTCTGAAGCCAAAGATGAAGTCTTTCAAAGCTTCAAAGACACAGTCTTCCAAGGCCAATGAAGTGATGACTGATTTCTTCCAAAGACAGAGAGGACATGCTTTCTCTGATCTACTTTTGCATAAAGCTAGCCAACTTTCCACTGCAACTCTAAAGACTCACCAACTTGCATGAGTTGGCGAATAGGTCCATGCTTTTATAACTGTAGATTATGGTTTAGAGTATGTAACTTTATACTTTGTACCTTTTATCCTTATTATAATATATTAGGATGTGAGCTATGGCATGTCATAGTCACTAGTCAAAAAGGCAATCTGCCTTTTGACTTTACATTGATCTTGTTATCTAGAGTAGTGTTTCCAGTTGGCCTTCAAAGTATGGCCGGCTGTAGGATGTAGTATAAAGTATCTTAGGTTCTGGTATTTCTTTTATGCTTTGTAACACTTGTAAAAGAACTTGATAGCAATATATAGCATTCTTGAAAACCATACTTATGTTGTTCTTGTTCTTAGTTCTGTCTCACTGTTTACTTGTGTTCTTACTATCATTCATATAAACTCGGTTCCCTACTTAATCTGTTAAGTGTTCTAACACCTCCTTATTATGAGACTGATTGTATTGACTATCCCTTAAAAGGTCCTGCAATTGGTATCAGAGCTTTTTAGGCTCTCGATTGTAAGATCTCACCATCTTAAATCCCTTCAGTTTCATAAAACACTTAACAACTCAAATGGCAGCTATCACAAAGGCTAATATGGAAACCGGTACCATGACAAAGTCTCCACTGATCACTCTTGATGATTTTGATACTTGGTGCCAAAGAATGGAAGGCTTCATCAAGTCTCAAGACACCAGGATGTGGGGATCTGTTGTCTCTGGACCTCATGTACCATCTACGTCTTCAGCTGCTGCTGGTGGTAGTATGATACTAAAGGAAGTGGCTGACTATTCTGAAGAAAACTGGAAAAAGATAGATGTAACACCCGGATATTTGAAAAAAAGAAAGAAAAGAAAAGAAAAGAGAAGTATAAAGAAAGAAAGGTGAAATAACCCAAGTTGAGGGGTTAAAGTTGGGCAAGAGGCAAACTTTAATATTATTATGTTTAAAAAGTGGGCATGCCCACTCCCTCTACTCACCAACTACTTGACTGCAGAAAGAAGAAAAGCAGAGAGTTTCCATCAGGTTTTCTAGAGAGAAGAAGAAGAAGATCGTCTAGAAGGTGAGTTTTTGTGTGTTTTGTTCAGTTTCAGCTGAATTTTCAGCTTGAGGACCAAGTCTTATGTGTTTCTCTATGTTCGGTTGTTTGTTTTTGGTGTGTTTAGGTGTTTGAACTCTAAGTGCTCTCAAGTTTGGAGGAGTTTTACTCGAACACTGCTGTAGGTGAGTTCTAGAACCCCGAATTTTATGTTTTTAAACTTGTTTTGGGGCTGGAAATGCATGTAACTATTATTTTGCAACTTTCAGTATGTAACCGTATGTATTACCCTCTGTTTTATGTGGGTATGTATGTTTGTGAATGTTTGACCGAATTATGTGGTTGTATGCTTGTTTTATGAGCTTAGTATGCTAGATTTGGGTTAGGATCATGTAAGGATGATGATCAGGAACTGAAAATTAGTGTAAGTTAGAATTGGTATAGTGCCCATGCACCCAACTGCCCATGCGTCTAAGTGTTGCTCATGCACCTAAGTTTCCCATGTGCCCAAGTACTCATACGCCTGCATCGTACTCATGCACCTGCATAGCTCCCATGTGCCTAAGTTTTGGCCCATACGCCTAAGTGTTTGCTCATGCGCCTAAGCTTTCCCATGCGCCCAAGTATCCATGTTCCTGCATAGTGCTCATGTGCCTGCATAGTTCCCATGCACCTAAGCTTTCCCCGTGCGCCCAAGTGTTCCCATGCGCCCAACTGTTCATGAGCCTGCATAGTGCTCATGCGCCCACATAGTTCTCATGCGCCTAAGTTGCCTTAGAATTTTTCTGAATTTTGGGAAAAATAGAAATTTATGATTAAGCTCTGGAATGTTTTGGGGGTTATGTTTGTTCATGTTATGCATGTTGTGGCCTATTATTGATGCTTCATATTACGTATTGTTACGTGACTTTACGTGGTGTGTTAATGCTCGTATACGTAAAGTATTATCATAAAAGAATCAAAAGATTAAAGATAATGAAAAGTGGAACATAACGAATGAATGAAAGTCTTGCAAGCAAAATTAAAGAGGTTCACAACTGAATGAAGTGTTGTTAGCTCAACTATGTGCAATATAGAGTGCGATCTTGGCTAACCCTTGAGGGTGTACACATAGGGGAGTCAGTCTTGGTGATGATCCATACGTGCGAAACGGGATCGTTGTCGCTTAACCCTAATATTGTAGTCGCTTTGTGCACCAATGATGGGGTATAGCTTATGACAGGATCTAGATGGAAGTGAAAGATAATGAAAAATTGCAAAATGAACGATGATAAAAGATAATAATGATATTATCAAGATGTATGTATGTTGTGTGATCACAAACGAAAGTAAAGGAAAGGTTTTTACTAAAGGTAAAGTATTTTATTATATAAAACTAGAACTCACATAGCAATGCTGACTTTTATGCATTTTTAGTTGGCAGGTAGTTTGTTGCTGAGATGGCACGAGGGTGAAGCTACTTGGTGGGCAAGACTGGCATCTATCTCATGCAATAATAATGATGTTGTTTGTAATATAACTAATTGATCTTTTGTAATCCTTTAAACAATGATGTATTACTTAGCAAATGTATTTATTAAAGCATGAAATGGTTTTTGATGAATTATTCCACTGCAATGTTTTAAATCTTAATATGTCTTGATATAAATGAGGTTGTGATTGACCAACTGTGGGGTTTCTGGGAACGGGGCCTTAAAAGTTGGTATCAGAGCCAAAGTTTAAGAGAAATGGGTAAATATTTTCAAAACCTAAGTAGATTTGTGCCATCAGGTAATTTATTTTCTTAAGGTTAACAGGTATTATATGCGTGTGCTATCTGATTTATGTGCTCTTAGTATATTTGGATACTAATGTAGTCAGGATAGGTAATGCTTGGGGGATGAAGAGTAAAGTAAGAGCTAATCACAACTGGCCACTGTAATTAGGGACTTACTATACTTGACATAAGCTGAGCTATACCTTGAATGACCATGTTGGTGTTTGAATCTTATAGTGTTTAGAGGATGGCGGGTGGTAGATCTTCGAAGGCTTCTAGAGGAGGTGTGCAGGGTGGTCATGGTGCTAGGCAACGTGTCACCAGGAACAAGGCTAAGGCTGCTGAGACGGCTCCTGCAGAGCCGAGCTTCATCACCAGGAAGGCGGTGATAAGAGTGCTAATTTGAGAGCCTCTGTGAAAGAGGCAGTTGTGGAGGAGGTTCATCAAGTCATGCAGACGATCCTACCGTCTATGGTGACCGAGGTTATTCATGCTGTGAGGGAGGATGAAAAGAAATAGAAGGAGGAGAGGAGGAGGACCGTTAGGAGAGGTTCAGGTGAATGGGAACAACCAGAAATTAAGATAGTTGTCTCTAGTGACGAAGGAGGAAGAGGAAGCGGTGCAGGAAACCGCCATGGGGTATAGTTATGGGCATTCCAGAGATGCAAGCCCCCAACTTTTGATGCGAATGGTAATGCTGAGCTGCTCACTGATGGGTGAGGGAGATGGAGGTGGTGCTCGATATCAGTAGTGCCTAGAGGACAGAAGGTGAAGTTTGCTACCCACTCATTTGTGGACTCGACCTTATGCTGGTGGGACAGTATTGTCCAGGCCGAGGGCAGCAGGGCCGTTGGGAGGATGAGGTGGAGTGAGCTGAAGAAGCTGGTGATTAAGGAACTTTTTCCTCATAGGGAACTTGATAAGATTGAGAGAGAGTTCTTACAGCTGGAGGCGGGAACCATGACACACTAGCAATACATGACTAAGTTCAATGAGATGGCAAAGCTGGTGCCAGATCAGGTGCCGATGTCAAGGAAGATCAAGAGATATATCTAGGGCTTGCCGGTAGATATCGCAAGCACATGATCACCGCCTGACCGAGCACGTATAGGTCGGTGGTGATCTGGCAGGGAGGTTATATGATGGGAGAGAAGAAGTGGCAATGGTGGAGGTGAACAAAAAGGGTAACTAGAATGGGAAGCGGTTTGGTCATGGTGGTTTTAACCAAGCAACAAGAAGGCAAGGATGGATGACCGGAGGGTAGTGTCGGCAGGTGTGGGGACTAAGCAGTGTGGTAGTGCGGGAAGGAACATTCAGGGATGTAAGATGTGGGGTTGTAAGATGTTATAATTGTGGTGAAGAGGGCCATCTGAGCAGGGATTGCAAGAGGCAAAGGCTAAGAGCTCCGGGGTGAAGAAAGGGGTTGAGAAGGAAGGACCGAACGCAAAAGCCAGAGCATTCACGATGACCCGGGAGGAGGCTAGGGTGGACCCCGACGTCGTGTCAGGTACGTTCCTAGTAAACTAAACTTGTGCCTTTGTACTATGTGATTCTGGTGCTAGTAAGAGTTTTATTTCTGCTGCCTTCTGTGCTATGTTGCCTGTTAGGAGTAGAAGGATTGATGAGCCCTTCGATATAGAAACTACCATTGGTAAGTCTACCAGGATTTCTGATCTGATAGAGAATTGTGTCATAGAATTGGAAGGCCATAGGTTATCTGCTAAATTATCGTGATGCCCCTAGGCGGATTCGATGTGTACTAGGGATGGATTGGTTAGCAGCCTCTGAGGCAAATATTGTGTGTTGCAAGAAGATTATCTGATTGACTACGCTGATGGGAGCTCGGTGACGATCTACGGTGATCGAGTTACTACGGTTCCGAAGGTGATTTTGATGGTGGTGGTAGAGAAGTGCATGAAATGTGAATGTAGTGCCTATCTGGCTTACGTGAAGGATGTGGATGCGCCAGTACCATAATTGTCCGACGTACCAGTTGTGTGTGACTTTCCAGACGTGTTCCCAGAAGATTTACCTGGTGTGCCACCGGACCGCGAGATCGAGTTCCAGATCGACTTGATACCTGGTGCTCAATCTGTTGCCAAGGCACCGTATCGATTGGCTCCATCTGAGATGAAGGAACTGATAGTTCAGTTGCAAGAGTTGTTGGACAAAGGGTTCATTCGACTTAGTATCTCTCCCTGGGGTGCTTTGGTCTTTTTTGTAAAGAAGAAGGACAATAGTATGAGGATGTGCATCGACTCCATGAGTTAAACAAGCTGACGTTGAAGAACTGATATCCACTACCCAGAATTGATGACTTGTTTGATCAGCTCCAAGGTGCCAGTTGGTTCTTAAGGATACATCTCTGATCTGGTTACCATCAGTTGCAGGTGAAGGAGTAGGATATACCTAAAACAGCATTTCGCACGCGTTATGGACAAAACAAATTTCTCGTTATGTCTTTTGGTCTAACTAATGCGCCAGCTGCCTTTATGGATTTGATGAACCATGTGTGTCAGCCGATGTTTGATAAATCAGTGATTGTGTTTATCGATGATATCCTGATTTATTCGAAGAGCGAAGAAGAGCATGCGGTCACATTCGTGAGGTATTAGAGACACTTAGAAGAGAGAAGCTGTATGCTAAGTTCTCAAGTGCACTTTCTGGTTGCGCGAGGTTTAGTTTTTTGGTCATGTGGTAAATTCCGAAGGGATCATGGTAGACCCGGCAAAGGTGGAGGCGGTGATGCAATGGAAGACTCCAAAGATGCCATCCGAGATCCGCAGTTTCTTGGGTTTTGGCGGGCTTTTAAAGGAGATTCATTCAAGACTTTTTTAAGATAGCCTCACCATTGACCAAGCTGACCCGCAAGGAGGTGAAGTTTGTATGGGGTCTGGAACACGAGAACGCTTTTGAGGAGTTAAAGACAAGATTGACTCAAGCTCCTGTCTTGACGTTACCTGAAGGGAATGAAGACTTGGTGGTCTATTCAGATGCTCTTATTCAGGATTGGGTTGCGTGCTGATGCAACAGGGAAGGGTTATAGCCTATGTGTCCCGACAGTTGAAAATCCATGAGGCTAATTACCTTACTCATGACTTGGAGCTAGCGGCTGTGGTCTTTCCATTGAAGATTTAGAGGCACTACTTGTACGGGATGAAGTGCACTATCTTCACTGACTACAAGAGCTTGAAGTATTTCTTTGAGCAAAAGGATCTCAATATGAGGCAGAGGAGGTGGTTAGAGTTGATCAAGGATTATGATTATGAGATCCACTACCATTCGGGCAAGGTCAACGTAGTGGCAGATGCCCTTAGCCAAAAGGGGAGACCTGAGCCAATCCGGGTGAAAGCTTACCCGTTGGTGATGACCCTGATGTAATGACACAGGTCAAGGAATTTCAAGGTGAGGCGCTGACGGAAGACCGAATCAACTCTAAAAGAATGAAAGGTCTAGTCTCGGAGTTGGGTGAGAACACTCTCGGAGTTAGAACACGCTTTCGGTGGATATGGATCCCTCATTATGGAGACCTACAGGGGAAAATCATGGATGAAGCTAATAAGACTCGATACTCTATTCATCCCAGTGCTACAAAGATGAAGCGGAGTATGTGAGTAAGTGCCTTACTTGCTTGCAAGTGAAGGCTAAGCATCAGAAGCCATACGGGAAGATCCAACCTTTGGATATACCCGAGTGGAAATGGGAGCACATCACCATGGGCTTCATTACGAAGTTGCCTCGTACGACAACAAGGTATGATGCCATATGGGTGATAGTTGACCGTTTGACGAAGAGTGCTCACTTTCTACCGATCCGCGAGACATATTCATCTGAGAGGTTGGCGGATTTGTTCATCAAAGAGATTGTGACACATCATGGTGTACCAGTGTCTATCGTGTCTGATCGTGACACTCGATTTACATCTATGTTTTGGAAGAGATTTCATGATGCGATAGGGACGAGTTTCACATAAGTACGGCTTATCATCCTCAGACAGACGGTCAGTCAGAGATAACAATACAGATGCTTGAGGATATGCTCTGAGCATGCGTCATTGATTTTGAAGAAAGTTGGGACAAACACTTACCGTTAGCTGAATTCTCATACAACAACAGTTATCATGCCAGCATTGGTATGCCACCATATGAGATGCTATACGGTAGGAACTGTAGAACGCCCGTATATGGGGTGACATCAGACAGAACATCAGACAGAAGGAGTTGGGAGCGTTGAAGTGATCGAGGCTATGACTGAAAGTTGGAGAAGATCAAGGCCTTTATGAAGGTAGCAAAAGATAGGAAAAAGTCGTATGCTAACAAGAGGCGTAGACCGATTGAATTCAAGGTGGGTGATAGAGTTATACTGAAGGTTTCACCCTGGAAGGTAATCATTTGGTTCAAAAAGCGGGGTAAGCTGAGCCCGAGGTATATAGTACCTTTCCGAATCATTGCTCGAGTAGGAGAGATGGCCTATAGGTTGGAGCTACCCAATAAGTTAAGTGTGATTCATCCAACATTTCATGTATCTCATCTGAGAAAATGCTTAGCTGACGAGGATATGATTGTGCCACTGGAGGATATTGAGGTGGATGAACGACTCAATTATGTGGAACAACCGGTGGCCATCATTGACAGAAAAGAGAAGAGGCTGCGGAATAAAGTGGTTCCACTGGTGCGAGTGCAGTGGAGGCACATGAAGGGATCCAAGTCTATATGGGAGACCGAGGAATAGATGAGATAGCATTATCCCCAACTATTCGAGGAGTAACAGGTTTCGGGGACGAAACCTATATAAGGGGGGTGGACTTGTAACACCCGGATATTTAAAAAAAAAAAGAAAGAAAAGAAAAGAAAAAGAGAAGTATAAAGAAAGAAAGGTGAAATAACTCAAGTTGAGGGGTTAAAGTTATACAAGAGGAAAATTTTAATATTATTATGTTTAAAAAGTGGGCATGGCCGCCCACTCCCTCTACTCACCAACTACTCGACCGCAGAAAGAAGAAAAGCAGAGAGTTTCCGTCGGGTTTTCTAGAGAGAAGAAGAAGAAGACGATTGTATAGAAGGTGAGTTTTTGTGTGTTTTGTTCGGTTTCAGCTGAATTTTCAGCTTGTGGACCGAGTCTTATGTGTTTCTCTGTGTTGGTTGTGTTTTTTGGTGTGTTTAGGTGTTTAAACTCCAAGTGCTCTTGAGTTTGGAGGAGTTTTTCTCGAAGGCTGCTGTAGGTGAGTTCTAGAACCCTAAATTTTTTGTTTTTAAACTTGCTTTGGGGCTGGAAATGCATGTAAAATATTATTTTGCAACTTTCAGTATGTAACCATATGTATTACCCTTTGTTTTATGTGGGTATGTGTGTTTGTGAATGTTTGACCAAATTATATGGTTCTATGCTTGTTTTATGACCTTAGTATGCTAGATTTGGGCTGGGATTATCTAAGGATGATGATCGGGAACTGAAAATTAGCGTAAGTTAGCACTGGTATAGTGCCCATGCGCCCAAACTGCCCATGCGCCTAAGTGTTTGCTCATGCGGCTAAGTTTCCCATGCGCTCAAGTACTCATGCGCCTGCATAGTACTCATGCACCTGCATAGTTCCCATGCGTCTAAGTTTTTACCCTTACGCCTAAGTGTTTGCTCATACGCCTAAGTTTTCCCATGTGCCCAAGTATCCATGTGCCTACATAGTGCTCATGTGGTTGCATAGTTCCCATGCGCCTAAGTTTTTCCCCATGCACCCAAGTGTTCCCATGTGCCTAACTGTTCATGCGCCTGCATAGTGCCCATGCGCCCACATAGTGCTCATGCGCCTAAGTTGCCTTAGAATTTTTCTGAATTTGGGAAAAAAGGAAATTTATGATTATGATCTGGAATGTTTTGGGGGTTATGTTTGTTCATGTTATGCATGTTGTGGCCTGTTATTGATGTTCCTTATTACGTATTATTACGTGACTTTACGTGGTGTGTTAATGCTCGTATACGTAAAGTATTATCATAAAAGAAGTGAAAGACTAAAGATAATGAAAAGTGGAACATAACGAATGAATGAAAGTCTTGCAAGCAAAATTTAAGAGGTTCACAACTCAATAAAGAGTTGTTAGCTCAACTGTGTGCAATATAGCTTGTGATCTTGGCTAACCCATAAGGGTGTACACACAGGGGAGTCAGTCTTGGTGACTGATCCATACGTGTGAAACGGGATCCTTGTCGCTTAACCCCAAGATTGTAGTCGCTTTGTGCACCAATGATGGGGTATAGCTAATGACAGGATCTAGATAGAAGTGAAAGATAATGAAAAAGTGCAAAATGAACGATTATAAACAATGATAAAAGATAATAATGATATTATCAAGATGTATGTATGTTGTGTGATCATGAACGAAAGTAAAGGAAAGGTTTTTACTAAAGGTAATGTATTTTATTATATAAAACTAGAACTCACTCAGCAACGCTGATTTTTATGCATTTTCAGTTGGCCGGTAGTTAGTTGCTGAGGATGGCATGAAGGTAAAGCTATTTGGCGGGCAAGAATGGCATCCATCTCATGCAATAATAATGATGTTGTTTTTAAATACAACTAATTGATCTTTTTAATCCTTTAAACAATGATGTATTACTTGGCAAATGTATTTATTAAAGCATGAAATGGTTTTTGATGAATTATTCCGCTGCAATATTTTAAATATTAATTTGTTTTGATATAAATGAGGTTGTAATTGACCAACTGTGGGGTTTCCAGGAACGGGGCCTCACAATAGATATAGATCAGAAAGCCATGACTGCTCTCCAAACTGCTCTTCCAATCTCTATCTACAGAGGCTTCAAGAAGTGCAAGACTTCTAAGCAACTATGGGATGCACTGAAGCTTATGTATGAGGGGTCCACTGAAGCAAAAGAAAACAAGAAGGACCTCTTGAAGTAGCAGTTTGAGAACTTCACCTTCAAAATAGGTGAAACCAAGACCCAACAATACTTCAGGTATGTTGAGATTATGGACACTCTAATGGATGTTGGAGTAACTCTTGAGAACAGGGACATTATAAGGAAGTTCATGTCCTCTCTTCCCAGACAATGGACATACTATTGTGTGGTCATTAAGAGGACTGAGAACCTCAAGACCCTTACTCTCACTGAGTTGTATGGTATCCTCAATGGCTACCAAATGGAGATGAACATGCAAAATCCATCTGGTAACTCCAATAATCAGCAAAGTTCAGCCCTTCATATGGTTTAAAAGGGATTGGAGAGAACCATTGCATCATCTCATATGCTACCCTGACAACTCACAAAAAGGTACTTTCATCACCTTCCCGGAGACCCCAAAAGAAAGCTATATCCAAGGAAGCCATTCCAAGAGACAAGCTCTTCACAAGCCTTTGTGTCTACTGATGAAAGCACAGGCAACCTTCTCTTTACCATTGAAGACCTGGACTGTATCCATCCAGATGATCTGGAGTACATGTAAATAGTCCAGCAGATGGCTCTTCTCACTCACAGAGCCAAGAAGTTTTACAAGAGGAAAGGGAGGAAATTTTCTAGCAATGCAACCATTGGAAAGTTTGGGCTGGACAAAAGCAAAGTAAAGTGTTTCTACTGTAACCAAATGGGACTTTACTAGAGAGTGCGAGGCACCAAAGACAAATGGTTGCCAAGCACAAACCAGACCAAACTACACTGATAGAGCTCCCCAGAATAAGAAGACAAAGCAGCAAGCTGCAGTTGCTGTTAAAGTAAGAGGCTTTGAAGCATTGATGGTAGATCATGAAGAAACCAAGTTATTGGAACATCTTTGTACACTTGAATCTATTGCTAAAGTTAGCAGATATAGGTCTTATAACTTAGAGATGAGGTCTAATATTGAGTCCTTAAACATTTTAAAAGCTGATTTCAAAAGAGCTGAAAATGATTACAAACTTAAAATAGAAGATCTAGAGAAAACCATTTCAACTCTTAAGCATGAACATAACAACTACAGGACTCAGATAAAGGATCTCATCACTAAGTTAACTGAATGCCAGGCTGAGCTTGTGATCAGCAAAGCCAGGGCAGAGAAATGTGTTCTTGAAGAAGAGACCTTCAAGAACATGATATCCTCATCTTACATGTGAAAGTTTGTTATCAGAATAAGCAGGGACTGGGATCTATTGAGGTAGCTCCTCCACACACTCTATTGTTTATAAGATCTCCAAGGTGTAGAACTTGTGAAGATGAGCATCCTCTCATAAAACCCATTGATGAAGAGGATGAAGAGGAGATAGTGAAGGATGATTCTGAGAAGAGTGAAGAACATCATCCTAAGAAGGGACACTATTCTCCTGAGGAGAGAAAAGAATGTGGGATTACAAAGTCTAAGAGGAAGAACTTGCTAAGAAAAGCCAACAGGAAATCAAAGAACGCTCAAGAGATCAAGGCCACTTTCAACTCTAAGTAGAAACAAGTGTTTATCTTTGCAGGTTTTGAAGTGGTGAAGGCTAAAGACTCAACTATGAACTTAGTACCAGAAGTTCTAGTTCATGTTTAACTCATTCCAGTAAAGAGTAGAAGGCTGATCAGTTGTATACCACTGCTACATAGCCTGAACCATCCAGTTCCAAAAGCAAGCCTCACCCTAAGAAGCTTGTTGCATCATCTGTGAAGATGAAGATGGAGGTGGAAAGTGATCAAGTTCAGTCTTTCTCTTAAAAGAAGTCTCTCACACGGAAGCAAATGGATTGCATCACATGTGGTAGTACTTCCCATATTGCTAAGGGTTGCATCTACAATCCTAAAAGTACTATCCATATGATCAAAAAGAAAGCTTCTGAGAAGAAGAAAGAAAAGCTAGCTTCAGAAGGAAAATCTTTTCCTTTCGGAAGCTCCAAGGTGAAGAAGAAGACAAGTGAAAACTTTCCTTCGGAAGAAAAGTTGGTCTTGGAAGAAAGGAATGCTTCCCAAGTACTGAAGCCTGCTATAGTGAAAGCAAGATCTTCTGAAGGTCCAGTCTCCAAAACTTCCAAAGTTGTCAAAACATCCAAAGAATTGAAGGTCAAGTCTAATCTTCCAAAGATGGTATGGAAGATGAAGGAAGACCAAATGACTGAAAGTTCTTCATCAACAACAGCTGATGATCGTCAAAACTTGAACATAGGATCAATTACTATTACATTGTCTTCAAATCACTTTGATAAGCCTAAGACCAATAAGGCTTGGGTTTCAAAATGCAACTAAATACTTCTTTCTTGTGCAGGAATAGCTAAAGACCAAGAGAAATGTATGGATCATTGATAGTGGCTGTTCCAGGCATATGACAAGCAATGGTTCTCTACTTCAAAATTTTGAGAAAATTGATGGAGGACCAGTTGCTTTGGAGGAGATGCTAGAGGTTACATTACTGGAAGGGGCAGGGTCATAAATGGTAAGCTTAGCATTGAAAAGGTAAACTTTGTCAAAGAGCTTGGGTACAATCTACTGAGTGTATCCTAATTTTGTGATCAGAGACACAACATGCTCTTCACTGAGCATGAGTGCATTGTTCTCAAGCCTGAGGTGGTCATTCCTCAAGAGAATATCCTGCTTAGAGCCCCCAGGAAAAAAAACATGTACAAGATGGACTTGCAGGAAACATCTCCCTTAGGAGAAGTTTCTTACTTTCTATCTAAAGCAAATAGTGATGAGTCTTTCCCTAGAATAAAAGAATATGCCATGTAAACTTTAAAGACATGAATAAATTAATTAAGAATGATTTGGTAACTGTAATACCAAAGAAAGAGTTTACAAGTGATGACCACTATGTAGCATGCCTGAAAGGAAAGCAATACAAAGTGTCTCACAAACCAAAGGAAAGAAACTCTATCACTACTCCCCTACACTTATTACATATGGATTGATGAGCTCAAAATGGATTGATCTGTGATGATATCGTGATACAATTCAATCAAAACAAACACAAGTAATCAGATCTAAGCAAACATATCACAAAAATTCATAGTTTCATTGATAGAATGCATAGAGAATACAAGTGTAAAAAGAAAATAGTTACAATTTGTTATATATTGTTTTTCTATCTATACTTTATCTATGCTATTTATACTATCAATACACAAGGAACAATATTTACATAAAAGTCCCTATACTATGACAAAAATGTAAAAGACATACAAAGACAAATGTTAATCTTTACAAGAAGCATCTACACACCTTAAGAGTGACAAGGCTATGTCAATCTTTGGCTGATGGACAAAAAGAAATGGAAGTTATCTGTTGAAGAGATGACCTGCCATAAAGAAAAATATTACCTGCTGAAGATATTTAAACACAAGTCTCGGGTACCCATCTACCCTGTCCAATTTCTAATGTGAGATATGATAAGGATACCTATGAGCTGGTGATAGAAAGAAGGTGAGAGGGGAAAGAAGGTCAAGACATCCTCTTATCAATGTATATGAAGTTAGATTGCGGGATAACTCTTAGATCATTTCATGTTCACCAGACATTTTAGAAGACTTGACAATATAATAGTAGATGATGATTTCTTATTCTTCTTAAAGTGCATAAGGAATCTTAAGATAGCCTTTGATCAAATCAACAAAACAAGAACAACTTAGGAAAAAAGAAAGTCCCACTTTAATTAGGAAACATTATGAAGTTGGAAGTTAATGCTTATGGAGATTTAGTTATATATATAGATGGATTATCATGCAGATGAAGTGAATGCGAGTGAAGGAAAGAATTCAAGTATGAATGTGGACAAGGCATTGGTCATCCGCATTAGTAAATGAAGATAGAAAAACTACAATGTGGAAGATCTAAGTATGTCAGTGCGGAATAAAAAATGTTCACCCATATTAGCCAATACGGATTAAAAGAAGATGAATGTGAGTGACTAAATAGGGAATGCGAAGACTGTTTTATTTTATTTTTGACTTATTTAATTTGATGTAATATAATTACTTAGGATAATTTAGTGAATAGTATAGGCCATGTGTTAGGCCTATAAATAAAAAGTTAGCATTCTCATTTTGTAATCCTACAAACCCTAGTAACCATACTTTGTATTTTGAGCGTGTTTATCAATATACAAAGAGAATTTATAAGTATTTTCATATGTTCTTCATATTTTGATTATTGATTGTTGTAATTCCACTAGAATGATTCAAAAGATTCAATTCATGTACATCTGATCATCGATCTCAAAACTGACGGCACTTTCATGGCTTCATCCAAATAACATCAAACTTTTGACATCCTCTACTTAGACATCGCACCCAACCTATTATGAAGTTGTTATCTTCTCAACATTTCATTTTGTGTAATAGATAGTTTATTTCTTCATTATGTCATTCTTGTTAGATTTCTATATATAAGCGTACTTCTACTACTATTTTACCATTTGATATTGTACATTGTAACTTCTGAACATCCCCAGTTACTTGTAAAATTGGATTCAATTATTATATGATTTTAATAGACGGCTTTACACACTTGGATTTATACACTCTAATTTGAATCTAAAATGTGGACCAACTTTACATAATTTCACACATTTATCAAAATTTAATTTCATCTTATTATTAAATCATTTTAGTGTGATAAAGTAAGCGAGTATGACAACAATTTCAAATACTTCACCACCAATACTGGCTTCAGTTTCAGTTCTATTTCCCCCATACATCGAAACAAAATAGAAGTATAGAATGTATGATTCATTGAATAAATGATATAACGTTCTCCTTCACAGTCCATGCATCCCTGCCACTAAGATTTTGGGTCTAGAGGGAACATGCATCCGTGTACCTCCATAATATCTTCTCGTCTAAACTTTCAAACTTTCATACACCATGTTCCATCTTATACCGCAAAAACCATACCTACTACCACCTATGAGTATTCAGATGCACATACTATCCTAACCTATCAATCACTCAAAAATCCATAGCCTCTCATTTCATACTTTTTATGTTTCTCAATAAGCCAATGGAATTCCATGGGTATCGTTGCCTGGAACTCTCCATTAACAAAATTATCATCATAAATCATGTCATATTTAGAAAGAGCTCATTTCCATTTCCTTCTTACTAACTTCCACTTGAAACGATTATGTTATATTCGACATCTATTTATCACTACTACTCTTCCACCCACCATCCAATTCCGCAAACCCCAAATACACGACCATACATACACCCAAAGCATCATCCTCAACCTATCCATAAGTACCACCTCTTTACATCACAGTCAAATGCTTACACGATTACATACGTGTGCCACCAAAAAAGCCCCCATCCGCAATCACCCTCACCACCTCCAATTTCCCCTTTTCCTTACATGATGCCTCCTCCTAGCCTTCATCGCCATCCGCCAGCCCACCATTGCCAATATCCAGGTAGAGAAACATCCCCTCCTACCATGATTCAACCTATGAACACCAATTCTAGCGATGGTACCCTAAAACTACATTTCCTACCTATCTTCCATACTACCACCACCCATCATATCTCCGCACTTCTAAAATACTACCTTACAAGCCCTTTCGATCTAAAGTGGCATATTGGAATGAATAATAAATATAGTTCCTTAATAGCTAATGACACCTGGAATATAGTCCACAACCTATCGATGGTCATATTATGTGGTGCATGTGGTTATTTCCTTCATAAATTTAATCCTGATGGATCCTTACAACATTATAAGCCCATACTAGTTGTTAATGGAAAAAGCTAAAAAATTAGCACTGAATTTGATGATACATTAGTCATGTGGTAAAGCCCAAAACAGTATACATTGTCCTTAGTCTTGCAGTTTCTCGATCATGGTCGCTCTATCAGCTCGATGTTACAAATGTCCTTTTACGTAAGGCTCTCCATAAAACAGTTAACATGTTTCAACCTCTAGGGTTATAGACCCCACAAAGCCTAAACACGCGTGTCAGTTGAAAATCCTTATACAGTCTTAAATAGGCACCATGAGCTTGGTATCAAGGATACTACATCACTAGTTATGGCTTTAAAGTGCTATTAGTGATTCATTGTTATCTTTTTAGAAACAAGGCACCCAGATGGACTATCTATTATTATATGTTATGAAAATAATACTAACCACTTAAATTATATGTTACTTCAATAGATAATATCATGTAACAGCCGGAAATTTATAAAAGGAAAGGAAAAGAAGAGAAAAAAGGGAAAGATAACATTTTTCAAAAGTAAAGGTGGGTTAAAGTGTGCAAGTGGAAAACTTGTCACTAGTGGGTTCAAAAAGGTGTTAAGGGTGCCCATACCCTCTCTTTCAAGTACATATCGGCTGGAAAAAAGAGGAGAAAGTTCCCACCTGGTTTTAGTGAGAGAAAGTGGAAATTTATTCAAGAAGGTGAGATTTTAAGGTAATTCTTCTCGGTTTTCAGTCGAGTTTCAGCTTCTGAACCAAGTTTCTGGTGATTAATGCTCGTTTTCGTGGGTTTTAGGTGCTGGAACTTTAAGTGGGTTCTCGGGTTTGAGGTGTTCTACTCGAAAGCTGTTCAAGGTGAGTTCTAGATCCCCTTTTTTACTGGTTTTCTACGTGTTTGGGGTTGTTATGCATACTGGACAGAAGGTTTCTAAACCAAACTATGAATTTTGAGATGATGTGCGACTATGTGCTGTTGTTATATGATGTTTAGTATGTTTTACGTGTGTGTATCATGTTAGATCTATACTTAGTTTAAGTTAGAATGATGTATGGGGACTGGAAGTACGTTTGATGAATTGCAGATGTATGTATGGTGTCCGCTGTGGACACTTAGTGTATTTTGCATGCTGTCCGCTATGGACACTTAGGTACTTAGACTGTTCGCTGTGAATTTGCATGTCCGTTGTGGACACTTAGGCATTTAGACTGTCCGCTGTGGACTTGGTCATCCGCTGTGGACTTTGGTTGTCCGCTGTGGGCATTTGTTCATCCGCATTTGTTAAGTGTTCATCCCCATTTGTTAAGTTTTCATCCGTATTTGTTAAGTGTTCATCCGCATTTGTTAAGTGTTCATCCGCATTTGTTAAGTGTTCATCCGCATTAATTTTTGTTCATCCGCATTTGAACTTGTTCATCCGCATTTGGACTTGTTCATCCGCATTTGTGTCCTCCGCATTTCTTTGGACACTTGGAATATTTTCTGAGACTTACATCCGCAACGTACTTTTTGAACTACATGTTCTTATCAGATATGCAACAATCTTCGATCATGATAACATTGGTATTGTGTACTTGACCGAGAACCGTGTTCATCACCAACGAACCATGCATGTGGAGATTAATATTCATGTTGCCACTATTCGGGTTTTGAATATCCTAGCAAACTATTAGTATGCATATAGCTTCACCGAGGGTCTTCCATGTTATCCCATTCAAAGCTTTAAACCAGTGTGAGCATTGGAACATCTATAGCTCAACTACGGGGTCCTATTTGCAATGACCTCTCAACCGAGTCACAATCCCATATTTACCAGTCCTTCAGATAATTAGTTTATTATGAGTTTATTATTTTAATAATTGTTTTCCTTTCATGTGTCATGCCTCCTAATTGATTGAGGCTTCTTTATATAAAAATATCTGTATTTATTTAATCACTTTAGCAAGGATTGTCGGTCAATGTAAAATTAGGATATCAGTGTTTCGATTTGAATGTGAATGATTTCTACGTAAATGAGTTAGCAGGAATTTTGCGACTTTGAAGGATTTTAAGGTTTTTCGAGTAATTGGTGAAAACTTTTGAGATAGAATAGATTAATTTTAAACAATTTATAATGAATTTTGTGTGATTTTTAATAGGTCTCGGTGTTTTGTTTTTTTAATTATGTGTATATTTATCGCTACATGATAACAATTGAAGATGATGGCCGTAGATAGGTATTTGCAATTTGTTGGGTATAGTAGTCTCGTGTCTAACTATAAAATCCTATCCCATACCATTTATGTAATGCACTCGTTACTAGTTACTCATTAGGATTGCATGTAGATACCCTTTTATGATCGCATGTTATTAAAAATTCACCAATTTGAATCCATCACCTGAAATCCTAATCTTAAGCTCACTCAAAACCCGAATTAAGATAAAATATATTCAACTACATTTTTAGCATTCAAACAACTTCAACAAACTATTTACAATATCTTTTAAATATTTTATCAATAAATTAATATATTCCTTTTGAAAGTAGGTATACAACTTCAGTAATCCAATGAGCATCACTTAATACCATACTTGCTCCCATCTCGAAATTTTCCAAAAGTAATTCTGTCCTTGATACTCTTCTCATTACGTTGCATTTAAAACAAACTTATGTATAATTCTTAGAGTAAAGTTAAAATCTAAATACCAATATATTCATATATAGTGTATAGGTGTATCTATGACCTATAATAAAAAAACTAACTACGGGTACGCATGACCCCTTTCCAGTATGTCCACCTAAACACCACGTATGCATTAGGGAGATTATATGAAACTTCTTGAGAGATCAAGGGTGATGATGTTCACGAAAGGTCAAATGGATCGAGCGGTTATGATCAAAAGTTAATGTAAATAAAGGGCTGATATAGGTTCCTTTGTTTCTTCTTTTCTTAGGTTTCTTTTGAACCTTTATATACCTTTATATATATATATATATATATATATATATATATATATGTGTGTGTGTGTGTATGTATGTGTGTGTGTATCTATGTGGGTGAGTGTTTGAGTTTATATATGTATGTATGTATTATACATACAAACTTAAATTCAAAAAGAGGTAGAAATGCCAAAGAGAGAGAAAGATATTGCTTCTTTCTTGATGTTGTTTATGAGAATAGGGAATATTTGACTTTTAAAAAACCTAAAAAGATGAAGAATTTTGTTTTGAAAGTCATAGCTTTATGAACGAGAAAAGTAGGAATAGAGTACTCCATTGAAATTCTCTAGAATCAAGTTGATTACCACATACATACATATATAATTATAACATAGCTCTTGTGTTATTCACATGCATGCATTTTTGTGTATTTTATATATGGATGTCCATGCATAAGCTTTTTCCGTTTAATCAATGCATATATCTATCTATATTAAACTTTATGCAATATTTTTTACAGGTTCTTTTGGAATTAAATCTTAGAATTTCACCTGAAAAGGCATCAAGTGTCACTTCAAATGAAGATATACGGTGGACTATTCTATGATCCGTTTGACATGGATGATGGTGATATGACATGTATGTGTGGATAGTGCACTTCAATAAAATAATTGAGGATTTTAGCCATGATTCATGTGTTGAGCAGTTAAGTCCAAGTGAATCATTTGATACCACATAAATTTTTTAAAACAATTAGACTAAGATTCTTTCACCACTCAATGTATGCATGCCTTTATATGTCTAATGGCGGTATGCCGGGCATAAAACCTAACATCACCAACCAAAAAACCACTTTTACATTGTCCACAAATTAGGTTAATAACATTTTGATCCTTTTGTTACAAACAAATATTACAAACAGTTAGTGACCCGTGTGTTACACGAATTGACAAATACTTAAAATAACATATGGATAAATTAATTCGTATAAATGCATAGTAATATACATATGATATATATGATGTTGAAAAGATACATTAGAACGAGAAGGTTATCATAATATAATAATATCAAACAATTATGTTGTTTCATAATAAAAACAAATAAAGGTAGAATTGTTGAACATACAAAAAAAATATGAACTAATGAATAAATTTGATAAAATTTATAAAAATATGTAACAATGATACATAATTAAGACAAAAAAATTTAAAATTAAAAACTAATTCTTCATAAAGATGTAAAAACTTCTTTGTGTAATGATATTGAAGGTTATACAAAATGAGTAAAAGTTATACCAATAGAAGATTGTTAGAAATAAGCATTATTGAAAATATGAATAATATCATAAATTTTAAAATTAATTAAAAAGGAAAACGTTATTTCTAAAGAAAATATGAGTGAAACTTTTATTTTAATAAAACAAAACATTGTTAATAGTAAAATTAAATTAATAACTGAATCATTATTTGTTAACATAATTAGCAATTTCGTATGACTTTTCAAAAGATGTCAAATAATATAAAATAATAAGTAATCATTAATATAATATTTATTGTAATTGATATAAGTTAATAGTTTTCAAATGTTTTGTAACTCAAGATGTGTAAATTTTCGGCTCGATAGTGTAAATTTTTTGTCAGGTACTGGAAGTTTTTTAAATAAATATAGAGTCCGCCCCCCTTAAAATAGTTTACTTTCGCCCCCGTCCCCCTAAGCTTTGGTTCAAGCTCCGCCATTGCTCTTTTATTATTCAAAGATAACCACTTATGCTAAACAAGACATGTCATTTTGAATCACTATTGTTAGCCACAACCACTATCGCCAACAACCGCTACCACCAATAAACTTTAGCGCCGATGTTGCTCTCCTTAAGTATTATATTTGTTTGATCTTCAAAACCACCTGTCGACATCGACAACATCACCCAAACTTCTATATAGTATGTTTCATATGTGAAATACTTTGTTTCACATATGAAATAACTTGTAAAAACAACTCTAATTCATTCAGAGATATTTACAACTCGTAATAATTTGTAAAGCTCGTAAATAAAACTCATAAATTAAATTATAAGTATTTTACAAAGTTAAGATATTCTATATCATATTTTAAATAACTTTGTTTCATATGTGAAATATTTTTGTTTTACAAGTTAAATAACCAACGAAAACAATTTTAGTTTATTTAGATATGCTTATAACTAATAATAATTAGTAAAGCTTAAATAAAACTACTAAATTTAATTATAAGTATTTTACAAATTCAAAATTAACTCGATTTCATATATGAAATAATGGGAGGAATGAAAGAATGAAATGTAAACACATGAATAAATATTAATAATAATTTTATAAAAATATAACAAGACTATACTCTAATTAAAGATATTAAAATGATCTATTTAATGGTGTAATTTATATAAAAAGTAATATCATACAAAAAAGTTTAAAAAAAAGGGTGAAAATTTTTTAAAAGGAGAGGAAAATTTGTTATATCAATGGTGTAACACGATAAAAATGTTTGTTACACTGCATAATTATGGTGTAAGTGTACATTACATTAGTTATAACTGGTTTTTGCAATAAAGTTACGTTAACAACCGTTACTTTCTCGATAGGAAAAGTTTACGGTACAAAGTGATAAATTCGTGCGAACTGTACGAAGTGATAATAACAATTGATCTAGGAAATTAATGGTTCAGATTAGAGATGAGAGTAATAACGCAAGTAAGGGAATAGATGGGTAGATTTTGAAAATAGCCTACAATTGTTGATTTTTTTTAAATTTCTTTAATTTTATTAAATGCATATAACTTTTTTATGACATTATTATTTAAAAAAATTACACCATAAAATCGAGTATTTTATTTTCTTTAATTTGAGTATAGTATTGCTATACTTTTTTAAAAAAAATTCAACTTGTTTCAAAAAACATGAATATGCTATACGTATAAATTGCGTAATTATGAAAATAACTTGCGTAATTATAACTATAACTTACGTAATTGTTATTTATAACTCAAGTAATTTGAACTTGGGTTAGTATAACTACAAATTGCGTAATAATTAATATAACTTGCATAATTATCCACCTTATATGCATAATTGTGCTGCGGACGAAATTGCCCATCTCCCAAATGACAAGTGTCATGTACTGATGAATTTACACTTCGTGAAACCTATAGTGAAAATATCCTAAGTATCGCCTAATGAGGGTAAAAGTATCCTAGTGGGAGTACGGGGCTAAATGCAAATGAAGAGCTTAATGCGGGTAGAAGTGTATGTGGGTTGAGGGAGCCAATGCAGACATCGAATACGAATGACCAACACTTGATCAATACGGGCAACAACAGCTAATACAGGGTGCATGAACCAATGTGGTTGGATGAACCAATGCAGGTGAATGAATCAATGCTGCATCCAATGCGGATGAATGAACCAATGCAGACATCCAATGTGATTGACCAACACTTGGTCAATACCGGAAGTGGTTGTCAATGCGGGTGTTATAGATCCAATGCGGATGAGTAAACCTTATGCCTAATATCATTCTTAGTATTGCTACTCCATAATCTAGTAGTTCATGGTCTTAATCCATAGATCTACACTTCATATAGCTAGGGTTCATCACTAGAACATTCGATACATGCAATATAGCCATAAATCATGTTAAAACTACCTTATCATCGTAAAAATGCCGCCCTTATTTAGAAAATAATAGATTTAGCAGAAGTTTAACATTCAAGTATGCATATCAGCCCCCCAAAAATAGTAATACAAATAAATAAGGGGATCTAGAACTCATCTTTTTGAACCCTTCAAATGAAAACCCTAGAACGGAGAACCAAACTTGAGATCTACACACATGCACATGCAGAGTTTTAAACTTTACACATAGAAACACATTGAGATCACCATTAGAGCTTAGATCTAGAAATCCATAAAATAAGCATGATAAAGATCATACATTTATCAAATTATTCGACTTTCTTTCTCCCATAAACCGGCGCATGTAAGTAAAAGAAGGGGGCGACCTTTCCCTTTTATACCCACACATGTGCATATTTTTATATTTATCAACCTTTGCTTCTTCAACTTAATTAAAATTGTCCCCTTTATTTCTTTTCTTTTCTTTTCCAAAGTTTCGGGTGTTACAATGAGGGTTCTTGATAAATAAATGTTAAATATCAAAGGGTGTTAACGTTAGTTACCCCGGGACCTGGAATGTAAATAATGTTAATAACAAGGGATTATGGGAAACCCTAATCCCCTTGTAGTCATTGCAAGTCACCAATAACCCCCCCCATCTTTTGGTTTGCTTCGGGCAACCATCAAACGACCATCAACCACCATCGTCACCGACAGTTTTTGTTCCCGTTGAAATTGTTGTAGAGTTTGAATTTTTTTTCGTGAATCTATCAACTAGTGAGACGTTTTAAATACCAAAGTATGAAGTTTTTTGTTTGTTCCTCAAAGATATAAACTTCATACACTCATAATGTTTTTTACTTTGTTTTATCATGTGTAATTAGATGTCAGATTTGAGTATTTAATTATAAATTAAATCGTGTAAAATCATTTTTATTCTTAAAAACTAATTTAAAGTTTGAAACTTTGATAGTAATGTCACAGTTTTTACTGTTTAAAAGAATTCGATGACTGCACATCCTATTGAAACCGGTAGGTGATACGCCCCTACCCTAAAAGTTATCTTCCTACTCTAATAAAAAAGTAAATGGGAGTGCCACGTGTCAGCATCACATTCATTCTCATCAAACTTTTTTTGCTTCTCTCTCCTATTAAATAACCATATTTATTACTAATAATATTATTTATTTATTTTTTACATTATAATTAATTTTTTAATAAATTAAGAAAGAGAACTTTTTATTAATGTTATTTCTATAGAGATAGTTTTTTAAAAAAGATTTTTTTCTAAAAAATCAATCTATTTTTACGTAATATTTTAAAATTGGTTTTCTAAAATAAATTCTTTATAAAACAAAATTAATTAAAATAGGGAGTTCTAGTAACAAAATTTTTAAAAATGAAAAATTTTTAAAATGTTATTTTAAAACAAAATATTTAATTTATCTTTTAAAAAAATAAAAAATATTAAAAAGTTCATATTATTATTTTATTACTTATAGTTATTACTCATATATAATTTCAATCATATAATTAATCTATCGTTTTATAATTAATAATTTTTATCCTATTTAGTATTTTATTTATTTAACCCTTATAATAAGGTAAGTAAATTCGTAATATGATTAAAAACCGACTAATTGTTAACCTCGTGGCTAATTGCTCCGTTTTCAGTTAACTTCTCACAAGGGTCAAAAACCGACATAAATTTCTAACGATCCATCATCCTACGAAACCCCAATTCAACCCCTTCTCATCTCGATGATAATCTCAAGATTTTGTTTCAATCTCAACCCCTTTTTGCTTACCAAAAATCGTCCAAACCCTCGTCTCCTCTTCAACACATTCAATCTACAAAGACCCAATTTCCCAATCAACAAACCCTTTTCATCAACACCCAAAATGGGCGAGCCCCGAAGACCCGCATCCGCTTCAATTCCATCGGTTGAGTCCGCCGACCGAGCCGAATTGTACCGAGCCCTCGAGTCGTCTCTGGGTTCACGGTTCAGTTCTGAGCCATTGGTCCCAACCCCTAGGCCTTTGGTCATAGTCATCAGTGGCCCAAGTGGTGTGGGCAAAGACTGTTTGATAAAATGCCTCAGAGAAGCTAGGCAAAACATTCACTTTGTTGTGACTGCAACAAGTAGACCAATGAGGGCTGGTGAAGTTGATGGTAAAGATTACTTCTTTGTGAGTAAAGAGGAGTTTTTACAAATGGTTGAAAATGATGAGCTTTTGGAGTATGCGTTGGTGTATGGGGATTACAAAGGGATACCCAAACAGCAGATTAGGGATTATATGGCAAAAGGGTATGATATAGTGTTGAGAGTGGACATACAGGGTGCTGCTACTTTGAGGAAGATTCTTGGGGATTCTGCAGTGTTTGTGTTTCTTGTGGCGGAGAGTGAGAGTGAGCTGGTGATGCGGTTGATCAATCGGAAAACGGAGAGTAAAGAGTCGTTGATGGTGAGGGTTGCTACGGCTAAAGAGGAGTTGAGGCAGATGAAGAATTTTGATTATGTGGTTGTGAATGCTGAAGGGAAGTTAGATAGTTGTGTTAAGACGGTCGAGTCGATTATAGATGCTGAGAAAGCTAAAGTTTTGCAAAGGAGAGCTATGTTTTAGGCCCAGTGACAATGATAACGGAAATGGCAATGGCAATGGAAATGGTAATGTGTGTTATCTTTACCTTTTCATTTGGTTTGTGACTTGTTAGTTGACATATAATCTTCTGGTTTATAAAGTTACAGTTGGTAGACTTGCTTTGTAGATTACATCTTTCCGAATTCACATACAAAATTTGTTGCTACTAGCTGGACTTGATTGCATTTTGTATTGTTGAAAACCTGTAAACATTTCCAGAAAATTTAGAGCTTAGATTCAAGCCCTGGAGATTTAGCTCAGTTAAGTTTCTCCTTTTGTGAATGTATCATGAAGGTCTCAATCAATTTCATTTTAAAACTTGTACAATAACACCACTTGGCTAACTGAATACATGTGAAATATCGGCATCTTGCTCAGGATTCTACAAAAATGAGTTGGGCTTACCTAGAGGCGTCAAAAGCAACCTCTCTATCTCCTGTTGTAGAGGAAATGTTTGCCCCTAATTCACCATCCCTAGACCCTATCGAGTGTATTTTACTAGGTATGTTTGTTTGTATGTTTAGAGGTGGCAAGAGAGCAATGGGTCCAAAGGTTGAAGCGCCAATCGAAACATCTTTATAATGGGTTAACCATGCTGGGTCAGATACTCAGATACTTGTAATTTTTTTTGAAACCTCTATGAGTAACTAATATGATCTTCGGGGTAAACAAGACACTATTACAATAATAATCTAAATCCTTAATTTAAAGCATTTTTAGATATCATATGCATTAAACGTAGACTTTAGCCGTATTTCTAGTTTGCACACACTAAAATAGAACCCAAGTCTACCAAATCAATAGTTATACCACACCAGAACTTGTACATCATCCTGCAAAATGTCTATGAAATTTGGTATCATATGATGAGGAATGCATAATTTTAGTCTTCGGTTTCTTTTGAAGCGGGTTGAATAAACTTTGCTTGTTAAAAAAGGCCCAGGGTGGCGTTTAAAGGATCACTTTTGCATTGCTCTTTAGGGATTTTTTATCGATTTTTGTTTCCGTTGGGTTTAAGAAACAGACGATGTTTCATGCTGTCATGCATCATTTTCTTCTTTGTAACATTATTCAATAATGAACGGATTGTTGTAACGACTTAGGAGAGACTTTCAATGGCCCCAGCATGAACTGCAAGCCATATGGCACATTGTTGATACTGATAGCGCTATTTGGAACTGATAATTGAAATGTGGATAGAATTTACAACTTTACACTTGTTTTTGTTCTACCACCACCATGGCAACAGGAGGTTTTCAACACTCTGAAAGCATATTATCAACTTATTAAGTTGTTTTGATACATCATACGTAAAGTATTGTATTTCGATAAATCTGAACTAGCTTTTTCTAAGCTACTTAAATAACTCGTAGTGTGTGACATTGGAATTGTATATGAACCAAATTGATCATATCTGGCCTGATATTGGAGATCACGACCCGAAGTTCAATTTTAATGGGACAAGCAGGCAGAGTAGGATGAGAATGGTAGGCTCGACTCTCGAGGTCGTACACTTATGCCAAGGTGGTGTGGGGCGGGGGTCATCTCCTTCGCATGCACCCTACGAATTTTGTAGTATTTTGTTATACTGCTCATGCCAATAGCAGCTTGGATCTTATGATTGCTAACACTGAGGGCTAGCTGACCAAACTGATCTGCGAGGGGCGGATGCAAGAAAACTTTAGCACGGGGGCAAAAAAGTTTACCGGTTAAAAACCCGTTGGTAAAATTTTTCACAAACGCCTTTTCTTGTGTTTTTTTATAGCTCGTAATATAAACAAACAAAGAAAACTATATAAACATAATCAAAGAAATAAACATAAACATACAATCTGACATAAACAATAAAAGTAACATAAACAATGAAATTTAAAAAAAAATCAAAAAGTAACTAAATATACTTTAGCCAGTGAACTTTGAAATCGTTTTCACGAAAAAACACATGGTTAAACTTGTTTTAGCTAAGAATCCTAATCTTTTTATGATAATTTCAACATTTACATTGAATGTGCAAACTTTGTGATCTAGTTCACAACCTTTCTGTTCGAAGGCTTGTGAATCTCTATCTGCAATTATCCTTTGACAACGGATGTAAACCTCTGTCCTTAAGGACCATGTGCTCAAAGGCTTTGTAATTATGCTTTAAGCCTATGCTTTCAAAAGTTAGCCCCTTTTATCTTCAAACACATTTCGAACGGAACTTTATGCTAACACAAAGTAGAACACTGAATAATTCAAGTACACATAGCTTTCACGTAACAAACGTGATAAACTTTAACAAGAAAACACACTTTATAACATAAGCTTAGCCTTGCATGTAGAGGTTGACAAACCCAGCTTTTCGGAACAGTTCGGTGGTTGGACCGGATTTTTGATATTTTTTTACTTTTAGGATTTTAATTGGTTTAACGGATGAGTCGGAGTTGAATTTGAGTGTTGGACGTAATATTATTATTAAGTTTTATATATAACTATAATATACACGTATATAATACTTATATTAAATTATATATATAATATGCACATATATATGGGCATAGGTTCAGATAAGAACTAATATTGCATAAGTATCCTAATAATGATTTTAAACACATCAAAACCGGCTCAAACGAACTTTGTTTGAACTCAATTCAGTGGCGTTGGAAGCGATTTGTCTTATAAATGAATCTATTATCGACAACAAAAAATTCCCCTAACTAAATAATCAGTTTTTGCTAGTATAAAACAAACAATACAAATTAAAAAAAAAAATTCATAAAAAATTTAATCAGACAACATAAATTCAATCATATCACAAAATTTTAATTAGAAAATACAAAACAATTGGACACCACAACTTGAAAACAAAAAGTACATGGTTAGCCTTCTTAGGCCAACCAAACCCACCCACCTATCTCTCTCTCTCTATATATTAGATTTAGTAAACTCGTGTATTACACGGATTTAATAAATAAAATATTAATATAATAAAAATTAATAATTATAAAATGATATTCTAATATATGATATGACTGAAATTACATATGAGAAATGATCATAAATAATAAAACAATGATATCAACTTTTTAAAATTTTGTTTTTAAATTTTTTTCCAAAAAAATAAACATGTTGTTCTAAAACAAACCGTATAAAAATGTCATTTTTAAAAATTTTCATATTATAACTCCTAAATTTGATTATTTTTTGTTTTTAAAAAATTAACTTTTTAAAAATACCAATTTTAAAATATTTCGTATTTTTAAAAAACTTTTATGATTTAGAAAAATTTATTATTTTATAAAAAATTTAATTATTTAGAAATAACATTAATGAATAGATTTCTTTCTTAATTTATTAAATCTAAAAAAGTATTAAATAATATTATTAATAATCAAGGTAATTATTTAATATGAGAGAGAGACAGGAAAATTTTGGTAAGGATGATTGTGGTGCTGCCACGCGTCATCTCAAGTTACTCTTATTTTAGAGTATAAAGATATATATATATATATATATATATATATATATATATATATATATATATATATATATATATATATATATATATATTATAGTTATTATGTTATCCGATTCTTAAATTTAATCCGACCAATCGAGTAGTAAGATGAGCGGTTCGCTGTTCGATACAGTTCTAAAAACATTGGTGTTTTGTTTTTGTGAAACGGGCTTGGATTGTAATCCGGTACGATTTGGTCAAATGAAGTGAAAACCTGGTTTTGGTGGTGAAACCGGTTGGGTTTCAAACCGGTTTAGTGGATGGGAACCGAACCCCATAAAAACTCATTTAGATATGGTCCAAACCGATTTAGTCGAAAATGGGTACCCCAAACCGTTTTTTTTATAAACAAATGTTTTTAATAAAACAAAATACAAATTAATTAAACTAAATATCAACTTTAATTGACTTTTTAAAAGTTTACAAAATCAAAACATTACATTAAAAGCAAATTAAACAATCCAAGTTCAACTTATTTTTTTTTATTTTGTTTTGAATAATTAGTGTCGTCGTCTCTGCGAATTTATTAAAAGTCGTCATTATAACCTGAGCTGAAGAGTAGGTATTCACGTAAGATGCTTCCTCATCGCTAAATGGGCCGTCAATCACTTGCTTACTTCATCCTTATATATCATTTTTTCTACATTATTTTTGTCTTGAAGCGATGATCTGTGTTTATCCACTTTGTTTCGTCTGATATTTTAAGCAAATATACATTTCTATCTACCTTAGAGTGAGTTCTGATAATCTTGTCACCAATAGTAAAAACAGATTACGAAACTATAACAAGCCATAATTGACAGAATTTAAAATCGGTCCTACTTTTCTTTCCATCAAACCAAGATATTAAATTTTTCAATGGTTTTAGTAGTTATAGTGGATAAAGAGTACACTCCACGATATCTCCTCCAATTAACTGCTTGAGGTGGTACCCAGTCGATGTTATTTATTTCATTCATAAAATGTTGTATTAGTTAAACATTGGATTCCATTACTAGTTTTGCTTGATGATGCCGAACTTCTCATTAACTCAGCAATGGTTGATCTTGTACTATATTTTGCTAAATAAACATTAGACAAGTTAAATGTTTTTTAAAATTAGTTTTTGAAGTTTGATAAAAATTAGGTCATCTTCGTATAAATCCAAATCGCAAGTGATTTTTTTATAAGGGTGAGGTTATTCTACAAAGTATATTTTTGCTACAAAGTGTGAGAAGACACAATGAGGCTAAAAAAGTCACAAAAAAATTTATATCTCACAATCTAAATGGAATTTCAAAAAAATATTTCGTAGTCTCTGTTCCTCTCGTCGTCCTCTTTCAAAAAAAAAAATAAAAAAAATTTCATTGTGTCTTTTATGACACAATGACGTCATTTTGTCTTTCGTAAATGACACAATAAAAAAACGTTAATTTTTTTTTTTTTTTATTTTTCGTTTATTTTTTTTCTTAGTGAGGACGGTTAGGGAAACAAAAGCTCAAAATTACTTTTTTAAATTCGATTTAGATTGTGAGATATAATTTTTTTTGTGATATTTTTTGACTCATTGTGTCTTCTCACACTTTGTAGCAAAAATACATTTTGTATTTGAACATCTTTCTTTCTATAAAGTGTCTAAACTTGCAACGTTTAAGCAATGATTTAAAGTCGTGGCACAAGTATTAATGAGCATTTTTTAAAATATTTTGTAATTATTTTCATTGGTGATATCATTTGGTCAAATTTACTACCTCTTATTGAATAGTCAATTAATTTTGAACACACTATGTAAAGTTTGTTAGGTAATAAAAGACTAGTGGGATAATAAACTTTTGATATATAAATTGTTGTGGTTTTAAAAGCATAAAAGGTATCAGCTATTTGTTCAATAATGCCTCAAGTTATGATCAGAAACCGCATAACCTTGTTACTTTTAGCAAGAAAGTGATGAAAAGGTTGCAAACTTTGTTTTTGTCTTATTAATTTTTTCAAACAGTTACACAATGAATTCCATCTTTTTAGTACGTCCTAATCTAGATTTTAATTTAGAATACATGTCTTTATAAAATTTTGTATACCATTTATATCTTTTTTATTTACTTGTACTGAAAGCATCACGTAAATTTGTTCAACACATCGGCTACAGAAAAAAATCATCATCATAAATCAAGCTATATTTTAATTTAAGTTGGTTATACCTGATTTGGTTATTCCATGTGTCATAAAAAAATTTAAAAAGATTTGTTTTGAAATTTAAAAGTTTTAGTTATCTTGTCCAAATGTAAAATATTTTTCACTGGTGTACGGATATTCCAACAACTCAACTGCAATCGTGTACGGATATTCCAACAACTCAACTGCAATCGTATCCTTTGGAACGTATTTGGGTTAACTCAATAAGCGGTACCACAAAGGTATGAATCTGGTAAATACTATCAAATATCATTTACACCAATTTCTAAGCTTTCAAATCTAAAATTAATTCATTTTTTTTTCATATTTTCAAACAATCACGTCTAAGATTAGCACAACTTACGTGAGAGTAGCTCATTCGTACCGTTTGTTGAATATGCAAAGTCAAACGCTCATTGTTGAATATTAAGATTTCTTGAATCATAAAGTGTATCATCCTCTCCCGAACCACATCAAGGTTTAACAAAAAAGTTCTCTTTCATTTGTCAAACTTGCTTGACCTTTAGTCACTTCACCTTCAAACACCATACAATTTTTATTGTATTTATTTTTTTGTCTGTGTGGGTTTTAAAAGTTGTGTTCGTATCTTTTTTGAAAAACTGACACTAGAGCTTGTAACGCGGCTTGTTCGGTCCGTTCGACATTTCACATAAATCAAAATGTTGCCAAATAGCTTTTCTTGTGGTTGGAATAACCTTCACAACCACGGCTAGTAGAGCAACCTAAACCAATGAAAGATTGTGAATTTCCACTTCCATAAGCCATTTCGATAGCAATTTATTAACGTTTTTGTGAATAATAAGCAGCTTTTATCAACTTTTAGAGTTTGGGCATTGTGATTCAACCAACATATCCACTATCTTATATATACTAACATATGGTGGCAAAAGAATAAAAAAAATGGTTAAAATAGTTAGTTAATAGGTAGTTTAAACAAATTAACGGCTAGAATCGGTTCAGATCGAGGTGGTTCTCAAACCCTTTCCAATTGGGTCTAAGCATGCTTCTAAAATGCCAAACCGGTACAAAACAACTAGTTTGGGCCCGAGTCCGGATCAGATCATATAGAAATTGGTTTGTATACTAGTCTGTCGGGTTTTTGACACCGTTTTTATTTCTAACCAGGGTTTTTTACTCAACCTTACTTACATGTAACACACAACTTTTGCAAACTATTAATTAATCATGTATTCTAACCGAACACCAGGTAAAAGCATATGAAGTTCACATTGATTTCTTTACAAGAGAGTGAAAGTCTATTGAACCAGAGAACACCAAGAATCACGGAGTAATCAATCAACAAAAACTTCTTATTAATCACGTCAAAGCGTATTGTAATGAAAAGAAAAGAACACTATACTCTCGGATTGAATCATCACCTTAGTGGCAGATCATTCTTCTGTTTTATATCCCTAATCTAGTTGCTAACTAAAAATTAACAACCCAATTAAACTTAACCGAAACAAGAACACAACATTGACAATTTTAGTCCCTATACAACTAATAAACCCTTGACTTTATCTTCACACATTATAACAATCTCCACCTTGAAGTAGAAGTCAACCAACTCCTAACAACTACAAACAATTGAGAAATTTAATTCAATGTAAAGATTTTGTAAAAACATTAGAAGCATTATCATTAGTATTAATCTTCGGCACATCTACCTCCTTTGAACTAACCATATCTCGAATAAAATGAAGTCTAACATTGATGAGCTTTGTTCTTTTATGAAACACTACATTTCTAGTCAGCTGCACTACACCTTGGTTGTCATATAACACCACAGTCTTGTCAAACTTAACATAAAGTTCTACAACAAAACCCTTCAAGCATAATGCTTCCTTAACAGCCTCAGTCAGTGCCATATATTTGGGTTTTATGGATGACAAAGCCACCAAGTGTTGCAATGAAGCTCTCCAACTAACAGTATTACCTAAAACCATAAAAGAGTATTCAGTGATGGATCTCCCTCTATCCAAATACTTAACATAATCTGACTCTACATATCCAACAATTTCATATCTACCCCACTTGCCATCTCCAAAACACAAACCAACTTGTTGAGTGACATTGAGATATCTCAACATCCATTTAGCAGCTTCCAATGAAGTTTACTAGGACCAGAGAGAAACCTACTAATTACACTAACCCCATACCCAATATTAGGTTTGGTGCACACCATCAAGTACATCAAACTACCTAGCATATCTGCATACGACACTTTGCTCTATAGTTTTTCCCTTCCAAATCTTGAGGAGCATCCATCTTAGATAATCTAAAATGCATAGCTAATAGGGTGCTAACAGGCTTGCAATTTAACAAATTGTAGTTACCCAACACTTTCTTCACATAAGATAGCTGAGACAGTTTCAATTGTCTTAAACCTTTATCTCGAGTGATTCTTTACCTAGGATCTTCTTAGCAGTCCCAAGTTCCTTCATCTCAAATTCATTCATCAATATAGCCTTTATAGACATGATTTCAGCCTGTTCTTTACATGCCAGTAACATGTCATCTACATGAAGTAGTGGATACACAAACTATCCTAAGCGATACTTTTTATAATAGACGCATGAATCATGAATGCTTCTTATAAACCATGTGCCAATACATGTTCATCAAACCTTTTATACCATTATCATGGTGACTGTTTGAGGCCATACAAGGACCTTTGCAATAGACATACCTTGTCTTCTTGGCCTTGTTCTTCATACCCCTCAGGCTGTCTCATATTAACTGTTTCTTCAAGATTACCATGAAGGAAATCTATCTTTACATCAAGTTGTTCTAACTCAAGATCAAACACAGTCACTAATGACAAGATAACCCTAATTAAAGGATGTTTCATAACAAAACTATAGATTTCATTATAATCTATACCTGCTTTCTAGGTGAAACCCTTGGCAACCAGCCTGGCTTTGTATCCTAGCCCTTCCACCCCAGGATTCCCCTCCTTCAACTTATATAACCATTTACAACTAACAATGGTTTGAGCATCAGGTTTGTCAATAAGAACCCATGTGTGGTTACTCTTCAAAGAAGTCATTTCTTCTTCCATTGCTTCTTTCCACTTCTCAACATTCATTGAACTCATTGCTTCATTGAATATGAGAGGAACATCCTCATCTTCCATCTAAGCTACATTAAACACAAAGGATGAGATATCATCACATGTTCTATATCTAGCTAGTGGAATTATTGTTCTCCTAAGCCTATGCTTTGCCACACTAGACCTGAATGACTCATGTCTACTACCTCTGCTTTAAGTTAAGCCTTCTCCAGTAGATTTTCCTTTATCACATATATCCTCCACCTCAATCTGAATGTCATATGTGCTCTAGCTAGAGCTTGTTTCCAAATCTTTGCTCATGACATCCTTGTACATTACTTCTTCCCTAAATGCCACCATATCCCTACTAACAATCGCCTTAGGGCTGCCATCATCCAACCTCCAAAACTTGTACCCTTTTACCCCTTTAGGGTAGCCTATCGTGCTACATCTTTATGCTCTATGCTCCAACTTCCCTTGATTAATGTGTGCAAAGGCTAGTGACCCAAATACCATTAGGTTGCTATAGTCAGTTTGCTTCCTAGACCACATCTCCATAGGGGTCTTTATACAGGATAGGTGTTTGTCTCTCAACACAAGTTTTATATCTCACAAACTCACTAAGTCTCACTCGGTTGATGAAATGAAATCTCTAACTAAGTTGACAATAATATAATAAGTTAATGAACACAGGAATGGTTTTCAAGATACTTGTGTATATTACTTCTCAACTTAGTATTACAAGACACTTACAAGCATGGTTACTTAAGTTACAATGAGAAACTATATATACTACTATCTACAGCCGGTTATACTTGGAAAACCAGCTGGAATTTACCGCTAAGCAAATACTACATTGCTAGAAATAAAGTATATAAGATAAAATAATATCCTAGATTAGGTAGTCATGATAGGTCCATGACTTACCTTTTGTCACCAACTAAGTATGGTAACTGTACTAACTAAAAAAGGTAAATAGTGGATTAAAGGATGGTCAACTACATAGGAGTGGGAAAAAGCCATGCAGTGTATCAGAGTTGTCAGCGGATGTCAGACAACCTATACTTATGTCCACTGGTTCATAGTTGATTCTTCTGAAGGCAAAATGGCTTCGGAAGAATAAGTTCTTTCGAGGCCATTTATACTTCAGAAGAATCAACTTCTTCCGAGTCTTCTTAAAGTCTTCATGACTTCATTCTTCGAAAACTTTGTCTTGGATCTTCTAAGTGTGAATGCTTTGAAAGGAGAACTACTTGGTCTTCATATACTTTGGAAGACTTGGTTATACCTTCGAAAGTTCTTATTATACTTCGGAAGGAAAACTTCTTAGTCTCGGAAGACTTATTTTTCCTTCGAAAGTTCTTCATACTTAAGCTTCGGAAGATCTTCAACTTGTCTTCGGAAGAGCAGCTTTAGCTTCGGAAGACTTCTTCAATTGTACTTCAAAATATTATAAGTGTTGTTTTGGTTGCACCAGCCTCATATGATCCAACAAACTCTCCCTAGGCTGATGCTACCAAAACTTCACTTCCTTCTACTCCTTAAGGTCTTCAACACCAAGGAAAGAAGATATTTATCTGTTTCCTTGTTCTTCCCTGATGTGGTGGTGAGGAGCTGGTACAAGTCATTCGTAGATAATAGATCAAGTCTGTTGTTTTGAATGACATGCACCCTTTGTTGCATCCCTCTGAAGAGAGTTAGTTGATGGGAATTGTAGTCATATTACTATCTAATTATAGGATCAAAAGTTGAGCCTTCAACCATCTAAAGGAATGGTTTTCCTTTTGTAGTTATGCCTTCATCCTCATCATTTGCTCTCCTTTTCAACTCTTCTTTAGTCTTGGCTTTCTTTGTAAGCTCAGCCAGATGAAGACTACTTAGATGATTTCTGATGTGAGCAGCAACCTGAGAGTTGGAGGGATTGGAGAATGGTTTCTCTGCTAACTCAGCAAGGTCAAATATGCTAGAGTGTAACAGAGATGAAGTATCAACCCTGTGTACTTCACCATTCTCTCTTTCCACAACAAAGCTATGGAAGGTTCATCGAACCTCCACTGGACTATTTGTTTTCTACGATTGAGGGGTTTGGATGAAAGCTTGTCCCCCTTCCTAGTGTCCAGCATAGTCACCAGTCTCCTTTTTAACTTCTTTTCTTCTGTAAGAATATCTAAGTTGGTTGCAAGAAGTTGGAGAGCTTGGTCTAGTGCTCCCCTAGGTAGATAAAGGAATGCATCTCTTATGAGGGAACTGGAAGAGCCATCAGTGTATTTCAGCTTAATTGACTCTTCCTCACAAGAGATGTCGCTCAATGTTGTGTAGTTGATGAGCTTCCTCTTGATCTCCTTTAATTGTTCTAAGGTCGGGGCTTAGAAGGTTCAGAAGATGGTTTGGGTATAGATTGGGTTCTGGGTTGTGTTTTGGGTTTAAGGATAGGTGGTGGTGGTGGTTGTTGGGAAGCAGTGGGTAAGGGTGTAGGTAAGGCTGATGGTGTGGGTTTAGGGGTGTAAGGCTCAGTGGTTGGTTCAGTTTTAATGGGGAAGGGAAGAGGTCTGGGTGTAGGTTGTGTTTGTTTGGGTGTTGGTGTTGGTTTGGGTGCCTTCTTCTGAACACTTGATATTTGACTTACCTCCTGCATTCTTTCTAAGCGAATGTCATCCTTGATGTCACTGCCATGTCGCTATAGGGTCTTCTCTGACATAGGACCCACTTGCCTGTCGGTGAAGCCATGGGCTTTGAGATAGGCTTTCATCCATTCCTTATCTCCCACCTTCTTAGCAGTAGCAAGTTATGCCTCTTCCTCCTTCTTCTTCTTCTCCCTCAGCTTTTCCCTGGCAGTCCTCTTCCTCTCTTTGTTGATTTTATCTTGCTCTTTATGAAAAAGAAACAATATCGTATCATAATCATGAGGTGCAACTCCTCTTGAGAATAGCCTCTAGAGCATAGAAAGGCTATTCTCTCCTTCCTCTCCTTTTCCGTAGCCTCCTCCTTCCTCTCCCTTTCCGTAGCCTCCTCCTTCCTCTCCTTTTCCACAGCCTCCTCCTTCCTCTTCCTCTTCTCCTCCTCTTCGGCCAACCTTGCTGCTTCCCCCTTTTCCTTTTGTAGCAATGTTTCCTTTTCCAGCTTTACAAGCTCATCAAGTGGGAGTAGAAGGATATCTTTATTGACTACACCTAGGCTGATGAGCCTGTCAATAACCTCCACTCTCCTCTTGTTGTTGATACTTTCTTGAGCGGCTGCTGCTGCTTTGTTGCTTGCAGCTAACAGCTTCCCAGTATCAGTTCTTCCCTTCTTAAGCTTTTCTAACCTTTCCTCCTCTAGAAGCTCCTCAGCAGTGAGCTTCCTCTTCCCCTTAGGATCAGAGGAAATTTAGCCTTTAGAGACTCAGGTTTAGAAGATTCAGGTTGGCGAGAGTGGGGTTGGACTTGTGGTGTTTGGGAGAGAGGGGTTGTAAGGAAGCCCGTACTGTTTACCTTAGAGGCTAGGTCAAGAATGGCCTTTGTGATGAACTGATCATTGGACGAGGAAGACAGTTCAATTATTCCTTCCGCATCTTGGATTTCTGCTTCAGAAGTAATTAGAACTGCACTACCTGTCCTTTCCAAATTGGTTGCTGGGCCATGATTCTGTGTATCCCCTTCGAAGTTAATCTCGGGTTCAACAGAGACCTTAGGTTGACCAACTTCCTTTTCAAAGGTAGGTGGTTCACTCAATCTTTGAAGCTCCTCAGCTCGTAGGCAACAACTGCATCAGGGGAAGGTTGTTCAATGGATGAGCTTATCAAAAATGTGGTTAAAGACATGTTGAGGTCTATAAACATTTTTGGATCCACTTGAATAGTAATGGGAGCTGGTTGAGGGAAGGTGATTGTCGGGTGTTGCTGTGTGGGGTACAAAGAAGATATGGCATCAAAGGAAGTTGTTGTGATGGCAAGGCAGGGTTTCTCATGTCTTTGTTTCTGTTCATTCTCCCCCTTTTTGTTAGCATTATCTTGAGAAGTAGATGAGCTAGAGGAAGAACTTAAAGAAACCAGAGTATGTACATACCTAACATACTTCTCAATCTGTGTCTCAGCTAGTTGAGCCTTGAGATTTTCAATCTCAAGTTGCTGAGTGGCAGACCTGTCCTCTAAAGTCTTAACCTTTGATTCAAGGTTTGAGACTTTAGAAATCAGGTATCTGATAATGAGTTTCAGGCTACCCTCATCTTCTTTTGAAGAATCATTAGGAGTTGAGATAACATACTTGGTATGTTCATCATCACCACCAGTAGTGGTTTCTTGGTGCCCTGGATACCCTTGCTTGCTGATGTCTCTTTTAGAGTCATCAAGAGGTAAGGTTTCCGTAGACTCAGTCCCACTTATGTTACCATTGTCTTGAGAGGTTAGTGAAACACTCTCAGTAGTAGCAGCTGAGCCTACATGAGTCACCTCCACACCAGTTTGACTCACCTCAGTTAGGTATAACTGATGTGGACTAGACATTAGAGGTTCCCTGAGGCTTAGTTGATCTAGAGAGTGGTATGGTAGATCAACATCACGACCCAGATGAAACATAATGTCCTCATCAGGTAGGGTTTATTGGTCAATGAGGGATAGGGAGGTTAAATCTAATGACCCGGGACCTTGGTCAGCACCTACGGGTTCTTCTGCGAGAGCAGATGACCCGATGATATTGGTGTCCCTTTTTGGTTGCTCAGGGGAGTGTTGAGACTCACCCTGAGGCTAAAAGCTTGGGTTGTGGGCTCATCAGCTTGAGACTGAGGAGACTCAATGCTGACATTGAGGTCAATGGTAGAGGATGGTTGGACCTCTGGCTGAGTGGGAACCCTGAGTTCCACTCGAGCCTTTTTGGATAGAACAGAGGGGACATGATCAATCAGAGTAGATTGATCAGGGGTTTGATTGGGGTGTCTAGTGTATGTAATTTTGATTGGGTTGGAAGAAGTGATTGGCATTTGTGCGGTGGTGTCTGGTGTCACACCCTCGAAATCCACGTGCGGGGTTTTACCCGGAGGCGAGTGAACAAACCAGGATCTCAGTCATTAGTTACTCAGAACGACACTATATGCAACCTTTAAAACAAATCAGAGTTTGAAACTTTAAAATATTTGCGGAAGCGTTTTGTAAATAACCCAAAATACAAGGTACTAAAGGTAAACTGCGCAAAACACGCGCCTAAACCAAAATACGTAAGTAAATGCTAGATTAAAGGTAAACAATGTTTGAACAAAGCATGCTTGACACGTGCATGCTCCTATGGGCAGCTGCTAGAAACGACTTGAATAAAGCATACTAAAAGTGTCAACATGATGGTTGGTGAGTTCAAGAGTTTGTAATCAATCATAAGCAGTTGTTGTAGTAAAACATAAATAAGTGCATTGAAATAGAAAGCTAGTCTAATTTCATTAGTAAAGAACAATAGTGATTTCACGATCGAAGCTGACTATGTTTGTCTGTTTGCCTCCCGCCACGACATACCAGGTCGTGATGCAGTTAGTAGTTTAGGACAATATTGCACCCGTTGACTTCCGGTCACCCGGGTGGGGCTTGTCAGACCCAGTAGTACTACCCAAAATTTCCTGCTAGATTCCTTAATTCATAATCCAAAAGTGTGAGGACTTTCTATGGTATAACCCACTATGTCTTACCAAACACATGTTATATCATTAAAGCGTTTTAAAATCAAGTATGCTTTCTCCCCCAAAAGAGAAGTAAGTAAAAGTGGGGCATGAACTCACCTGGTGCGCAAACGAATGATTGTTAAAGCTAATGATGAGTGGAAAGACAACCCTTCAAAGGTTAGCTAGAACACACAAGTACATAATTACTTGTACACAAAAAACTTAACAACCCTAAGTGCTCAATAACCATATTGACCCAAGGTTTTGGAAAACAAGACTCATTTGACCAAGTTGACCCGTTTGACCCGTTGGTGACATGTCAAGTTAAATTCTTGCTTAATCAAGTATAGCAATCAATCATACATGGTTATCACACAAGTTATTCACGTATGCCACATTACAAACCCTTAAGTGCTATAAAGCTCATCATACACCATCCATTATCATGTATATTCCATAAAAGCCTAAATTTCCAAAGTTATGCATCAAGTATTCATACAACCCAAACAACACAATCTACCACCTTAGACATCATCAACAAACATTCTAACATGATCCTAACATCATAAACATGCTCAATTAACAATATCCAATGATCTACTTAAATAAAGTTTCCCTTTCGGGAAAGTAACACCCAAAACCAAATCTAACATCCAATTTTCATCAACTTTATACCTAATCAAGTTCATAACAATCATCTAAACATGATAAACATTATCAATTCATCATAATTCCCAAATCTCATACATAAAAGTTTCTACTTATAGTAAGGTATGAACAACCACTCAATTTCAATCATAGATTCATCAATATTATACCTAATCTAGTTCATAGCATTCATAATCATCCATTTAACATCAATAATTCATCAAAACATAAATTCTCATGAAGAAAAGTTTCCACTTTTGGCAATGTATGAACTAGATAACAAAATTATGGATTTCTTGCATAATCTACATAGATTAACACCCATACAACATAACTAACATCATATCATCATCAAATCATCATCAATTTTGACTTCTATTAAAATCAAACTAGGGTTCATCAATAATCAAAAACCATGAAAAGTCAATCAAAATCTAACCTTTAAGTGTGCAAAGATGATGATTAACACTTGCTAATCACTTGTAATGCTTGAAACTCAATCAAAATCGATGAGTCATTCTTGTTCTTGATCAAATCGCAAGGGAGAGGGGGTATGGGGAGGGGTTACGGCCCCAAGGAGGGTTAGGGGGCTAGGTTTGGGTTTTTACCAAATTTAAGTTTTGTAGTTTTTACAAAATAATCCCTCCTTGATCTCATTTTATTAAAACTTAATATTTTTAACATTTTTTAACTACAAAACACAAACATTATTAACCAACAATAACAATCATTTATATTTTCCAATATTAACAAAACACATGAAATAAATATTACACGTTGGCACGTTACAAGGTAAAATTCATAAATAATATTTAAATTCACAAATCACATAACTACAAACTAACGATCAACATTATTAATCAAGTTATTATCAGATAACAATTGTTAATTATTATTAAGTCATCAACGTTCAACGACAACTAGTGTGTGCTCACGACACGTGTATGCAAGACCTAAGGTAAATAACGAAGCTTGGTAACGGAAAATTACCGAATGTCACATTATCCCCATGTTGAAAGAATTTTCATCCCGAAAATTGCGTTACATGGTTGTGTTACATCACTGGTCTACTGCATTGGCATAAAGAAATCGAGTGAGTTTCGGGTGGGTTGTCACATTATCACCAACTCGGGGCCTATTAGTTGACTATCACCAATTTCCCCCAGCAAACTGGTGATCTACACTTTCACCTATACAAAGCCTCAGATGGTGCTGCCTTAATGCTGGTATGATAACTATTGTTGTAAGAAAATTCCACCAATGGTAGGTGAACCTCCCAGTTATTTCCGAAATCAAACACACAAGCACGTAACTTGTCCTCTAATGTTTGAATAGTATGTTCACTTTGACCATCTGTTTGTGGATGATAAGCAGTACTCATGTCATGCTTACCCAGAGATTTCTGTATCGACTGCCAGAAATGTGATGTAAAACGAGCATCACGGTCAGAAATAATTAAGACCGGTACACCATGTCTCGAAACTATCTCCTTCAGATAAATTCGAGTTAACTTACCCATTTTATCCATTTCCTTGATTGCCAAGAAATGAGCAGACTTAGTTAACCGATCTACGATAACCCATATCGTGTCACAACCAGTAGGAGTCCGGGGTAATTTGGTAATGAAATCCATAGAAATCTGTGCCCACTTCCACATAGGAATCTCAGGTTGTTATAGTAACCCAGATGGCTTCTAATATTCAACTTTAACTTTCGAATAGGTTAGGCACTTGCTCACATGCGTAGCTACGTCTGCCTTCATATTAGGCCACCAATAATGCGCCTTCAGATCATGATACATCTTGTCAGAACCATGATGTATGGAGTACTTAGACTTGTGTGCTTCACTCATAACCAAGTCCCTTAGGTTTCCATACAAAGGTACCCAAAGTCTGTCCATGAAATAACGAACTCCATCCGCTTTTATCTCCAGCTGTTTGTCCATTCCCCGTAAAGATTCAGACCCAATGTTTTCCGCATTCAAGGCTTCTGTCTGATATGCTGAAGACTCTTGTGATCGGTGTAGATAGTGCACTTGGTACCGTACAAGTAATGTCTCCATATCTTTAAGGCAAAAACTATAGCATCTAGTTCCAAGTCATGAGTGGTATAGTTCTTCTCGTGTACTTTTAGCTGTCTTGAAGCGTAGGCTATCACCTTATCATGTTACATCAAGACACAACCAAGTCCTTGGATAGAAGCATCACAATAAACCACGAAGTCATCACTTCCCTTCGGTAATGCCAATATCGGTGCGCTACACAGTTTCTGCTTCAACAACTGAAAAGCAGACTCTTGACTATCACCCCATTTATACATTGTTCCTTTATGAGTCAAGGCTGTGAGAGGTTGAGCGATCTTAGAGAATCCCTCAATGAATCGCTGATAATATCCTGCCAGTCTAAGAAATTACCGTATCTCACTAGGCGTCTTGGGAACCGACCGATTCTTTATTGCCTCAATCTTTGCTGGATCAACATGTATTCCTTTCTCGTTAACATGTGACCCAAAAACTATACTTCACGTATCTAGAATCACACTTGGAAAACTTGGCGTACAGTTGTTCCTTTTTAAGTAATTCCAAGATTAGACGTAAGTGCTCTTCATGTTCTTCCTTGGTCCTCGAATAGATCATTATGTCATCGATAAACACGATAACAAACTTGTAGGACTGGGTAAGGGTGCTTAACACTTAGTTTCACATGGAGGAGAGATCTTAGATCACTAACCAATTCAAATAGGGAACTGGTAACTAAAAACAGATGATACTAAGAGCACAAGTAAATTAAAGAGACAGAACTAAGAACAACACAAGAACACAAGATTGGTTTTCAAGGATGTTGTATATTGATCTCAAGTTCTTTTATAAGTGTTACAAAGCATAAACAAAATTACAAGGACCTGAGACACTTTTATACTACAACCTACAACCGTCACTTACATGTAAAGAGAGTAGGAATTTGACTAATCTAGACAACAAGATCAATCTACAGTCAAAAGGCAGATTGCCTTTTGACTAGTGACTATGACATGCCATAGCTCACTGACTTTTCCTAATACAAAAAGTCTACAAGAACAAGTAAGGTAAGTTACAGACAAAGACCATGCCTACTTTTTGATAAAGCATGGAAGTTTCACCAACTTGTGTAAAGTACATGAACCACCAGAGCAGGCAGCAGAGAGTGTGTCAACTTTATCAAAAGTTGATTCAGAGAAAGCATATTTTCTCTGTCCTCTGAAGAAATCAGTCTTCACAGCTTTGGAAGACTTTGTCTCTGAAGCTTCAAAAAATTTCATATTTGGCTTCGAAGATGCTGGTCTTTGGCTTCGGAAGATTTCATACTTAGAATATTTTTCTGTTTGAGTGTGAAACTTCCTAAGTAACTCCTTCGGAACTGTTAGCTTCAGAAGCTCTTACACTTAGACGCATTTGAGAGTGTAAGACTTCCAAAGCTAGTTCATCTTTGTTCCTTAGTGCATGCATGGAAGACTTGGTTATTCTGGCTTGTTGGTTGCATCAGCCTCATAATCTTTAGATGATCTTACAAAACTAATCAAGATAGGGTTTGTACACATGATTCATGAGATCCATGAATACTGCTGTTGCATTTGTCAACCCAAATGGCATGAACAAGAATTCATAATGACCATAGCGGGTTTTGAATGCTGTCTTCGAGATGTCTTCCTCTCGGACTCTCGGTTGATGATACCCAGACCTCAAATCAATCTTAGAGTAGTAGCTTGATCCTTGAAGTTAATCAAACAAATCATCTATCCGGGGTAAAGGATATTGGTACTTGACTGTAACCTTGTTCAATTCTCTATAGTCGAGACACATTCGAAATGTCCCATCCTTTTTCTTGATGAAGTGAATAGGTGCTCTCCATGGTGATGAGCTTCATCGAATAAACCCTTTATCCAACAGCTCCTGCAGTTGTGCAGATAGTTCCTGCAGTTCGTTCGTGGCTAACCGGTAAGGTGCTCTCGCAATCGGTGCGGCTCCAGGAGTCAAATCAATCTAGAACTCAACTTGACGATGAGGTGGTAGTCCAGGAAGATCCTCTTGAAACACCTCCGGGAAGTCACAAACTACCGAAATATCCTCTATCTCTTTTCCTCTGGTTGCTTGTCAGTCACAAGGGCTAATATAGCTAAGCGACCCTTACGTAGCCACTTCTGCGCTTTCATAAAGGATATGACGCCTATCACAGCACCACCTTTCTCGCCCTTAACCGAGAGAATTTCCCCGTCCAGGAAAGGAATGTGGATAACTTTCTCATGGAAAATGACTTCCGCCTGCTTCTCGGACAGCCAATCCATGCCCACGACCACATCTAAACTCCCAAGCGTAACAGACATAAGGTCGATGTCAAAAGTATGACCAGCAAGTTCTATCTTGCAACCCTTAAGGATGTGTGTAATGTGAATTTGCTTGCCATCAGCTAATTCTACCATATATTTAGATTCCAACGGAGAAGGCATATCACTTAAGAGACTACAAAACTTAGTAGAGATAAAACTCCTATCGGCTCCAGTGTCAAACAATACAGTAGCAACACGACCATTAATAGGGAATTTACCAGTAACAGTAGTTGGGTCGTTTAGAGCCTCACCTGAACCCATGATGAAGGCTCTCCCTTTAGCTCCACCGTTTTTGCTACCGTTATTGTCACCATTGTCGTTATCGTTGTTGTTGTTTCCACCATTTCCATCACCATTCCCGTTCTTCTTCAATTAAGGACAATTCCTCTTGTAGTGTCCTTCCTTTCCACACTCAAAGCAATCTTTTGGTGTTTCTTGGGATTGCTGAGGCTTCTTCATCAACTCACCATGACAATCCTTTGCCACGTGTCCCACCTTACCACAACGCTAGCATCCAAAATTGTCACACCTGCCAGTGTGGTAGTAGTTGCGTCGATTACATTTGGGATACTTCCCCACGTATCTACATTGTCCCTGAGATGAAGAAGATGACTAATTGAAACTATGGTTGTTGTCAAACCTTCTTTGCTGTTGTTTATGCTGATGTTGTTGAGTGTACTGTTGTTGCTGCTGATGTTGTTGAGATTGGCTGTTTGACGAAGATCCCTTGCTGCCAGAGTTGTCCTACTTGTGTTTATTTTTAGGCATGCTTGCCACAGCGCCCCATTTGGGTAGCTTCCCTTATTCTACAGCCTGATCAGTCAGCCTGTGAGCTAACCTAATGGCCTGTTGTATGGTAGCAGGGTTGGAGGCAGTCACCATACTCTGAATCTCAGGAACTAGCCAACGTAAATAAAGCTCGATCCTTTTATGCATCTCATTCACCATTCCTGGGCAGAGAGTTGCCAACTCATGAGACTGGGTGGTATAGGCCGCGATCTCAGATCCCTACATCTTTAACTGCCAGAAAGCCTCCAACTTATGGACGTCATCCGGTTCTTCCTTCTGATCTTCTTCAGGTTCCTCTTCAGGGTCTTCTTCATTAGGGTCTTCCCCAGGTCCAGGGGCATCCGTAATCTGATGTGCCACTAGCTGTGCCTCCAGTTTAGTCAATCAATCATCTGTCCTTACACTGTGAAGCTCTGGCTCGGACATGCGCTCAGTAAGTGCAAAAACATTACCAGCCAAGGTATGATGCCCACCAATAGACATCGAAAGTCGCTCCTAAAGTTTCTCTACCAGTAAACGCAGCTAACGCATCTCATTTCGTAAAATGGAGTTCTCGTCAGTAAGTCCTCTAATACGCTGCCGCTTAGTGTCCAGTGTAGCAACCAAAGCTGCAACCGCCTGCTCGAGAGGAATACATAGAGAAAGAAGGGTAGGTGCCGTAGAAGCAGTCGCCGACCTAGTCCTAGGGCTAGTAGTAGCTATAGCTGGAACACACTCCCTGTAGACCATGCGATCAACACAGGTGGGATAATAACTCCAGTTCCGTGGAGCGTCGCGCTCGAGTAGTGCAAAAGGCTTATCCCAGTCTATCTCTTTAGAAGGATAAGGATGTTGGGGCCAGTTAGATCCTCTATTAGGTACAGGAGGAGGAGGAGGTGACTCAGAAATTGTAGGCCTCTGACCCAGAGCCCGTGAAGATGATGCCATGTTGCGAGGTACGTTACGTGTATGCCAATGAGTATACAGTAAGGGATAAGTAACGAGTAACTAACAAACTGTTCGGTTATAGACTAGTGTGTATGCAACCTAGTTCCCTATAACCAATGGCTCTGATACCAATCTGTCACACCCTCAAAATCCACATGCAGGGTTTTACCGCGAGGCGAGTGAACAAACCAAGATCTCAGTCATTAGTTACTCAGAACGACACTATATGCAACCTTTAAAACAAATCATAGTTTGAAACTTTAAAATATTTGTGGAAGCATTTTGTAAATAACCCAAACACAAGGTACTAAAGGTAAACTGCGCAAAATACGCGCCCAAACCAAAATACGTTAGTAAATGCTAGATTAAAGGTAAACAATGTTTGAACAAAGCATGCTTGACACGTGCGTGCTCCTATGGGCAACTACTAAAATGACCTGAGAAAAGCATACTAAAAGTGTCAACATGATGGTTGGTGAGTTCAAGAGTTTGTAATCAATCATAAGCAGTTGCGTTAGTAAAGAACAATAATGATTTCGCGATTGAAGCTGGCTATGTTTGTCTGGTTGCCTCCCGCCACGACATACCAGGTCGTGACACTATTAGTAGTTTAGGACAATATTGCACCCGTTGACTTCCGGTCACCCGGGTGGGGCTTGTCAGACCCAGTAGTACTACCCAAAATTTCTGCTAGATTCCTTAATTAATGATCCGAAAGTGTGAGGACTTTCTATGGTATAACCCACTATATCTTACCAAACATATGTTATATTAATAAAACGTTTTAAAACCAAGTATGTTTTCTCCCCCAAAAGAGAAGTAAGTAAAAGTAGGGCATGAACTCACCTGGTGCGCAAACGAATGATTGTAAATGCTAATGATGAGTGGAAAGACAACCTTTCAAAGGTTACCTAGAATACACAAGTACAAAAGTACATGTCACAGAAAACTTAACAACCCTAAGTTCTCAATAACCACATTGACCCAAGGTTATGGAAAACAAGACTCATTTGACCAAGTTGACCCGTTTTACCCGTTGGTGACATGTCAACTTATATTCTTGCTTAATCAAGTATAGCAATCCATCATACATGGTTATCACACAAGTTATTCACGTATGCCACATTACAAACCCTTATGTGCTATAAAGCTCATCATACACCATCCATTATCATGTATATTCCATAAAAGCCTAAATTTCCAAAGTTGTGCATCAAGTATTCATACAACCCAAACAACACAATCTACCACCTTAGACATCATCAAAAAACATTTTAACATGATCCTAACATCATAAACATGCTCAATTAACAATATCCAATGATCTACTTAAATAAAGTTTCCCTTTCGGGAAAGTAACACCCAAAACCAAATCTAACATCCAATTCATTCAAAAATTCATCAACTTTATACCTAATCAAGTTCATAACAATCATCTAAATAGGATAAACATCATCAATACATCATAATTCCCCAATCTCATACATAAAAGTTTCTACTTATAGTAAGGTATGAACAACCACTCAATTTCAATCATAGATTCATCAATATTATACCTAATCTAGTTCGTAGCATTCATAATCATCCATTTAACATCAACAATTCAACAAAACATAAATTCTCATGAAGAAAAGTTTCCACTTTTGACAATGTATGAACTAGATAACAAAATCATGGATTTCTTGCATAATCTACATAGATTAACACCCATACAACAAAACTAATATCATATCATCATCAAATCATCATCAATTTTGACTTCTATTATAAAAATCAAACTAGGGTTCATCAATAATTAAAAACCATGAAAAGTCAATCAAAATCTAACCTTTAAGTGTGCAAAGATGATGATTAACACTTGCTAATCACTTGTAATGCTTGAAACTTAATCAAAATCGATGAATGATTCTTTTTCTTGATCAAATCGCAAGGTAAAGGGGGTATGGGGAGGGTTAAGGAGGGTTAAGGGGCTAGGGTTGGGTTTTTACCAAATTTAAGTTTTGTAGTTTTTACAAAATAATCCCTCCTTGAACTCATTTATAAAAACTTAATCTTTTTGACATTTTTTAACAATTTTAACTACAAAACACAAACATTATTAACCAACAATAACAATCATGTATATTTTACACTAATAACAAAACACATGAAATAAATATTACATGTTGGCACGTTACAAGGTAAAATTCACAAATAATATTTAAATTCACAAATCACATAACTACAAACTAACAATCAAAATTATTAGTCAAGTTATTATCAGATAACCATTATTAATTATTATTAAGTCACCAATGTTTAACGACAACTAGCGTGTAGTCAAGAGATAGATAAATAGACACATCCCATTTGATTTCAGCTTTCTCCAGACCTCGAGGAAAAGTATGAAAACCCTTAACCGCACTTTCACTTCAAAACTGAAGGGAATGAGCCGAGGTCTAACAGAACTAACGGAGTTTAGTAACGGAAAATTACCGGATGTCACATCTGGTGTGGGTTCATCATGTGCTGGGCATGCAGGGATGTCACCAGGAGCCTTTGGCTCGTGGATACCTGGAAGAAGATCAGTGAATCTTCCAGAGAAGTTGGTGGACACCTTCTTCAAAGTTTTGAAGATGCCAGGCCACATGTGATGGATCAGTAGAACATCTGCACATTGTAATCTATCTTGGTCCAGCTCACAGTTGATTATGTGCTAAGTGTCTTCCAACTCAGATTTGGGAAATTTAGTAGGGGAGCCCTCATTATGAAGCTCTAGATGCTCCTTGATGGTTGTTTCTGCAATAGTGATCTCCTGTCCATAGATCCTCGATCTGATGAACCTTTCACATTTAGTGTTTCATCTTGACCATTGGCCCAGAATTCGACCATGTGGTTAGAGTAGATGGTGGGGTTAATGGTGAGGGAAGTGAAGTATGCCTATTGGGAAAGAAATTCGATGATAGGGGCAAAGTCGGCATCCTTTGAAGAATCAAGGATAACGGCCTGATTATGTTGGGGATTTAGGGCCATTGTTAAGACGTACGGTAGGATTGAAGGAATTTAAGAGTGAGTGAAGAAGATGGTGGTAATTTGGGGCTTTTGCTATGGTAAAGAAACTAAAGAAAAAGGTGAAAGGACAGTTTAGGTTTCAATTTGATAGAGGCGGTTAGATAAAACATTTAAAATATTCTGACAATCAACAATAAAATCTTACTTTTTACAGCGTGGGGCCCAAAGATTTCCGTTACACAGTAAAGATGTTCTTCTGAAGGTAAACTTGCTTCTGAGAGAAAACACTTGTGTTTCTTAATATTGTCTTCCGAAGCCATTTTTACTTCCAAAAGCAAACCATGTCTCAATGACAAGTTTGCTTCCGAGAGTACAATCTTCTCTCGAGAATAGAAGTTAGTAAGCTTCGGAAGTAAATTTGGTCTATGATCTATTGTTCTTTCGAGGCTAAAAACTCTTTGGAAGTTAATATTTTGGCAGAGGAATTTGCCTTCGGAAGATGGATAAAGATTTCTTTCGAGGGTAAATTTCTATTTGGAAGTATTTACACTTAGATTTTTGAAGAAAACATTTTTGTAACAGGGCTTAGATTGTAGTTAGACAACATAGACAAGACATATTTTTAAAAAGGTTTTTCAAAAGATAAGAACTAGTCGATGTTAATCATCCCAATAGCTGTAATTAAATATTTAAATCTTTGTTTATCAAAGGCTTTGGTGAACAAGTCAGCATATTGTTCATTTGAATTCATTTTGACTATCTTTATTAGAATTTTCTCATGAATATCTCTAATGAAATGATACCTGATGTCGATGTGCTTTTTCTTGGAGTTCTTGATTGGATTTTCTATGATAGAAATAGCACTCTTATTGTCTATGTGGATAGGAGTCTACATGAAGTTGAAACCATAGTCCAACATCTAATTCTGAATCCATAGCAGTTGAGCACAGCAGCTCGCAGCAGCAATGTATTCAGCTTCAGCAGTTGATGTTGAGACACATGATTGCTTCTTGCATTGCTAGGAGATAATCCTTCCACCAAGAAATTGACATCCTCCAGATGTGGATTTCTTGTTGATGTTGCAGCCACCATAATCACTGTCTGTGTACCTGTAACACCCGAAAAATTCAAAGAAAAGAAAAGTAAAGAAGAAAAGATAAATATCCAAAAGGTTAAGGGGAGAAGGTGTACAAAAGGTAAACTTACCCATAATGGGTTTCAAAAAGGTGGTAAGGCCGCCCATGACCCTCTCTCTCATGTACAATTCGGCTGAAGGCTTGGAAAAGAAAACCCCATCCGGTTTTAGAGAGAGAAAGCTCAAGTTCTTCAAAAGGTGAGATTTCCAGAAGATTTCTTCTCGATTTTCTGCTGGGTTCGAGCTTATGAACCTATTTTTATGTGTTTTCTTGTGTTGGTTGTTTTTTTATGTGTTTAGGTGTTAGATATTCTTGTTAGCTCTCGGGTTGTGGTGTTTCACTCGAAATCTGCTGAGAGGTGAGTTCTAGATCCACTCTTTTACATGTTTTCTACTTGTTTTGGGGCTGATATGCATTTTAACTGCTGTTTTTCCTAACTAAACTATGAGTTTTACATGGTGTACGGTTGTGTTTGAAGTATGTTGGTTTTAAGTGATTTCTACGATGTTGTGATGATGTTTGTTATGTTTTAAGCTTGTAACATGTTAGATCTATGCTAAGCTCAAGCTAGAATGATGTTTGAGATTGGAAAACATCATAAGTTGCATCACAGGTACTGAACAAGTGTTCGCTGTGGATGACGGTCATCCGCTGTGGACATTGTGTGTCCGCTATGGACACTTAGAAATGTAGGACGTCCGCTGTCGACTTACATGTCCACTATGGACACTTAAGGAGTTTTAAGTTGTCCGCTGTGGATGTTGGTTATCCGCTATGGACACTGTCCGCTGTGAACCCTTAGAAAATTTGTACGTCCGCTGTGGATGTTGGTTATCTGCTGTGTACTTATTTCATCCGCTGTACACTTTTTGTTATCCGCTGTGGATGTTATTCATCCGCATTGGACTATGTTCATCCGCTATGAACACTTAGTGTTTTACTCATCCGCTGTGGACCTTGGCTGTCCGTTGTAGACTTAGGTTGTCCGCTGTGGATACTTGGTACTTTAAGCCATCCGCTGTATAAGTTACTCTTGTGCTGTGCACACTTGGGAGTAATCATTAAAGCAAGAAATGGTTTTTGGTTAAATTACTCTGCTGCGATTGTTTTCTTATAATAATGTGATTTATGGTGTTTTTAATAATGAATGATGCTATGAATGACCAACTGTGGGGTCTCCGGGGACGGGGCCTTACAAGTTGGCATCAGAGCCAAAGTTTATAAGAATTGGGTAAATTGTTTTCAAAACCTAAACTTAAACTAAGAATGGGACTGAATGGAAGGATGCCAGCCCAAGTAGCAACGTGCCATCAGGTAGATTTTTCATAAAGTTAACTGGTATTACGTGCGCGTGTTATTTGAATTATGTGCTCTTAGTAGATTTGAATACTGATGTAGTCAGGACAGGAAATGCTTGGGGGATGAAGAGTAAAGTAAGTGGCTAATCACAACTGGCCACTGTAATTAGGGACTTACTATACTTGACATAATCTGAGCTATTACCTTGAATGACCTTGTTAGTGTTTGAATCTTATAGGAGGTAGATCTTATGGCGGGTAGGAAATCTGGGAAGGCGACCAGAGGTGGTGCTCGTGGCGGGCGTTCTACTGGGCCACGTGTCACCCAAAGCAAGGCTAAGGCTTTTAAGACGACTCATGAGGACACGGATATTCATAGCCACCAAAAGGGTGAAGGATCAGCCACCCTCAAGTCTACGGTAAAGGAAGCTATTGCTGACGAAGTACAACATCTTGCAAAACATGTTACCTTCAGTGGTGACCGAGGTGTTGAGGGCTGTAAAGGATGGCGAAAAGACCAAACATTCAGGGGAGGAGAAGAAAGCTGATGAAGAGCCATCTAGTCTCAGGGTGGTAATTCATGATGACGATAGCGAGGAGGAGAGGAAGGCCGCAAAGGGGTGCACCTATGGGGCGTTTCAGAGGTGCAAATCCCCAACCTTTGATGGTAACGGTAATGCCACAGTTGCTCACTGTTGGGTTCGAGAGATGGAGGCAGTCCTGGACATCAGTGAGTGCTGGGAGGATCAAAAGGTAAAGTTTGCCTCTCATTCTTTCGTTGACTCGGCGTTATGCTGGTGGGACAACATTATCCAAGCCGAGGGGAAACGGTTTGTTGCAAGGATGAGGTGGTCGGATTTGAAGGAACTGGTACTGGAGGAGTATTGTCCATAGCAGGAGTTGGACCAAATTGAGAAGGAGTTCTTACATTTGGAGGCTGGAAACATGACTCATCAAGAGTATACCTCCAAGTTCAATGAGCTTGCAAGACTTGTACCGGATCTAGTAACTCCAGAGTCCAAGAAGATTAAGAGGTACATCAAGGGTTTGCCCGTGGATATCAAGAGGAACATGATAGCTGCTAGAGCACTTTCAGGTCTGCAGTAGATTTGACCGAAAGGTTGTATGATAAGAGGGATTCGGTGCCAATTCAGAGGAAGGTTGAGAGGAGTTGGAACAAGAATGGTAATGGGAAATGGTTTAGGGATAACAACTTTGGGGTTGGGGAGAAGAAAATGAAGGTTGATAATCGTCACCCAGAACAGAGGAAGGGGAATGACCGGAAAGAATGTAGGAAGTGTGGGAAGAGTCACCTGGGTGAGTGTAGAGAAGGGACAAACCTGTGTTTTAAGTATGGAGGCGAAGGGCACTATGCTAAGATTTCCGAGTACCAAGATGTTACCAGTGCGGAGAGGTGGACAATTCCGGTCAGGATTGCAAGAAGAGTGGAGCAGGGAGCTCAGGGACGCGGGCTATAGGCGAGAAAGGGAGGAGTGAGAGCACCAAAGCCAAGGCAAGGGCATTCAACATGACCTGGGAAGAAGCCAGAGTGGATCCTGAAGTAGTTTTAGGTATGTTTCTGGTAAACCAATTGTATGCTTCTGTGCTCTTCGACTAGGGTGCTAGTAGAAGTTTTGTATCTGCTACCTTTTGTCATGAAATGCATGGTAAGAATAAGAAGATAGATGTGCCTTTTCATGTAGAGACAGCGATAGGAAAGTCTACCAAGGTGACTGCTATGATAGACGATTGCCTCAAAGAATTGGACGGTCATAAGTTTCCTGCTAGATTGTACGTGATGGCCCTAGGAGGTTTTGATGTGGTGTTAGGAATGGATTGGTTGGCGACCTACGAAGCGAATATTGTATGTCAAAAGAAGATGATTCGTTTGACTACGCCTGATGGTAGTGTGGTTATGGTTCATGGAGACAAGGAATACACAGCTCCGCGAGTGATATCGATGATCACGGTAGAGAAGTTTATGAGGCGAGGGCGCGGTGCTTACCTTGCTTATATGAAGGATGTGGATGCCACTGCGACCCAGTTGTCTGATGTGCCGGTGGTATGTGATTTCCCCGATGTGTTTCCCGAAGACCTACCAGGGGTCCCACCTGACAGAGAGATCGAGTTTTGGATTGACTTGATACTGGGAGCGCAACCCGTAGCCAAGGCACCATACCGGTTGGCTCCGTCCGAACTCAAGGAGCTGACGACTCAACTACAAGACCTCTTGGATAAAGGCTTCATTCAGTCGAGTATCTCACCATGGGGTGCTCCGGTCCTATTCGTGAAAAAGAAGGATGGTAGTATGAGGATGTGTATCGACTACCGTGAGCTGAACAAGTTGACCGTGAAGAACCGGTACCCGTTACCGAGAATTAATGACTTGTTTGATCAGCTCCCGGGTGCTAGTTGGTTCTCCAGGATAGACCTACGACTGGGGTATCATCAACTGAAAGTGAAGGAGCAGGATATCCCTTAGACAGCCTTTTGCATGCGTTATGGACACTATGAGTTTCTCGTGATGTCCTTCGGTTTAACCAACGCGCCAGCTACCTTTATGGACCTTATGAATCGGGTATGCTGATAGATTCTAAACAGATCAGTGATTGTATTTATTGACGATATTCTGATCTATTCGAAGAGCGAAGATGAGCACGCCTGTCATATCAAGGAGGTATAGAGACACTTAGAAATGAGAAGCTGTATGCAAAGTTCTCTAAGTGCATGTTTTGGCTGTGTGAGGTTCAATTTCTTGGCCACGTGGTTAACCCCGAAGGGATAATGGTGGATCCAGCAAAAGTTGAAGCTGTAATGCAATGGGAACCCCCGAGGACGACGTTTGAAATCTGTAGTTTTTTGGGTTTAGCAGGCTACTATAGGAGATTTATTCAAGACTTCTCTAAGGTGGCGGCCCCGTTAACTAAGCTGACTCACAAGGATGTAAAGTTTGAATGGGGTTCTGAGCAGGAGAGTGCGTTTCAGGAGTTGAAGATGAGGTTAACCTAAGCCCCCATCTTGACATTGCCTGAAGGGAATGAAGACTTGGGGGTATACTCAGATGCTTCGTATTTGGGTTTAGGTTGTGTGCTGATGCAATGAGGAAAGGTTATAGCCTATGCGTCCCGAAAATTGAAGATCCATGAGGCTAACTATCCAACTTATGATTTGGAGTTGGTGGCTGTGGTCTTCGCACTGAAGATCTGGAGGCACTACCTGTACAGGACGAAGTGCACCATCTTCACCAACCACAAAAGCTTGAATTACTTCTTCGAGCAAAAGGATCTTAACATGAGACAAAGAAGATGGTTAGAGTTGATCAAGGATTACGACTGTGAAATTCACTATCATCCAGGTAAGGCGAATGTGGCAGCCGATGCCCTCAGTCGAAAGGAGAGGCCGAAACCGATTCGAGTGAAGGCTTTCCAGCTGTTTGTAACATCGGATGTTATGGGTCAAATCAAGGAATTCCAAGATGAGGCATTAAAGGATGATAAGACCAACTCTAAACGAATGAAGGGGCAGGCTACGGATTTAAGGGAGAACACCCTTGGTGTTAAAACCCATTTTGGGCGGATGTGGATTCCTCGTTATGGGGGGCTTAGGGGAAGGATCATGGATGATGCTCCCAAAACATGGTATTCCATCCATCCTGGTGCTACAAAAATGTATCATGATCTGAAGAAGGATTATTGGTGGCCAGGGATGAAGCGTGACATGGTAGAGTACGTGAGTAAGTGCCTGACCTGTTTACAAGTGAAAGGGGAACATCAGACACCATATGGGAAGATCCAACCCTTGGATATACCTGAATGGAAGTGGGAACACATCACCATGGACTTCATCACAAAGTTGCCTCGCACTGCGAGAGGATGTGATACCATTTGGGTGATCGTAGACCGCCTGACGAAGAGTGCACACTTTTTGTCAATCCGAGAGACTTACTCGTCTAAAGGTTGGCGGATCTGTTCATCAAGGAGATCGTAACTCGTCATGGCGTGCCGGTGCCTATTGTTTCTGATAGGGACACCCGGTTCATGTCCAAGTTCTGGAAGAAATTTCATGATGCGATGGGGACGAGGTTACACATTAGCACAGCTTATCATCCTTAGACAGATGGTCAATCAGAACGAACCATTCAGACCTTGGAGGATATGCTCCAGGCATGTATTATTGACTTTGGTGGAAGTTAGGATGAACACCTACCGTTGGCAGAGTTCTCCTACAACAATAGTTATCATGCCAGTATAGGCATGCCACCATTCGAAATGCTGTATGGGCGAAGATGCAGAACCTCGGTGTGTTGGGGTGACATCAGGCAGAAAGAGTTGGGAAGTATCAAGGTCATTGAAGCCACGTCGGAGAAGTTGGAAAAGATCAAGGCCTTCATGAAGGCAGCAAGGGACCGGCAAAAGTTCTACGCTGATAAAAGAAGGAGGCCAATTGAATTCCAAGTGGGAGATAAGGTGATGTTGAAGGTATCTCCTTGAAAAGGGATTATCAGGTTCCGCAAGCGAGGGAAGTTGAGCCCTAGGTATATTGGGCTATTCAAAATCATTGCCAGAGTTGGTGAAATGGCATACAGGCTGGAACTTCCCGATGAACTGCATGGAATTCATCCTACATTCCATGTATCTCACTTACGAAAGTGTTTGGCAGAAAGTGACATTGTTGTTCCTCTTACGGACATTGAGGTTGATGAAAGGTTGAATTATGTGGAACAACCAGTGGCTATATTAGATCGGAAGGAGAAACGGTTAAGGAATAAAGTGACTGGCCAAGTAAAAGTGCAATGGAAACATCGTATGGGATCAGAAGCCACTTGGGAGTCGGAGGAAGAAATGAGATGGCTCTACCCAGGCCTCTTTAAGGAATGATAGGTTTCGAGGACGAAACCTATATAAGGGGGGTAGACTTGTAACACCCGAAAAATTCAAAGAAAAGAAAAGTAAAGAAGAAAAGATAAATATCCAAAAGGTTAAGGGGTGAAGGTGTACAAAAGGTAAACTTACCCATAATGGGTTTCAAAAAAATGGTAAGGCCGCCCATGACCCTCTCTCTTATGCACAATTAGGCTGAAGGCTTAGAAAAGAAAACCCCATCCGGTTTTAGAGAGGGAAAGCTCAAGTTCTTCGAAAGGTGAGATTTCTAGAAGATTTCTTCTCGATTTTCTACTGGGTTCAAGCTTATGAACCTATTTTTACGTGTTTTCTTGTGTTGGTTGTTTGTTTTAAGTGTTTAGGTGTTAGATATTCTTGTTAGCTCTCGGGTTGTGGTGTTTCACTCGAAATCTGCTGAGAGGTGAGTTCTAGATCCCCTCTTTTGTATGTTTTCTACTTGTTTTGGGGCTGATATGCATTATAACTGCTGTTTTTCCTAACTAAACTATGAGTTTTACATGGTGTACGGTTGTATTTGAAGTATGTTGGTTTAAGTGAGTTCTATGATGTTATGATGATGTTTGTTATGTTTTAAGTTTGTAACATGTTAGATCTATGCTAAGCTCAGGCTAGAACGATGTTTGAGATTGGAAAACTTCATAAGTTGGATCACAGGTACTGAACAAGTGTCCGCTGTGGATGATGGTCATCCGCTGTGGACACTTAGAAATGTAGGACGTCCGTTGTAGACTTACATGTCCGCTGTGGACACTTAAGGAGTTTTAAGTTGTCCGCTGTGGATGTTGGTTATCCGCTGTGGACACTGTCCGCTGTGAACCCTTAGAAAATTTGTACGTCCGCTGTGGATGTTGGTTATCTGCTGTGTACTTATTTCATCTGCTATACACTTTTAGTTATCCGCTGTGGATGTTATTCATCCGCAATGGACTATGTTCATTCGCTGTGAACACTTAGTGTTTTACTCATCCGCTGTGGACCTTGGTTGTCCGCTGTAGGCTTAGGTTGTCCGCTGTGGATACTTGGTACTTTAATCCATCCGTTGTATAAGTTACTCATGCATTGTGAACACTTGGGAGTTTTTTTGAAATTTTGGGAAGAGTTCAAGTGCTAAGAACTTATGTTTAATGGGTGTTTATGATTGTTCTATGTTTCAAATGTTTTATTTACCTTCTTATGGGGTGCTTGCTATGATTAATTATTACTGTTTCATGATATGTGATTTTAAGGTAATAATATTATAAAAGTATTATTCATAATAAGTGGACACAAAGGAATAAAAGAAGGATAGTGAAACTTAATAAATGTTACCCCAGGACCCTAACAAAAGGTGAAAAGCCTTGTAAGCTTTTCCAACGGAAGTTCACGACCATGTTGTTGTTAGCTCAACTGATGTGTGGCTGTTTCAGCCCAAGAAAGGCACATCCGGGGTCTAATCCTTATGATTGACCAATAAACTAATGGGATCCAAGTTCATGAGCAGGCTTCGTGCCTAGCAGTGTGGATCAACTGTCGGGGGTAAGCTACCACTTATAAATGTGTACCGATAGGGTTTCGGCATCTGTTGCCAACCAACAATGTAGGCTCTTGCTTTGTATGATCCTAGTTAATGAAAGTGTTAGATAATGAAAGAAAGAAAGATAAATAATCTCTTAATGATGGATTATGAATGATGATGAATGATCCATGTGAATTTTACCAAAGTATATTTTCTATATTATTAAACTAGGACTCACACAGCAACGCTGACTTTTTATATATGTATATCAGTTGGCAGGTAAGGATGTTGCTGAGGATGGCACGGCTGAAGCTACTTGGTGAATGGAGACTGGCATCCATTTATGCAATTATGATATTTTTGTCTTATAATGCAACTAAATATTCTTTTGTAACTCTAACAATGATGTAATATTTGGCAAAAGTAATCATTAAAGCAAGAAATGGTTTTTGATTAAATTATTCCGCTGTGATTGTTTTCTTATAATAATGTGATTTAAGGTGTTTCTAATAATGAATGATGCTATGAATGACCAACTGTGGGGTCTCAGGAGACGGGGCCTTACAGTACCCATAGAGAATGAAGTCCTTATTCTTAGGATACCAGAGACCTAGTTTGATAGCTCTTTTAAGGTATCTAAGAATTCTCTTGGCAGCAATTAGGTGAGACACCTTGGGAGCAGCCTGATATCTTGCATAGATGCAGGTTGCAAACATGATATCAGGTCTACTTGTAGTGAGATACATCAGAGATCTAATAATCGCCCTGTACTGATGCTGACCAGTATCCTCCCCTTCAGAATCAAAACAAAAATATGATTTCTGGGTATGGGTGTCTTGGCTGGCTTATAATCTTTCATCTCAAATCTCTCTAAGATGTCCTTGACATACTTAGATTGATTGATGAAGAACCCATCTTCTATCTGCTTCACTTGAATTCCAAGGAAGAAATCCATCATTCTCATTGAACTCATCTCAAACTTCTTCCTCATGATGCTTTCAATGTCTTTGCACATTTGGTCATTTGAGGAACCAAATATGATGTAACCAACGTAGACTTGAACAAGCAACATGTCTTTCCCAGACTTTTTTATGAACAATTTCTTGCCTGTGGTGCCTCTGGTGTAGCCATTCCTAAGAAAAAACTAATATAAGGTCTCATACCATAGCCTAGGTGCTTGATGCAACCCATAAAGAGCTTTATCCAGTTTGCCCACATAGTTGGGGTGTTGTGGGTCTTCAAATCCATGTGGCTGACACACATAGACTTCTCTATCAATATCCACATATAAAAATGAACATTTGACATCAAGTTGATAGACAGTGAAGTTCTTGGATGCTGCAAAAGCAAGGAAGATTCTCACAGCCTCAAGTCTTGCAACAGGTGTAAAGACATCAATGTAATCTAATCCTTCCTTCTGTGTGTATCCTTGAACAACAAGTCTTGCCTTTTTCTTGATGATCAAACCTCTATCATCTCTCTTATTTCTAAACACCCACTTGGTGCCAATAGGGACTTGGCCGGGTGGCAATGGACACAAGTTTCATACCTTTTGCCTCTTGAACTAAAGCAACTCCTCTTGCATATCTTCAATCCAATTGTTGTCCTTGAGGCCTTCTTCCACCTTCTTTGGTTCCATTTGAGAGAGGAAGCATGAGTACAAGCAAACATTCCTATTGTGGGTCTGACTTCTTGTTCTTACACCTTCTGACACATCCCCAATGATGTTCTCAGCTGGGTGAGTGTTGTGTATCTTAAGCTCAGGAATCACATCTAGTTGCATAGATAATTCCTTTTGAGTTACAGAATGAGTCAAGAACTTGATTCTTAAACTCAGTCCCTTGATCACTTCTAATGATTTTTACCTTGTGATCCTTTTGATTTTCAATTTTAAGAATAAAAATTTTTAAAGTTTCAGCCGTTTCATCTGTAGTTCTTAAAATGAATACCCATGTAAATCTTGTAAAATCATTAACAATCACAAGACAGTATGATTTACTTCTAATGCTTATTATACTTGTGGGATCAAAAAGATCCATGTGCAATAAGTGTAATGGAGTGGTGATGGAGTTAACCTCTTTGGATTTGTCAGAAACCTTGTGTTGCTTTCCTTTCAGGCAAGCAACACAGTTATCTTTATAGAAAAATTCCTTTTTAGGCACACCATCTACCAAATTATTTTTAACCAGCTTATTCATGGTTTTAAAATTAACATGGCACATTCTTTTATGCCAAAGATTTGACTCATCACCATTATCTTTGGAAAGAAAGCATGATACTTCATCCAGTGGAGAAGCATTGTTCATATCAAGCTTGTACATATCCCCTTTCCTAGGAGATCTAAGAAGCACCAATTTCTAAGGAATTGTCATCCCTGGTTTAAGGAAATGTACTCATGTTCTGTGAAAAGCATTTGGTGCTTTTGATCAAAGAATTGAGAAACACTCAAGAGATTGTGTTCAAGCTATTTGACAAAGTTAACATTGTCAATGTTTAACTTACCATTGGATACACTACCTCTACCAGAAATGTATCCTCCGGCTTCACCTCCAAATTGAACAGGACCTCCATCAAAATGTTCAAATTATTGTAGGAAAGATCTATTCCTTGTCATGTGCCTGGAGCATCCACTCTCCACAATCTAGACATTTTCATTCTTCTTATGTGGATGTCCCTGCACATAAGGTAAAATGATTAGTTATTGTTGGAAACCCAAGCCTTGTTGGTCTTGGGTTCTTCTAATGCAGATGATATAACTGAACCAAATTGTATGCATGGGGGCTCCATTATAGTTTATGAAGAAGAGGTTTGGGCTACAGCATCTTTTCTGGTCTTCCATTCCACCCTATGGTTGACCTGTGTTGATGAGCCTGAGGAGGCTTGTGCAGCATGACTTGCTTCCTAGGCTTCTTTCTTTTCGGAAGAAGTTTTCACCACCTTTTCTTCTAAAGCAGCCTTCTTCTTGGAAGGTTTCAAGGAAATATTTTTATTTCTTTGTTTGTTCTTTGGCTTGTCTTCCAAAGCTATTTTCCTTTCGAAAGAATGAGTTTCTTTCGAAAGCAACTTGGCTTTGGAAACAAGTTTTCCTTTCCTTAACTCTTGGACCATATGGTAAGGTCCAAATATGAAACCATCCTTGACTCCTTCTTTCTTAACATTGGTTCCATAATGTGTGCTTGCTGGATTGTAGTAACAATCTTTAGCCATGTGTTTATGCAGGCCACAGATTATGCTCTCAATGTTATTCTTGGTGGAACATATGGGCTGTTGTTTCTTGCACTTCTTCTCTTCTTCAACAGCCTTTCCCTTTAGTTTCTGATCCTTCAGCTGGATAGGAGTGCTGGTACTACTCTCCTTTCCTGATTCAGAACTTCCAACCACTTGGAATCCAGCTGAGATGAATACACCATTTTGCCTTGGGTCTGTCTTCATCTTAGTCTCAGCCACCTTTTTGGCATTTTTTCTTGCTGCCCTGATCTGGTTCTTTTTGGCTTTGGTGGTCAAGGATTTATCAATTGTGGGGATGAGGTTTTCTACCTTATCCTTCCCTGTGGTGGTTTCCATTATTGTAGAAGTCTCTCGAAGATTAAAATTTAGTCTTTATTGTCTTTATTAACAGTTTTGTCATAGTTTAGGGACTAATTTGTAAATATATGTTCCTTTTTGTTTTCTTTGATAGTATAAATAGCATAGATTATGTATTGTGCAAAAAAGCAACTTAGAATCAGTGAACGAATTGTAACTATTTTCTTACACTTGTATTTCTATGCTTTCTATCAATGAAAAACTATGAATATTTCTGTTATGTTTGCATTGATTTGATTACTTGTGTTTGTTTTGATTCAATTACATCACAATATCATCACAGATCGATCCATTTCGATCCTATCAAATGGTATCAGAGCTGTTGGTTCAGTGATTTGAGTTTGTTAGACTGTCGAACTTTTGAATCACTTGAATCTGTGATTGATAAGCAATTCAATCAAACATATATTGATTTCAGTTGTGTTTCATCATTAGAAACATGAATTGAATCATAATTTGCAGTTCAATTTGTTCAAAATCAGTGAATTTGTTCAAATTATTGTTCGAACCTGTTCTTCATTTTCGAACTGATTTTCAATCAAAAGATTGAATTGTTGTTGTTGTTTGGTGAAATGGAAGATAAAGGACTGTTAATTGATCCAATTACTACCTAATTGGAGGTTTTTAGGTCAATTCAACAAGTTTTGAAGAATTTCAGAAGATCTGTGTTCGTTTGAATCTGTTGAAGTTGGCGCATTAGGTTAAAACACTACTGAAAATTGCCTAAGTGTATAGGCGCTTGACAACTGTTCATGCGTTTGACCACTATTCAGACGTTTTTGGTCTAGGCGTTTGACCACTGTTGAGGCGTATTACAACTGTTTGGTCACTTTGAAACTTTTTAGAAACAAAGTAATTCTAGGCGCATTACAACTATTCAGGCGCATTTCAAGTTGGACGTTTTGAGAATTCTACCCAAGGCAATCCCTTAGGCGTTTCCAAGTCAAAGTCAGAAGTATCAAAACTATTTGGGCGCTTCATCACTGTTTAGGCGCATCAACTCAACACTTAGAAATTTTTCAAAATTTAAAAATCCAAAAATATCTTCAATTCATTGTTTAATTCCAAAAACTTAAAAACAACAAAAACAAATCATTTTCTTAAAAACAAAAAATTCAAAATGGTCAAATCTGAAGATTCTGAGAACAGAGTTTCTAAGTTGAAGAACAGAGCTGATTTTAAGAACTGGTCTCTTAGATTGAAACATCATCTTAATTCTATTGACACTGACTTGTGAAAGTCAATAGAAAGAGGACCGCATATTCCTATCACTTCAGATGGTTCTGATAGAGGGTTTGTTTACACTAAAGACTCTCCAGAACCATATCCTGAAGATGGGTCACAAGGTGATGATCTAAGGAAAGTAAAGAATGACATTAAAGCCTATTCTTTGATGTGTAAAGGATTATCACTTGAAGTCTTAACTAGACTTGATGGATATCAAACTGGATATACCATGTATAAAGCTTTAAAGATAATATGTGAAGGTGGTAAGGAGATTCAAGATCTCAAGAAGCAAAAACTAAAAAGGCAGTTAGAGTTGTTTGAGCATTTATCTAGTGAAACTATAAACCAAATGATGAATACATTTGTGCAACTTACAACTAAGATGTCAACTGCTGGCATCAAAAATGATCTCAAAGATCTAAACTTCAGGCTTCTCAATGCTCTTCCATTCTCATGGAAACAAACAGTGACATTGTTGAAGCACACTGAGAAATTTCCTATGGATCTTGATCTATTGATTGCCAAAATTGAGTCAGTTGAGATAGATGAAAGCTCAAGAAACAATGATAGAGCAGCATCTATATCTCTGTACAAATATGTTGCATCTCCAGCTAGCACAGTGGAGAATGCTTTTATGGCAAAGAATGAGAATTCACAAGAAGAAGAGGGTGATCTGTTTGTTGGAGCAGGATTCTTTACAGATTCTTCATATACAAGTGCTCCTGCTTATGCAACTCAACCTCAACCTCAGTCTCCTCCTAAACCTCAAAGCTCTAAATCTCAAACTGAGACTCCATATTCTAACTCTAATAAAACTAGCAAAGTTAAAGATGTTATTAACATCCTATTACAGGATGAGGAGTCTAAAACTGCTTTTACTGCTTTCATGGCTAGTTTTCAAGCTTATCAGGGTAGTCATCTAACACAATTAGATCTTGTTTTGAAGGACTTATTCAAACTGGACCCAGATGATGTGGAGGAAATGGATCTAAATTGGCAAATGGTAATGATTGCATATAGAACTCAGAAACACTCCTATGTCAACAGAAACTACAAGCTAAGTGCTATTAAGACTGTAGGATTTGACAAGTCTAAATCAAGGTGTTTCAGCTGCAATAGCTATGGCCACTTCTCACAGGAATGCAAAGCTCCCAGAAAAAAAGGAGGCAATGGTCAAGCTAGTTCAAGCAATCAAAGATATCCACAACCGTCTCGAAAAACATTCCAAAAGCCATATCAAAGTCTACCAATGCCTGAGCTTAAAGATGAATCTAAGTCTTCTAAAGAGCCTAAGAAAGATCTTGTCGTGAGCATCAAGGATGGATATGACTGGAGTGTGTATACAGAGCAGTTTACAGCTGACTTAACATCTAGTCTATCTCTTATTGTAGAAGTTCAAGCTGAAGATTAGTCAGAAGAAAGGGATCCTAGAGCTGAAGGTAACTCTGAGAATGAAGAAGAAGAAAATGACTGGAGTGATAAATCTGATCCTAAAGAGGATTCAGAAGAAGTTGCATTAATGGCACAGTCAGATCAACCAAAGGTTGAAAATTCATCTTCTAACTCTGAGACTTCTTCACCTAAATATCCTGAAATACCAGCTAAAGTAAGAGAAAAACTATGCACCAAATCTTGCTTTGAACATGTAGAATATTATCGAACTTACTCATATAAAATTTGTGAAAAGCTCAAGCAAGAGGAATTAATGCATAATAAACTTAAAAAAGATCACAAAATATCAGATGAAAAGATCATTTCTTTACAAACTTCATGGAACAAAACCTTGAAAGAACTAGAAATTGTTTCCAAACAACTTGAAGAAATGACTAAGAACTTGGAAGAGGAGAAAATAGCACATGCTGCTACACAAGTTGATCTTGCTAAAGTAAAAAGTTCCAAAAAATATTGTGGAACAACTGCTAAGTGAACGAAAGGACAAACAAAAAGCAGGCTTAGGTTTAACACACGAACCAATGCCTGAATCCATAACAAACACTTTACCAGAGAATTTCAACACGCATGATTATTCTCCTGAAAATAAAGCTAAACTTAAAGCTTTCCAAAACAAAAACAACAAGATTTCTGATAGTGAAGAAGAGAAAACCAATGTTGAAATCTTTGAAGAAAAAGATACTGAAAAGATCAAAAACGGTCATCCAGTCAAAGTAAAATCATATGAACCACGACCGAAAAGTAAGAAAATATTTGTTCCAAAAGAATCTGTGTTGGAAGAAGTGATCATTAAAAACAACAAACAAAGCTCCAAAAAAAAAGATAAAGCAAAAAAAGAAGAAGGAACATCAGAAGATTCAAACTCTTATGGTCTAAATAATTCAGAGTTTATTAAATGACAAAAAGATCAGAAAGGGAAACAAACTGAAAAAGAATCTTCACCTGAAGATGTTCAATCTCAGATAAAATCAAGTTCTAAAAAATCAAGGAACCAAAGAAGAAGAAGAAAATTGACTAAAGCTAAAACTGATCAAAATAAGAGTCAAGAAAATCAGACAAAAACAACAAATCAAGCAAGTCAATTTAAACCAATAAAATTTGTGTCTGCTGGTAATTTGAACATGAACTTAATTCAAGAAGTTAAACAAACTCCTAAGAACCAATCAAACTCTGATCTGAAAACAGGTTCAGATTTGAAGCCTTCCGCTGTCGTTAAACGATTTGTTTCTAAGGATTCTAAGAATGCAGTTCATGTACAAAAGTCAAAACTATAGGAACCTCTGAGGTTAAGAGGCTGATGCAACCAAAGGATCAATCAAAAGATGCCAAAACAACCAGGTCTTCCAACATGCACTAAGGAACAAAGAAGAACTAGCTTCGGAAGTTTTACACACTCAAGAAAAAAAGCTAAGTGTAAAATCTTCTGAAGCCAATGTTCAGAAGAAACTACTGAGGAAACTTTACACTAAGTGTCAAGTCTTCCGAAGCCAAAGACTCAACTCTTTCGAAGGTTAAAAATGAAGTCTTCCGAAGCTCTCAAGACAAAGTCTTCCGAAGCTGAATAAAGAAAAGACTGATTACTTTAGAAGAGAGAGAAAAGACACCTTTTTCTGTCAACTTTATCATAAAGCAACCTCATGTCCGCTGCATGCTCTGGTGGTTCACCAACTATCATAAGTTAGTGAAACCTCCATGCTTTATAATAAAGTAGATAAGGTCTTTGTCTGCAAGTTTCTATATTTGTTTCCTGTTTGGCTTTTTGTAATAGGAAAGTCAGTGAGCTATGGCTTGTCATAGTCACTAGTCAAAAGGCAATCTGCCTTTTGACTTTAGGCTGATCTTGTTGTCTAGATTAGTCACATCCAAGTTGACTGAATGCCAGGCTGAGCTTGTGATCAGCAAAGCCAGAGCAGATAAATGTGTTCTTGAAGAGGAAACCTTCAAGAACATGATATCCTCATCTCTGCATGAAAAAGTGTGTTATCAGAACAAGCAGGGACTGGGATCTAGTGAGATAGCTCCTCCACACTCTCTACTATCTGTTAGATCTCCAAGGTGTGGAACTAGTCAAGATGAGCTTCCATCCATAGACCCCAGTGATGAAGAGGATGAAGAGGAGAAGGTGAGGGATGACTCTGAGGTGAGTGAAGAGAGTAAATCCAAAAAGGGTCACCAAGATCCTAAGGAAGAAAAAGAAGTTGGTTTGAGCAAAACCAAAAGGAAGAACTTGATCAGAAGAGCAAAGAGAAGATCAAGAAAAGCTCAAGAGGTCAAGACCACCTTTGATCCCAAACAGAAACAAGTATTTGTCTCTGCAGCGTTCAAGGTGATAAAAGCTTAAGATCCTGCCAAGAACTCTAGTACCAAGAGTTCTACTTCAGTTTCAACTCACTCCAGCAACAACAAGAAGAATGATCAGCTGTGTGTCACTGCTACACAGCCTGAACTATCTATTTCTAAAAGCAAGCTTCACCCTAAGAAGCCTGCTGCATCATCTGAAAAGGTGAAAGAGGAAAAGGAAAGTGTTCAAGCTCAGTCTTCTTTAGAAAAGAAGGCTCTCAGAAGAAAAGATATAGACTGTGTTATGTGTGATAGTACTTCGCATCTGGCTAAGGATTGTCAATACAATCCAAAGGGCACTATCCACATGATCAAGAAATAAACTTCTGAGAGGAAGAAGAAACAAACAGCTTTGGAAGGAAAATCTGCTTCCTTCAGAAGCTCCAAAATGAAGAAAAAGGCAAATGAACCATTGCCTTCGAAAGGAAAATTGGTCTCGGAAGAAAGGAATGCTTTCGAAGTACTGAGGCCTGCTACAGTGAAAGCAAGATCTTTCGAAGGATCAGTCTCCAAAGCTTCCAAAGCCACAAAAGCTTCCGAAGCATTTAAGGTCAAGCCCAATCTTTCAAAGGTGGTGTGGAAGATGAAGGAAGACCATATGGCTAAAAGTTCATCATCAGAAATAGCAAATGATCCCCAAAACCTAAACATAGGATCTATTATTGTTTTATTGCTTTTAACTCATTCTAATAAGCCCAAGACCAATGAGGCTTGGGTTTCCAAATGTAACTAAATCATCTCTTTTATGCAGGGACAACTAAAGACCAACAAAAATATCTGGATTGTTGATAGTGGCTGCTCCAGGCACATGACTGGCAATGAGTTCTTGCTTCAAAACTTTGAAAGAATTGATGGAGGACCAGTTGCTTTTGGGGGAGATGCAGGAGGTACATTACTGGCAGGGGCAAGGTTACAAATGGTAAGCTCAGTATAGAGAAAATTTTTGTCAAAGATCTTGGATACAATCTTCTGAGTGTGTCCTAATTTTGTGCTCAAAAACATCATATGCTCTTTACTGAGCATGAGTGCATTGTTCTCAAGCCTGGGGTTGACATTCCACCTGAGCATATTTTGCTTAGAGCCCCCAGGAAAGGAAACATGTACAAGATGGACTTGCAGGAAGCATCTCCATCTGGAGAGGTTTCTTTCTTTCTATCTAAAGCAAATAGTGATGAGTCTTTTCTTTGGCATAAGAGAATGTGCCATGTAAACTTTAAAAATATGAATAATCGGATTAAGATTGATTTGGTAACTAGAATACCAAAGAAAGAGTTTATAAGTGATGACCACTGTGTTGCATGCCTGAAAGGGAAGCAACACAAAGTGTCTCACAAGCCAAAGGAAATGAACTCTATCACTACTCCCCTACACTTGTTACATATGAATCTGTTTGGCCCCACCAGTGTAATGAGTCTAGGAAGGACCTCATACTGTTTAGTGATCACAGATGATTTCACAAGATTCACTTGGGTGTTTTTCCTTAGAACTAAGGATGAAACCTTTGAAATCTTGAAGAATTTCATTCTGCAAATTGAGAATCAATCTGATCACAAGGTCAAAATCATAAGATGTGATCAAGGAACCGAATTTAAAAACCAAATCCTTGATACATTTTGTGATGAGAATGGTATTTCAAGACAATATAGTGCTCCAGGACTCCTCAGCAAAATGGTGTTGCTGAAAGGAGAAACAGGACACTCATTGAAGCTGCAAGAATTATGTTGTCTGACTTTAAGCTACCAATCACCTTCTGAGCAGAGGCTATCAACACAGCCTGCTATGTGCAGAACAGAGTTTTAGTAGTTAAGACACATGGTAAGACTCCTTATGAACTGTGGCACAAAAGGAGACCATTTATTGGTTTTCTCAGAACATTTGGATGTCCTTGCACCATCTTGAATACAAAAGATCAAATAGCTAAATTTGCTGAGAAATCAGATGAAGGACAGTTTGTTGGATACTCCTCTCAAGCCAAGGCTTATAGAGTATACAATATCAGAACTAGAATCATTGAGGAGTCAGCCAATGTGACTTTCAATGAACACACACCCTGTGTGAAAGGTTCTGGTCCGGATTGGCTATTTGATCTTGATTTAGTTACCAACTATTTTAACAAATCTTGTGAGAATGTTTCAGGATCTTTGAATAACAGGTCAACAGAGGATCCTGACCCAAGATTTGAGCTGATAAGACCAAACAAGAAGACTACTCCAATCCAATGGTGACTAACATTGAGGTTCCAATCAGCACAAGCATGACAAATACTATTGATTCAACTGAATTACCCTCAAAGTCTAGTTCAGAGGCTCAGAATTTAGGTGAAGGAACCTCCAATGCAGGAGGAATGGATGGTGGTGACAGTGATCAAGAATTTCTTGATGCTGATAACCACTCAATTGAAGACAACATCAATGATGTCACACACTCATTGGATCAAGTTTCTCTTGATAAGTGTGCTGATGTGGTGGGGGACTCTTCTTTGCCAGATCAAAATTTCTCTAATCTTGATCTGTCCAACCAACTTGTTATGATCCCTCAACTTAGGATCCACAAGTCACATCCCACCACAAATATCATTGGAAATGTTAACTCAGGGGTGAGAACAAGAGCACAAACTCATGACAGTCATGTTTGTCTACATTCTTGTTTCTTATCTCAAATTAAGCCAAAGAAAGTTGATGAGGCTCTAAAGGATGGAAGCTAGATTGAAGCAATGCAAGAAGAATTGCTTCAAATCAAAAGACAGAAGGTTTGGAACTTATGCCCTCTTCCTCAAGGGAAGACTGTTATAGGTACCAAGTGGGTTTTTAGGAATAAGAAAGATGATAGAGGGATTATCATCAAGAACAAGGCAAGACTAGTTGTCCAAGGATACACTCAAGAATAAGGAATTGACTACACTGATGTCTTTGCTCCAGTAGCTAGACTCGAAGCTGAAAGAATATTCTGGCTTATGCTGCATCTAAGAACTTCAAGGTCTACCAGCTTGATGTGAAGTGTGCCTTTCTCTATAGGGTGATTGATGAAGAAGTCTATATTAGACAACCACCTGGCTTTGCAGACCTGGATCATCCTGATTATGTCTGCAAGCTTGATAAAGCTCTATATGGGCTACATCAGGCTCTAAGAAAGTGGTATGAGACACTATCAACATACCTCTATCAGCATGGATACAAAAGAGGTACTATTGATGGGACTCTCTTCATCAAAGATACAGGAATGACACATTTCTAGTTCAGATATATATAGATGACATCATCTTTGGTTCAACTAATCCAAGGCTCTGCACAGACTTTGAGATGCTGATGAAGAACAGATTTGAAATGAGTGCCATGGGGGAACTAAATTTCTTTCTGGGTATTCAGTGAAGCAAGTTGAAGATGGCATCTTCATAAGTCAATCAAAGTATGTTCAGGACATACTCACAAGATTCAAGATGACTGACTATAAGGTTGCAAAGACACCCATAGCCAGAAATCACTCCCTTGGTCCTGATCTTGAGGGAGAGTCTGTTGATGAACATCTCTACAGGGCCATGATTGGGTCACTCATGTACCTTACTGCTAGCAGGCCTGATATTATGTTTGCTACATGCATATATGCCAGATATCAAGCCAACCCCAAGATGTCACACCTTATCACTGTCAAAAGGATTCTTAGATATCTCAAAGGTGCTACAAACTTAGGCCTTTGGTATCCAAAGAATTCTGACTTCAGTTTGTATGCATATACAGACAGTGATTATGGTGGCTGCAATATGACTGCAAAGTCAACCTCTGGGGGATGTTAATTTCTTGGTGGAAGGATAGTCTCCTGGCAATGCAAGAAACAATCCTGTGTGTCTGCATCAACTGTTGAAGCTAAATACATTGCCGCTGCAAGCTGCTGTGCTCAAGTGCTTTATATTCAAAGTTAGATGTTTGACTATGGATTCAACTTCAAGGAGACTCCCATCCACATAGACAACAATAGTGTTATCTCTATTACAGAGAATCCTGTGCAGCACTCAAGGACCAAACACATCAACATCAGGTATCATTTGATTAGGGATAACTTTGAAAAGGGCTTGATAAAACTAATCAAAGTGAACACAAATGAAAAATATGCTGATCTGTTCATAAAGGTTTTTGATGAACAAAGATTTAAATATCTTGTATCAGCTATTGGGATGATTAACTTTGAGTAGATTTTCTGAAATAACTTAATCAAAATTTTCTCCTAAAAACTTGTGTGCCCTAAGTGGTCTATTAACTCACCTCATAAGCCCAGTTATCTTTGGAAGAAAATAAAATTTTAGACTGATATTCCTTAGAATGATAATAAAAATTTTACTTTTGGAAGAAGTGAAATTGTCTTCGAAAGAAATTTATGTCCAAAAATTCCTTCAACTTGTTTATCTAAGATTTACCTTCGAAAGAAATTCTTGAAGTATCTTCCGAAGCTTAAGTCTCTTATAAACAATTTAATGTATTTTAAGAACAAATTTCTTCCGAAAGCAATTTAGTCTCGGAAGACTTACTCATTTCTTCCGAAGTCAAATTTTTCAAAATTCTTGGGGATATCTTCCGAAGCATAATTTACCTTCCGAAGCCACAATTGTCTTCGGAAGTTATTTTCTACTTCCAAGAAAACTAATTTTTTGGGCGCTTTTTTGAAAGTAGGACCCATATCCGGATTTCAAAGTTTATCTTATCAGTTAACTTTGTCTCAAATCCAGTGTATATCTTTCCAAACGGTTCTCTTTCTTTTCACCTCTCTCATAAATCTTTAACCTAACTTACCCCTAAATTTCATCTTCTTCTACCTTCCTTCTCTACAAAGCTTCCAAATGGCTAACCCTGATCGTCATAACGACCTGGATTTCTCCATGCACCTGCATAGGCAACACAACCAAGTTGCTCTGTTAGACCCTGAGAAGGATCCAAGCTTCTCAGACGTGTGTAGGTTTCTTTCTTTGTCTCATTACTAAACCTCCCTTACAATCGATCCTCCTCTCTATGAGGATCAATTGTTTGAGTTCTGACAGACCTGTCAAAAGGTTACCATGGACGGGGAGAAGGCACTGTCTGCCACAATGCAAGGGAGGACACTGTTCATGCTGGATGATGAAGAAGGTGAAATGTCCTTCCCAAAAGCTATTGTCAACCATTCCTTTAAGCAGATGGGATATGAAGGTGACTTCATAGTCAAGACCTTCAGGAAGGGGAAGGTCTCATACCAGTGGAAGTACCTCCTCCATGTTGTCATCCACAACTTATCTAACAAACATGGAGGATGGGACCAGATTCCAGAAGACCTCTCCTTCATTGTCCATGGGATGGTTCAAGGGGTCAAATTCAGGTATTCTCAGTTTGTTTTCACAGATCTACTTGCAAATTTGGACTCCCTAGAATATTACATGTTTCCCCGGTATGTTCAACACATTCTCAGCTGTGAAATGGGACCACAGTTGAGGGGAACAGGTAATGTTCTTAAACTTGCACATATGAGGCCCGACATTTTCAAAACATTGAAAAAGCCAACTGTTGGGTTCTCAGGGGTAGAAATAGCCCTTGTCCCAAAAATGTTTAAGCTCATTGCTCAAGGTGACATCCTAGCAGCACCAGCTAGTGATGAACCAACACCCTCCACTTCTCAACCACCATCAAGGCCCAACATTACCATCACCTACACCAGAAAATCCAAACAAACCCCTGCACCTACTATTGAGCATGTGCAGGCCCCCATATCACAACCTACACAGGAGGAAGTGGACACTAGAGCTCCCACTTCCCCTGAGGAGCAAACCACTCCCATCTTTGCAACTATCAATGCTGAGGTTCCTCATGCTCAGCCTGATGAGCTCACAACCTCTCAAATAGGCTTAAGCCATCACTCTGAGTCTCAACACTCTAGTGATCAACCTTCAGGGGAAAGTTACCATCCCTAGTCTCTTGATTTAAATCAACCACTTCCTAGCCTTGATTTCTACTCTGATGAAGATTTGGGTTTCAGTGAGTACCATGAGTCTCTCCTCTCTTCCCACACTCAAGGAGTGATGAGTGCTTCTGCCTCACCTATCTCTAGCCCACATCAGACACCCCAAACTGAGGTGGATCTTCAGATTGTCCAAGAGATCCATCAGATTGTCCAGGAGATCCATGTGGCAGAGGCTATCACTGTTGCCAGTGATAACATCACTAGAACCTCTACCATGGCAACCCAGCCTCTTGACACTTCTATTGAAGATGTCATTGGATAGGGGAAATCCAGCAGCCGACAAACCTATGCTGCTGATGAGGGAGAAGACTCAGGTCTAATCCTCTCATCCCCCTATGATTCTTCATCTGAAGATGAGGGGAGTCTGCAACAAAAGGTGCACAAACTTTCAAACATGTGCACCTACTTTGTGTCAAAGATAGCTCACCTGGAATCTTAGGTGACTATCTTGCAGAAAAGGGTCAATGACCAGCAACTTGAGATCACCGATCTTAAGGGTAAGCTCGCTGTGAGACCAATGAGATCAACTCATATAGGTCCACAAGAACCTGTGGATGTCATGGATCAATCTCCCAGCTCACCTATGCAAGAGGGTGATGCTACCAAAAAGGGGGAGAAAATCCTAACAATCACAGAACCTGGGAGTTCCTCTCAGAGTATGGACATAGAGGACTTACCATCCCCTCTTGCAGTTGTCCATACTCAGCAACCTCCTCTAGACAGTGATCTAAATCTATTAATACAACAACTGTTTGAGGAGGGAATACCAAGAGCAATGTCTACCCCTTCTGAGAACCCAATCTGGGGTTGGGTGTATGACAGTGAAAGGAAAGCTCTTGTACTCTCTAGAGCTCAGGGTCAACTAGAAATCTTAAACATTTCAAACTTGAGTTTCTATGAAGGCATAAATCTGGTAGATCTGGCACTTGTCAACCCAAGCAATAACAGACAAGCTGCTAGACTAGCCAGTAAAATTCAAGATTGGGTGCTGGAAGAATTCAAAAGGAGATCAGCACTATATAGACAGAGGCTAGCAGTGGAACCCTTTTGTCAACTGGATGTTGAGGTGGACCCTAAGATTAGCTTCAAAGGGAAAGCCTTGACTGAAGGCCCAGAGGCTGAAACTGTGAACCTTGAGACAACATCTCCTCCAGCACCCCATACCCTCAGTGAGGCACCAGCTGGTGATGGTGCATCACAACATCTCTCTGTCCAGAGCTTGTCTGCTAAACCAAGCAATGAAGGCCAAAGCTCTCCTCAGCCTGTGGCAGACAAAGGCAAAAGAAAACTCACTACTAAGGAGATTGAAGAAGAAAAAAGAGAGAGGAAGAGGAAGCTAAGGGGAGAGAGTTCTAGTGGTTCCCCAGGATTTATGCAAGCTGCAATCAGGGCTGCCCCTATTCTAAACACTCAAGGAGATGAACTAAGCACAACCAGACTCAATTATTTGGGGACCAGGAACTACAATGTTGATGAACTCATCTCTCTCCCCTTGGATGAGTTAAATGAACTGGCAGACACAGAGCTGTCAAAGGAGAGAAAGGAAGCTGAGGATGCAGCCTTAAACCTCAAACACAAAGAAGAATTGAGGAGGAAAAGGCTTTATAAGGACATTCCTATTCTCTCCCCAGTTCAGGAAAGTCCTGAGGAAGAGACTGTGGCTGCTGAACAACCTCAAGTAGTTGATGAAGAAGAAAGATTAAAGATGATCAACTACTTGAGTGCCACAGGTCTCTATCAGGAACCAGCATTTCTTCCCTTGCCATATGACTACATCTTATTTGAATATAACAAGCAGCTAGAAGAGAGAGCTAAAAGAGAAAAATAAGCTGCTAGAAAGAGGCAAAAGGAAGAGACTGCTAAATCAAGAGCCATCATCCAGAAAAGTCTGAAAAAGTCTGCAGATAGGCAGAAGATGATGAGCTTCTTGAAGCTGTATGGGTTCTCCGGAAGGAGGCTTGGTCCCATGTCTCTATCTACAATGGATGAGCACATAAGGATGATCAAGCAGAAGATTAAAAGGGGAGAGCTTATGGATCTTCATTCATCATCAAGTCAAGCTCAACCTGAAGTTGAGGTAAAGGTGGAACCAATAGAGACAACACCACCTGCACCTAAAGCTACACAACAGCCAACTTCATCTTTTGACCCACAGCAGGGTTCTCCTCCCTCTTCTTCTAAACCTGGGGGAGAGGAGATCCTAACTGAGAGGGAATCCACTAAAAAACCTGGTAGAGAATGGCCAGAAGAAGATCTTCAAAGAAGAAAACAAGAAAGGCATCCTCCTCCCAACCTCAGGATGAGTCAGAACATCCTAAGAAAGTGCATGAAGAGGGCTCTCAACCAACTCCTATCATAGTAGAGCCTCTCTCTATTGGAAGACCAATTCTATCCTGGGCATTCAAACCCAGATAGATGGTATGTCACTAGAGATCAGGGAGAACAACATATCTACTTCACTAGTGACATGCTTGAACTCCCTCTGCATGATCTCTATGACATGAGAAGGTACTTCATGAGTCTGAAGAATCCTAATCTATTGATGAAGAAAGGAGTTCTGAAGATTCTCATGTGGACTATCCTAATCTGAAGACCTCTCTGTTTTGGTAGCAACAGCCTAGGGGGAGTTTGTAGGAACCTCTGAGGTTAAGAGGCTGATGCAACCAAAGGATCAATCAAAAGATGCCAAAAGAACCAGGTCTTCCAACATGCACTAAGGAACAAAGAAGAACTAGCTTCGGAAGTTTTACACACTCAAGAAAAAAAGCTAAGTGTAAAATCTTCCGAAGCCAATGTTCAGAAGAAACTACTGAGGAAACTTTACACTAAGTGTCAAGTCTTCCGAAGCCAAAGACTCAACTCTTCCGAAGGTTAAAAATGAAGTCTTCCGAAGCTCTCAAGACTAAGTCTTCTAAAGCTGAATAAAGATAAGACTGATTACTTTAGAAGAGAGAGAAAAGACACCTTTTTCTATCAACTTTATCATAAAGCAACCTCATGTCCGCTGCATGCTCTGGTGGTTCACCAACTATCATAAGTTGGTGAAACCTTCATGCTTTATGATAAAGTAGATAAGGTCTTTGTCTGCAAGTTTCTGTATTTGTTTCCTGTTTGGCTTTTTGTAATAGGAAAGTCAGTGAGCTATGGTTTGTCATAGTCACTAGTAAAAGGCAATCTGCCTTTGACTTTAGGCTGATCTTATTTCTAGATTAGTCACATCCAACTGTCTTTTTGTATATTGACGGTTGTAGGTTTAGTATAAAGAGTCAAAGGTTCTTGTATTTCAAATATCAGTGCAAACACTTGTAATAGAACTGAAGAAGCAATATACTACTACCTTGAAAATTATTTCTTGTGTTCTTGCTCTTACTTTACTTGTGTTGTGCATTGTATCATCTATTAAAGTTCTAAGTTCCCACTTGAATTGTTAAGTGATCCTAAGATCCTCCTAAGTGTGTTAACTAAGTGCAAAGTCCTTTTTAACAGTCCTGCAAAAACCAAATATACAAAAGAACAAATTGCCAAATCAAAAACAAAATTTGTCAAATCAAAAACAAAAGATTAACTTTTTGACGCCTAAATCTAAACAAGGATCAAACGTTGCGTCAACATTAAAAGTTAATTAACATTTGTTTAATACACCATAAAGGTACTGTGAAATCTGTGACATGTATAATCATAAGACTGCTGAATGCTTTTTCAACAAATACTGTCATATATGTGATATGAGAAATCACTCAACAGTAGATTGTTACTTTAATAAGTATTGTACCTTCTGTGATGAAAGGACTCACAATACAGAAAACTCTTATTTTGAAAGAGTTCGCCAAGGAAAGGATTTGCTAATACACAATTGAGCAAATGTTATGTTAATTCTCAGTTTAAAAGAAATAAACTGTCAGTTTTAAAAGATTAACTAACCAATCTTCCTTAGGCTTGAGATCTTTCAATAGAAATGACTCTGTGAGACCAAAACAATACATTCAAGATCAATTCATTCCAAGGTCTGTGAGAATGAATGATAAAAATTTTGGAAATAAAAATTTTTCAAAAATTGGTCATTCAAATGGTATGAATTTTCTTAATAATGATAAAAAATTTGTGAATAATAGAATTGGTAAATTCATCAAAAACATGCCTGATGTGAATAAACTCCATTTTAAACAATTTACCATAGTTGATAAGTTTGGCAAGCCCAAGAACATTTCGGCTTGGGTAGATAACTCAACTTAATTTCTTTGTCTTGCAGGTACGCCCGAGAAGACCAATCAACACATGGTATGTGGATAGCGGGTGTAGCCGGCACATGACGGGCAATCATGCCTTACTTCAAGATTTTAAGTTAAAGGATGGTACACATGTCGTCTTCGGTGGTGATGCAGGAGGAAAAATCATAAGCGAGGGAACAGTATCCAAGGGGATAATAAGCTTTGTTAAAGTCAAATACTGCTCATAGTTGAACTTTAATTTGTTAAGCGTTTCCCAAATTTGTGATAAATCATATTTTGTTCTTTTTGATGATTCTTTTTGCTACATTTTGAAGCCAAGGTTTTCAGATTAGCAAAGACTGGGTAATTGTTAAAGCTGTTAGGGATCGAGATGTATACAAGTGGATATGTCTTAAGTTGATCCATCTACAGAAACAACTTGCCTTATTGGTCAAGCATCAAATGACGAAAGTCAGCTTTGGCATAGATGTCTCGGACATTCCAACTTCAAGAATATGAACAAGCTTGTAGCAGGAAATCATGTTATCGGCCTTCCATCAAAGAAGTTTGCCAGTACTGATCTCTACTCAGCCTGTTTAAAGGGGAAGCAACACAGAGCGTCTTAAAAGCCCAAGCAAATAAACTCAAATTCCAAACCTCTCCAGATGTTGCATATGGACCTTTTCGGACCAACAAAGGTAAAGAGTATTGGAAGAAAATCTTATTGTTTAGTTATCATTGATGACTTCATAAGATTTTCATGGGTTTTCTTTCTGAATGCTAAATCTGAAACGGCTGAATTATTAAAAGAATTCATCATAAAAGTTGAAAACCAATCAGAACAAAAAGTAAAAATAATAAGAAGTGATACTGGAACAGAATTTAAAAATGCTAATATTGACATGTTCTGTGCAGAAAAAGGAACCGCTCATCAGTTTAGTGCTCCCAGAACTCCACAACAACATGGAGTTGCTGAAAGGAAGAATAGAACTTTGATTGAGGCTGCACGATCCATGTTAGCAGATGCGAAAATTCCTATCACTTTCTGGGATGAAGCCATATCTACTTCGTGTTTTGTACAGAATCGTACTTTAATTGTGAAAGACAAACTGAAAACTCCTTATGAGTTGATGTTTGGCAGGAAACCAAACATAGATTTTCTTAAATCTTTTGGTTGTCCAGTTTTGATTTTAAATTCAAGTACTCATCTAGGAAAATTTGATTCAAAATTTGATGAAGGATTTTTCGTTGGATATTCATTTGTTTCAAAAGCCTATCGAGTTTATAACTCTAGGACAAATGTTATACTTGAAACATTCAACGTTAAATTCCTTGAAAATTCTTTTCCATCGGTTTCAAATGGTCCAGCTTGGTTATTTGATTTAGATTCATTCTCAAACTCTTTTCAATCTAACTTGTTTAATCAATCTAACTTGTTTGATTCTACAGGTGAGAAGAAACTTCAAGGAGATCTCGGCTCTTTCAATGATGATTCAGATTCTGATGATATGGATGACTCAAGCCCAGATTATCCATTTTTTTCTTTTGTCAAGGACTCAGTAATTCGGTTTAATAATAATGATCAATCTCATCAAGAGGAAGATCATTCAGTTTTAGAAGATGAAGATGTTTCACAACCTATTCCTAATGATGGTATAGAAATTATACAACCTGAGTCTGGAACGTCATCTATTTCTGGTGATGCAGTTGATACCGGTAATCTTGATTACTTCATCAACTCATCGACTCAAGTTCCCAATTTCAATCCACATTCTTTAAACCTATTGCATCGGCTTTCTAACTTGAACCAAACCAATCTGGATGTTCATGTTCAAGGGAATGAGATTCCAATATCTCGTATTCACAAGAACCATCCAACTTCTCAGATTATTGGTCCATTGAATGAGAGAACAATGAGAAGTAAATCAGAACAAGCAAATCTTTGCTTATACTCATGTTTTCTTTTTCAAATTGTTCCTATAAACTTTACCAAAGCGTTAAAGGACAATAGTTTGATTGAGGCTATGCAAGAAGAATTATTGCAATTCCGCAAACAAGAAGTGTGGAATCTTGTGGATTTACCTGAAGGAGAAAATGCCATAGGCACAAAGTGAATATTCAGAAACAAAACAGATGATCGAGGTATAGTTATTAGAAATAAAGCTAGACTCGTTGCACAAGGATACACCCAAGAGAAGGAATAGATTATGATGAAGTATTTGCTCCAGTTGCAAGACTTGAATCAATTCGTGTCTTCCTGGCTTATGCATCATTCATGAAATTCAAGGTGTTCCAAATGGATGTTAAAGGAGCTTTCTTGTATGGACCAATCACCGATGATATGTATGTAAAGCAACCTCCGGGTTTTGAAGATTCGGAATTTCCACATCGTGTGTACAAGATTAGTAAAGCTTTGTATGGTTTACATCAAGCCCTAGAATCTAGTATGAAACATATCACAACACTAAATCCAACATGGATACATGCGAGGGAAAATCGATCCAACTTTGTTCATAAAGAAGGATGCTGATGATCTCCTATGTGTACAAGTGTATGTCAATGATATCATATTTGGTTCTACAAGTCCAAAATTGTGCAATGAATTCGAAGAAATCATGAAGTCTTGATTTCAAATGAGTTATATGGGAGAAATAAATTTCTTTCTTGGACTTCAAGTCAAGCAATCTGCAGATGGAATCTTCATTAATCAAGAGAAGTTTGTTGACAAACTCTTGAAGAAATTTAAACTGCAAGATTGTCAATCAATTAGAACTCCAGCTGACGTAAACACCAAGATTGAGCCTGATCCGAAAGGAAAAAATCTGTAGACCAAACTTTATACAGATCTATGATTGGTTCATTGATGTATCTTACTGCATCTAGACCTGACATAATGTATGTTGTTTGTGTCTGTGCCAGGTATCAATCAAACCTGAAGGAATCCCACTTAATTACTGTAAAACGAATATTTAGGTATCTTAAAGGTAAACCGGCTTTAGGGCTATGGTATCCTTATGAAGGTAACTTCGAGTTACATGGATATACGGATAGTGATTAGGAGGATGTTGTCAAGATCGTAAATCTACTACGGGCGGTTGTCAGTTTTTAGGACCCAGATTAGTCTCATGGCAATGTAAGAAACAAACAAATGTCTCGTTTCAACTATAGAAGCTGAGTACATTGCTGCTTCAGCAAGATGTTCTCAAATCCTTTGGTTACAAAACCAACTGCTGGATTACGGGTTCAGTTTTCTTAAAACTCCAATTTACATTGATAACACAGCTGCTATGTTCATTACAGCTAATCCTGTCCAACATTCAAAACAAAACATATCGAGATTCGATATCATTTTCTCAGAGATAACTCTGAAAAAGGTTTAATCATTTTAATCCAAATTGCAACTAAAAAATAGTTGGCGGACCTATTTACAAAAGCCTTTTTACAAGGAAGGTTTGAGTATTTGGTAGAGTCAATTGGTCTTATTAATCATGTGTAAAAACTGATTTTTGAGCATTTTAGTTACTTGAGTCTTAAAATAATCAGAACCCTCCCTTAACTAAATAGGAAACAGTAAGAGAAACTGTCAGAGTTAATTTACTGATTGTATATTGTGAGTGCATGTTTCATAGAAAAGGCAAAACCAAAATACAAAAATAGAAAATTAAAAAATCAAAAGATAAAAATATAAAACAAAATCTTCAAAAATTTATTAATTAATTTTTAGGAATGAATCTGTCTTTGCAATATGTGAGAAATGATATATACATTAGTTTGATCAGTTGCATACTTCGCTTATGACTAACGTCTGACGTGATCAAATATGATGGGCAGGTAAACTCATGTAATTATACTGAATAAGTAAACTCTTGTGATCAAACTAAATCAATCATGCATTTATGTTTGTCCATTTTAGTACCCATGAGTAGTGCTGACTTCTCAAATTGATTGATTGTAAAGTCATAAACTCACACCTGATGGCGATATAAATAACCATGAGATCTGTTTATATCATTAATTTAAAGCATCGATTCACTTCTCTATTATAAGTCATCATAGACCTGAAGTGATGAGATATCCTTTGTTGTAAGTCATTACAGACCGGGATATTCTCATCTGATGTAAAAAGATGCCAATGTGCACAAACTAAACATGAGATCTGGTTATAAGTATATGTCAGGTTTTTAAGTTGAGAAAAGTGATTTCTTGCATATCTTGACGAGGGTTGAGCTCTCTAAGTCTAAGTGTGACTTACATAATGTCATATCTAATAGTACCTTAAGCAATCCAAGAGTTGAAAAAGTAAGTGTGCTGAGTACCTTGCCAAAAGCGCTTATTTTCTGTCCTTAGATCTCGTGTCTCCTTTGCTGCAGAAATGCTGACCTGGAACACACTTGATCAGGATTTATTCACTGTCTATGACTATCCATAAACTTATTTTATTTCAATGTGCTGATCTTAACTGATATGTTCTCACTGCAGACATATGATTCAATTGTACATAATAGATTTTTATTTTGCTTTACTTTTGATTTTTGCATGTTTTTCTGTGTGCAGGCATGTTAACAATGATTAGTGTGCTCTTTATGTGACTTTCAAGAAACTTCTAAGTTTTATTAAACTTAAAAGTTTAGGAGGAGTAAAAAGTAAAAGTGTCAAAAAGAAAATTTTCAAATTTTAAGATATGAAAAATTAAAAATTAAATGTTGTGGATGGATAGGATGAAGTTAAAAAGTTCAAGCATGTGTGTGTTTGATATAATGTAAAAATAAACCTGAAGAAAATATTTTAAAGTGGAAAAGCTTCTTGCAACATTTTAATATGAGACTCTTTTTGTTAAAATTAGAGAGTAAAATGACGGAATTTTTTTTTAAAAATTTAAAACAAAAATAAAATGATCAAAAATAAAAATAAAAGTTTGAAATGTCAAAAGTTCAAAATTGAGGGTCAATTATGTAAATTTTGGGTGAAAGTCAAAATTTGAAAAATTGTTTAAAAAATTAGTATATGAACAGTACTAATACGTTTAAACAGTGTTCAGGTGGAAGATTTGAAAATTACAAGTGTTAGACTCATGGAAGCAATATCATGCGCCTAAACAGTGTTAAAAAGTCTAAAATTAGGAGCATGATGATTTTTCAGAATTTGTACAAGTTGGGCGTTTCAGACATCCTCATGTGCCTAAACAGTTGTCATAAGTCTGAAATTTGTGGTTAAGTGTTGGGCTTTTCATCCATAGTCATGCGCCTGCACAGTACCAGACTTTCAAGAATTGGGCGTATCAAGTGAAAAATTACCAAGTGTTGGGCGTTTCAGCTAGACCCATGCGCCTGAACAGTGCAAAAGCGCCTAAACAGTGCTTATGCGTCTGAACAGTACTCATGCGCCTAACCTCATGCGTACAAACAGTGCTCATGCACCTAAATAGTGTAAAAATCGACTCCATGCACACAAACAGTGCTCATGCGCCTAAAAATTTCACTTAGTATAAATACAACACTTTGTGATTTCAGTCAATTCATTCACTCAAAAACCCCTGAACTCTCACACTCGACTCTCAATTACCATTGATTCTCTGATTCTGATTGATTTATGTTCTAAACTTGCGTTCGATAGTGTTTATATCTGATTCTAAACGTAAGTACTTGAACAAATTCATACAAATTTCAAGTTTAAAGTTTGATTTTAATTGGTCGTTTCAATGCTATACGGGCGTATGAACCTAGTCGACTGGAATCTTTGAAATTTGTGAACAAAATGGAATTAAGAACCGAAATTAATGATTGATTGTTGATATAAACTTGATTTCTATCATATTGATACATTCAAATCAGATTTTCATCAAAATTGTTCCTGATGATGATTCTTCATCTGTTGAACTGTTGAAGATGAACAGTCAATGTTTGAATTTTTTTTCTAAAGCCTTGAGAGAACAAGAGCTATACAAGGAGAAGCCAATGTTCAAGATCAAAGAAGAACCAGAAGATTTTTTATGTTTGAAGAATGAAGAGAAAGATTGAAGACAAAAGAATGAAGACAAAGATTGAAGATTTTGAAAACCGAAGACTGAAGACAGAAGATTTTGAAGACGGAAGACAATGTAAATCTTAGGGGAGTATTGTAGAAGCCTCTCGAAGATTAACATTTAGTCTTTATTGTCTTTATTAATAGTTTTGTCATAGTTTAGGGACTTATTTGTAAATATATGTTCCTTTTTGTTTTCTTTCATGGTATAAGTAGCATAGATTATGTATTGTGCAAAAAAGCACCTTAGAATCAGTGAATGAATTGTAACTATTTTCTTACATTTGTATTTCTATGCTTTCTATTAATAAAAACTATGAATTTTTCTGATATGTTTGCATTGATTTGATTACTTGTGTTGGTTTTGATTTAATTGCATCACAATATCATCACAGATCGATCCATTTTGATCCTATCAATTATGGCATCATTCTTCTGCTCACTAGGTAGTGGGTCAGAAGTTGAAACCTCTTGCTCGTCAGTACCACATCTTGGTTGTCTAATAGACACAAGAGAGTGTGGTGGAGTAATTTCAATGGATCCCAACCCACTTTTGTTTTGATAGCATACCTTGGAATGGGAGGATGATGCTATAATGGTGTTGAAGTTGTGCTCTTGAATAGCATACTTCTTTGTTTTAGCCTCAGCTATGACTAGTTGGGCTTGAGCTTCAGTCAACTTGGATATTAGATCTTTTATTTGAGTCCTATAGTTGGTGTGTTCATGTTTTAAAGAGGAAGTCCTAATGTTTGGAGGCTTGAGCTGCTACAGGATTAGATCTTGGAGATTTACATTCCCTAGCAAAGTGACCAAGCTGGTTACAGTTGTAGCATTTGGCCTTGCTCTTATCAAACCTGAATTTGCTATTAGTTGGGTTCTGAGGAAACTGTCTTCCAATTCTTTTAAAGAATTTCTTTGCTCTATAGGTTAAAAGAGATATTTGCTGGACAATGTCCATATATTCAACATCATCTGGGTTGAAACACTCTAGATCATCAAAACAGTATTGAAATCTACAGAGTGCTCACTCCCTGAAAAAAAAGCACAACTCTCCTGGAAGAGAGTGTGTTGAGCCTCTTGAGACCTGGGTGTCTTAGGGAAAATAATGTATGGCCCGGAAGAGGATGATGGCTGTTGGGGGTAGTTCAGGTTTAGCTGAGGATGGGGAGTTCTTGATCCTTCAACAACATGTAGAGCATTGTTGACTGCGGGATTTGAGGGTCTGTTCATTTGGTGGCTCTTTTGAGACTCCATCTCCATACGACATCCATCAAGGATTCCATACAGTTCACTCATAGTGAGAGTGTTAAGATTTTTAGTTCTCTTAATTGAGACACAGTAAAAAGTCCACTCATGAGGAAGTTCACTCATGAATTTTCTGACTATGTCTCTTTTCTCAAGAACAACTCCCATAGTCTGAAGAGAGGTGATCAAGTCCATATACCAGAAGTATTGTTGGCTCAAGGTCTCACCAACAACGTAAGTGAAGTTCTCAAACTACTACTTCAGCATATCCTTCTTGTTTGATTTAGTAGAACCAGAGTACATCAGCTTCAAAGCATCAAAGAGTTCTTTGGCGGTCTCGCATTGCTTAAAGCCTGCCATTATGGAGTTTTGTATAGCAGTAAGCAACACGGTCATCGCTTTGTAGTCGATGTTCATCTTCTTGAAGTCTTCATCAGGGTAGTCTTCAACAGCTTTCTCAATCATAGCGCCATTACCAGCCTGGTCCGCCACCTTTGGCTTGTAAGGACCATGAGTGATAGATCTCCACATGCGGCTGTCTTGATACTTGATGAAACCTTCAATACATTTGCACCAGTTTCTAAAATCATTAGGTGTGATGATAGGATCCTTAGTCATGGTTCCCATCTCGGACTCAGAAAACTTTTGGATAAGAGCCATTTGAGTGAAGTGAGTAAGTGTGAAGAAACGAGGGTGATTTGGGATGGTTAGATCTCGCAATCAAGAGCCTAAACAGCTCTGATACCAATTGCAGGATCGGTTTTTGTCTCTCTACACAAGTTTTGTATCTCACAAACTCACTAAGTCTCACTCGATTGATGAAGCGGAATCTCTAACTAAGTTGACAATAATATAATAAGTTAATGAACACAAGAATGGTTTTCAAGATACTTGTATATATTACTTCTCAACTTAGTATTACAAGATTCTTACAAGCATGGTTACTTAAGTTACAATGAGAAACTATGTATACTAATATCAACAGCTGGTTATACTTGGAAAACCAGCTGGAATTTACCGCTAAGCAAATACTACATTGCTAGAAGTAAAGTATCTAAGATAAAATAATATCCTAGATTAGGTAGTCATAACAGATCCATGACTTACCTTTTGTCACCAACTAAGTATGGTAACTGTACTAACTGAAAAATGTGAACATTGGATTAAAGTATGGTCAACTACATGGGAGTGGGAAAACGCCATGCAGTGTATCAGAGTTGTTAGCGGATGTCAGAAAGCCCATACTTATGTCCACTGGTTCATAGTTGATTCTTCCGAAGGCAAAATGGCTTCAGAAGAATAAGTTCTTTCGAGGCCATTTATACTTCAAAAGAATAAACTTCTTTCGAGTCTTCTTAAAGTCTTCATGACTTCATTCTTCGGAAGACTTTGTCTTGGATCTTCTAAGTGTGAATGCTTTGGAAGGAGAACTACTTGGTCTTTATATACTTCTGAAGACTTGATTCTACCTTCGGAAGTTCTTCATATACTTCGGAAGGAAAACTACTTAGTCTCGGAAGACTTATTTTTCCTTCGGAAGTTCTTCATACTTAAGCTTCGGAAGATCTTCAACTTGTCTTTGGAAGAGCAGCTTTAGCTTCAGAAGACTTCTTCAATTGTACTTCAAAATATTCTAAGTGTTGTTTTGGTTGCACCAGCCTTATATGATCCAATACTTTATATTGATTGTACGTGATGGTGACCTATTCACCAAATATGCAGCAGTATTTACTACCTCGGTCCAAAATGCCTTTGGTAACCCAGAGTTGGACAACATGCATCTTAGTTTATCCATCAAAGTCCTATTAATCCTTTCTACCAATCCATTCTGTCAACGAGTGCCTGGGACTGCCAAATGCCTGGCTATTCCTTTTACAAAATTAATTGAATTGACTATTGCAAAACTCAAGTCCATTATCAGTCCTTAGTTTTTTCACCTTATTTCCTGTCTGATTTTTTATCAAGGCCCTCCACTTCTTAAACTTTTCAAAGCTTTAGTCTTATGTTTCAATACATACACCAGACCTTCCTTGAATAATCATCCACCATAGCCAGGTAGTATCTGGCTCCACCTAGAGACATTATTCTTGCAGGCCCTTATAGATCTAAATGAACATAATCAAGAACTCCTTTTGAAATATGTATGCCCCTGCTAAACTTAACCCTATTGGGTTTCCCCATGATACAGTGATCATAAAGTCCCACACCAGTGTTGTGAATGCTCTCTATCAAATTTTTCTTCTTGAGTTCAATTAGACCTTGGTCACTTATATGACCTAGAGAGTATAATCCTTGACCTTGTCACTACCTTGGCTTTTCCATTCTTGAGGCTGACACTATAGCCTGCCTTTTCAAATAATCCAAGTGACAACAAATTTCATGTTGATTCAGGTATGTACCTAACATTGGTCTCAACTCAATTCTATTTTGCAGTTGTAGGATCAAAACATCATGCCCTTTTACATTACATGGTTGTCATCTCCCAACTGTACAAATCCAAGGTCCTCTAATTTAATTCAGCAAAATAATCTCTATGGGGTGTCATATGGTATGAGCACCCTAAATCAAGTATCCACTCTTCATTGCTCTTATTGTTAGTTCTGCTATAACATCCAAACTTTCATAACCATCAATAGAGGCTTCAGGAGATACATTACCTTGTGCTCTTACTAAGTTGGATTCAGACTTCCTTTTCCTCTTCTCCGAACAATCCTTCTTTAGGTGTTTCTCAAAATTACATATGTAGCACTTTCTTTTGAACTTTGATTTAGACCTTGATTATCTCTGATTCTTGAAGGACCTATGCTCAACTCTCCCCTTTACAAATAAACCATCACGGGTCTCCTCCTTGATGCCAGCCCTCTTCTTTAGTTCTTTCGAATTCAATGTTGCAAGGACTTTTTCTATCGAGAGGGTGTCTCTCACATACATCAAGGTATCTACAAAGTGTTGAAAACTTTAAGGAAAAGAAGTCAAGAATATTATCGCCTGATCTTCATCTTCAACTGTGACATCAATGTTCTCAAGGTCTAGCACTAACATGTTGAATTCATCTGTATGGTCTTCTATCGACTTCCCTGCAGCCATATTGAATGTGTACTATCGTTTCTTTAGGTAGAAATGACTGGCCAGTGATTTGGTCATATAAAGCCTTTCTAATTTTGACCAAATCCTTATGGCTGTTTTATCTTTTGAGACCTCTCCCAGTACTCGATCCCCCAGGCTCAAGAAGATGGCACTGTGTGCCTTCTCCATTATATCCTTATTCTCTTTGTCGGTGAGGGTTGTAGGCAATTAGGCTTCTCCGGCGAGTGCCCACCACACCATAGTGTACAAGCAATGCTTGCATCTTTAATCGCTATAGCCCGAAGTCATTATTTCCATCAAATTTCTCTAACTCAAACCTAGTTGACACAATGTTTATCAGTTTTTTATTCCTTCTAATCTTTAAAACGAGCCTCGAACATGGCTCTGATACCAATTATTGAACCAGAGAACGCCAAGAATCAATCAAAACAATCAATCAACAAGAACTTCTTAATAAACATTTCAAAGCATATTGTAATGAAAAGAAAAGAACACCGAACTCTTGGATTGAATAATCACCTTAATGATCATTCTTTTTTTTATATCCCAAATCTAGTTGTTAACTAACAATTAACAACCCAATTACACTTAACAGAAACAAGAACACAACATTAACAATTTTAGTCCCTGTACTTTTAACTCCAAACTAATAAACCCTTGACTTTATCTTCACACTAACAAAGTCCATTTGTTCACTTAGCAATTAAGACCTCCAAGGGTGTTGTTGAATTGCTCTACGAATCTAGGATAGGTAGGATGCTAACTTTAACTTCTTCGTGGTATAGACACACCACACGGATCAAACTTAGGGCGCCTAAAATCACTACTAGACATATATTATAGTACTAGCTTATACTTTAGGCTCCAATGGAAGCCGTAAAATCTTGCCACAGCACAAGAATTAGCAAAAAGAAAATAAAGTTTGAGAAACTTGCAAACAATTCATTGGGGTTATTTCTCTTCTCCTTTTCTACCAACCACACCCATTACATAGATAAATTACAAATTGAACCACCTGCTTGTTGATCACTACTTCTTGAGCGAGATCAAAATAGAACAGAAATAAAAAAAACAACATGCAGGAAACAAACACATCATAACCTACTAAACTATGAGGTTAAATAAAACATGCATTTATGGCTGAAAAAAGCAGAGGATCTAACTATGGGGTGGTACAAACGAGACTGACCCATTTGAGACATGGGTTACTAAGTTGGAGATGGGTGCATGGGAGTATCATAACACGTGCATGCATGACTTGTGAGCAATGGGCATTATCCCTATCATCTTTCTTCCCATCTTTGGTGAAGCTTAAGCTTAAACTTGGAAACTCTATATGACACCTTGAAAAATTTACATATAAAATGATAAACCTAGAAAGTTCAAGGTTAGAAATGAAAATTTCTAGAAATTAGGGTTTTGATCCGCGACTAACCACCAAGGATCCTAACGATCCATGATGGACTGAGTAAGGGTTAATGGAATCCTGATGGCGTAATGAATGGCTATGCCATCTTTATTGAATTCTTAACGGTTCGTTACGTGGTCACCAAGTAAATCTATCATGGATTGACATGTGTCATGTTGACAAGGACCGGGAGGATTACACCTGTCATCCTAGAGCGACTCGTTTTGTTATGATTAAGCATCTGGTGTTAAGTATCTCAGCTAACATAGCTTGGACTTAGACCACGACTGAGCCGCTCAGCGGTTTGTAATGGTGGAGTTGACTATGTTATAAAACCCAGCATGATTCAGAAGAAAACTTATGCCTTATTTTGAAATTCTTTACACATGTAACCTTTATACCCATATTATTCACGTCTAGGCTAATGTATTACGTCCCAAGGAACTACTGATATTAGATTTTTTATCATCGATAATATCACCATTACTATCGAACTACAATCCAAAGAGTTACACTTTCGATAATAACAAAGCAATAACGTGTAATTGTTACACATTATGGTTCATGAACCGTGAATTAAATTAACGGTGGTTAATTATTTAGAAAAATAATTAATAAAAAAGAATTAAACTTTAAAGTTTAATTAATAGTTAATTTATTAAATGTTAAAAGGTTTATTTGATTAAATGTTAATTAATAAACCATAAGTGTTTTGGTAATATAGATTAATAATTAAAGGTTATTAAGTGTTAATTAACCGGGCGACCTAAAACATAAATTACGTGGTATAAAATGTAAAGACGGATATGCATATAATAGGGGTTAGGGGAAACCCTAATCCTCACTCATTATTGTCGCCGACCACCAAAGGAACTCCCTTTTCTCTCGGTTTAGCTTCGGCCAATCACCATCGACCCCAGCCGCCGCTACCGTAGGGCACCATCGTTGCTGTCGATCTTAGTTCAAAGTTGCAGTCATTCTTTGAACATACCATGATGCCATGTATCTCGTCTAGTAAATCACTTAACTGGGAATGGAAAACCAGTACTTGATTATTACCTTGTTGATAACTCTACTATCAATGCACATTCGCCACTCACCATTTCCCTTTGGTGCTAAAAGGTAGGGATGACACATGCGCTAAGAGACTCCTGAATGAGTCCTTTAGACAATTTGGCCTCACTTTCCTTGTGTATTTCTACTATCTCTTTAATGTTTGTATGATAAGCCGACTATTTTGAAAGTACTGAACCAAGAATGAGATCTATTTTATGTTGAAAGTTAGGAAGAGATGGAATGGAAAAATAGTTGGTGCTTTTTGGAGTTTGGGTTGGAACAAAGTAAATGTCACTATTCTTTGTTTGTTATGTTTGAAAATTATGTGCTAGCTTATTATCTTATTAGTATATGTTGATGGTATTGTTGCAACTAGAAATGATTTGGATGAAACAAGTAAAATAAGCTGTTATAAAAGCTAAATTTCTGATTAAAGATCTTGGTTTGTTAATACATTTTCTAGGAATAAAAGTTATTAGATCTAAACTTGAAATTTAATTATCTCCGAGGAAGTATTGTACAAGATTATAAGCTAAGTTTGGGCTTAGTGGCCTGTGAATAAACTAATTACGCACAATTATATTGTACTAATTAAGCGCAATTATATTGTTATGACTTTTTTTTTAAGATGAGTTTGTAATTTGTATTGACAAAAATATTTGGGTTTTAAAAATTAATCGGGGAACTAATTTATTATTTATGTTGTTCACTCCTTGAGTCAATTCACACGTAAACCTACAAATTCTCATCCACAGATAGCTATTCGTTAGCGGGTGGGTACTTACAGAAAGCTTCATGTAACCGTATTTTGCATACTAAGGGTATGTCTTTTAGTATTTTTGCGTATGCTGATTAGGATTAAGTTATATGTCTTGACTAGTTTGATATCCCGTGTATTACACGATTTGAATAAATGAAATATTAAATAGTTATTAATGAAACTTATAAAATAAAAAAATGATTTTTGAGGTAACATATGATTGAACTTATTTATGAGTAAGAATTTCAAGAAATAAAACAACATATAGTTTTCTAAACCTTTGTTTTTATTTTTTAAATTTTATTTCGCTTTTTAAAATTTTTTTTTAAACATTTTGTGTTAACACAAATGTTTAAAAAATAACATCTTTACATTTTTCTTATTACAACTTAGAATTTTAATTATATTCATATTATTAAAATTTTATTTTAATTATTAACGTATTTTAAAAAAATTAAATATTTTTGAAAACATTATTTTATAAAATTGTTATTTCATTAGAAATTACATTGATAGAAATATCTCTTTCATAACTTATTAAAAAATACTTTTAGTTTTAAAAATAATTAATTAATATTATTAGTAACTAAAGTAATTATTTAATATAAGAGAGAGGTAGAGAACTAAAATTTAAAGGTCTATAATTATGTCATGTATCCCCTAAAACCCTTCGTTATTAGCATGCATAGATGTATATATGTTTCTAGAAAACTGTTTGGTTTCTGGAAGAAACAAGTAGGGGAATGTTTCAAAGTCCTTAGGACATGACCATATGTGCTTTAACATGTGTAATACTATAGTTGGTCAATGTTCTTAAACAATTATGTGTTTCGGTAACTTTACACAGAATTGTATTGTGATAATGATGTTGCTTTGCTAATAGTAGCAAATCTATCTTTTTTATGAAAGGATCAACCATTTTGGAATAAACTTGTTTTTCCTCCAAGATAATTTCTATAGAATTTATAAAAACTATTTTAACTAAAATTGGAAAATATGATATATTTGTTAAAGGTCCGTTAGCGCACCAACGTGAAGATCTGTCAAAGAAATTAAAAATGCATAAGGTGTTTTCTTATCAAATTGAGGGGGCGGGATATTAAATATACAAACTTTATAATCAAAGTACATTTGTTGTAATTATTTTTTAATTCATTTAATTTCTTTTATTTGTGATATGGGCTTTAGAGCTGCTAGGCTTTGGACGTCGGCTTGGTGATGTGCTAGGCTTGGAGCTTATATCCTAAGCGCTTAGAGGGGACCCGCGTGTACTTGTTTATTCTCTAAGAGACATGCGGGTTATACAATAGATTTAAATCTTTAAATCTATGTCTTTTGACAATTAAGAATCATATAGGATTCAATTTCTTAAGGCAAATCTAGTTAGAGTTTGTATCAAGAGCTTCAACTCTAATATCAGGTAAACCATATAGGAATATATCTGAATGAATTATAGCGGATTGTGAACGTTTAATAAATGCATACAAGTGAGAACAATGTAGAAGCTGCTTGTGGATCATAAACTAATAAATAGCCTTATAGAATATAATACCACCAACAATTATATATAAATGTCACAAGTCAATGTTTTATAAAAGTATGCTCTTTTTCAAACAAGAATGCACGTATTATAGATTATATTAAACATGCTCGTCCTTAAATCTAACATAACCCATAACCTTCATTGGCCGTCATTAATTTCACTTGAAACGGTTTTACAAAAAGTTTGCTAATATTTTGACTGGGTGTTCAATCATTGACCTAAGATTCCCAAAATAATTAACTGTACAGATAAGATTCAACTCAATAACATGGCCAGACTAACAAAACATACTTGTATACAATGATAACTTGCATCTTTTTTTTATCCATTCATGACTGTTAAAAGAAACTACATATTTGACTCCTTTCCAGGTCAAACTCAACACAAATAACAGCAACAATAATTAGTACAAATCCTCAACATAGAGTTTAAAGTTTTGTTATTTTGACATGTTGATAGAAGAATATGTACTGTTTGATGTTTTGTTATTTCTAGTACGCTAGTGTTTATTACATTGCATTAGTGTTAATCTAGGTTAATTAATGCTAAATGATCATTATTTTTCCTCAATTGAGTTTAAATTCATGTTTTAGCATGAAATAATAATCAAGAAGATTTATCATCGATTCCGTTAATAAATTTGATACAACAATTTAATTAATTTTGGCTCTTGTATTATGTATACTAGGAATGTTCCCAAGCGCGTTGCGCCAGGAACTCCGCAATGTGATGGATATCTAAACAACAATATAAAAACAAATCGTAATGACTGTCAGTTTGACACAAAAAAGGTTACTAAAAAAGAACAGGTCCAGGAAATAAAACCGACATCACATTTTTATAACATATTGGTTGTTACGTATTGTTTCATCTACACACAAAAAAGAATACATTAGGCACACTCTAGAAGACATAGGGTTTCGCTACGCAAAATTTGCTACACAACTTTCTTTGTCGCAAATTGCTACTCATTTACTACAAGATTGTGTGTGCACAAAATTCCTAACTTTCCTATGAATTTTGCTATGAAATTGCTACACAACAAAAAACAGTAATCACAAAAGTGTAAGCAAAACTCAATTTTCTTAATTTATATCAATTTATAAAAATAATGAAAAATAATAACTAAAACAAAAATATGTATTAATTAAAATTTATTTATATCTTGTGATGCATTTGCTACGCATAGTAAAATATACAAGTTCCGTTGCAAATGCATCACAAATGCATCAAAAAATAAATTAATTTATTATAACTTGCAACATATTTGCGATAAAATTTAATGATACCACAAAATAGTAGATAGGTCGAAAAATGTAAATATTTAAATATTGTTGCTACTCATTTGCTACGCAATATTTATTTATTTATTTATTATTATTATTATTATTATTATTATTATTATTATTATTATTATTATTATTATTATTATATTGTTATTGTTATTGTTATTGTTATTGTTATTGTTATTGTTATTGTTATTGTTATTGTTATTGTTATTATATTATTATTATTATTATTATTATTATTCCAACACTTAGAGGTTTAGCCTCTAAGTGAGGCGATCATACAAATATAAATGTAAAAGTAAGAATAGAAAAATTACCAGAATAAAAGCCTTGATACTTTAAACTTCAAATATTATTATAGCTGGAAATTTTACAAGAGAGTAAGAGAGGAGAGGAGTGGTTCTGAAAACCGGTGTTGATTACTACATACTAAGACCCTTTATATAGGGGTTTTTGCACCGAATATTACAGCGAATATTCGCCTATAATTGCCTCTAGCGCATTATCATACAATAAGTCAAAAAGTAAATAGTAAAGTTACAATAATGTAACGTTCAGACAAAAATGTTGTCGGTCAATTATGAAGGTGAATTATTGATTCTTCTTTTCTTCCTTGTAAGGCCTATTGTGTCCTTTTGTTTTTTGTTTTTTCTGGTGTATTATTCGGACCATCATTTTGGCATAAGTTTCATCATCCATAGACTTGTCTTCTTGACTGTCTTGATACAGCTGGGTATCTTTCCCTATTTTAGAAGAGTCTGATACAGACATTCTTGAGCTTGATGAAGCTTCATTTTTCTTGAAGTGTTTAGCTATATCCTTTTTAACTTCTTTCATGTATTGATGTAGAAGTTCCTCTTGACTGAGATTTTCAGTACTTGTAGTCATTTTTAATTTTCTAATAATATGTTGGAAGGGACTAGGAGATTCCCTCTGTTGTTGATTTTCTTTTTGTTGTTGATATGATTCAATCGTCTGTTGAATTTGATCTATTGTATCTTGGCATTTAATTTTGCCGTCTTCAATCTTCATCATCTGTTTCCAGAATTTTGTCATATATGTTCTTTTTAAACAGAATATATTTTCACTGGTATAACCAGTTTCTGGTAACCACTTCCATATCCAGGGAATACTGAATTGGACAAAGAAGTGTAATGAGGCCATTCCCTCGATGAAATTGTTATCATGTTGTGCCTCTATTAAGGCATGAGATAACTCCACCCATTGGGTGTATAAGGTTTTAAACCTTTGTGAATCTTTATTAAAGATATTAATTGATGGACCGTATGACTGCCACCATTTATAAAACCAAATCGGAATATCCGATTCATAAATTTTTGAACATATTTTGATAAACCAAGAATGTTTATAATTCTGGTTTTCAAATAGGAATGCTTTATGAAAGGCATTCACATAATCCCAATAGTTATATCTAATGGGAGTTTTTTTTTCAGGGTGAAAAATTTACCTGTCTTTTAATGGAGATATTCCCCAATTTTCAACAGATATGATCTGTTTGATTATTATTTTGCTAAAACTTATTGTTTTATTTCCTCCCATATAATGGGTAAGCTCATAATTTGTGGCTTTGAGGATTTCCTCATAATATGTTCTGGACTTATAAGTCTCAGTTGGATAGAATCCAGTATCAAAATATCTCTTGATTATAAACCAAGGTTGATCACTCCATTTTTTTATCTTTGTGATCAAGAAGGAGTATAGCATCCTTTTTTGGATTATGAATCCAGTTTTCATCATTATTATCACTAGCAGCTTGAGCATATGATACTGTTTCTTCAGAGGTTTGACTCTGAGCTGCTTTATAGGCTAAAAACTCTTTAAAAGTTTTTTCATCAAATTGAGGTTTTAAAGAGGATGATGCATATGATGGGAGTGAAACAAGGTCGAGCCTTGGTCGGAATCTGACTTTCATTAAAGTTTTCCTCATATGGGAGTGAAACAATATGTTTCTTTCTATCCCAGAAAGCATTGGGATGATCATTACATATTTGCAAGCTAAATTGGTGTTCTATTAATTTAATTTTTTATTGTAATTTTAGATTATTTAATCTTTCTTGAAGGCTTAAAGAAAATATTTCTTTTTGTAGAAAATCAATTTGATTTATCTTTGCTCTCAGTAATTCTTCTTTTAAATTATTTAATGTTCTTGTTATTGGATTAGAAATGAATTTGAAAATAATTTATTTTCCTTCATACGTACCAGTTATTCCAGTACGGTCAACATTTTTCAATGGAAAGATTTTATCAAAGAAAGGACTTCCAAGTATAACTTGGTTACCGAGATTCTTTACTAATACAAAACTTGTATTAATACAAGTATTATTTTGACAAATAAAAGCTTGAGGAATTTTATAATTTACCTCTAATTTTTCTTTCCCAGCATGACTTAGAGTATGAGTAGTTTTATAATAATACTTTGTAGGAATTAATCATTCCTGTATACAATTTAAATCTGCACCACTATCAAAGAGTGCAATTACTTCTATTAAGAAATCATTTCCTATTAGAAGTTTGATCTTTCCATGCTATTTTTGAGAAGTAATAATTTCTCTTATATTTTTCAGATATAATTCTGATTCTTCTATTGGTTGTATATTTAATTTATGTTTTTCTAGACATATTATTTTATTGTCTAATTCTTTATTATTTTGTTGTAAAATCTTTATATCTGATTTTAAATTATCAATTTCTCTTTTTAATTGTTGTATATCAACGGGTTTTTTTCTCTATTTCTCTGATTTAATTGACTTTTAATTCAGCCAGAGAAAACGGTTTTTGATCTTTAGAATTTGAACAAGAAGTACCTTCTTCTTGTTTCTCCATATATGACGACATTATTTTTCTTTAATTTGTGGATCATCTACCACTTTTAACAATTCAATTAATTCGCTTGTTAATACATTTATTTCTATATTTTAAATTGTGAAATTATTTGATAAATATTTCTTCTCTTCTTCTGAAGTATTATTACAGCAATTGTTTTTACAACAGTTTTCTTCTTTAGAGGAAGAGTATAAACTTTTATTTTCTAAAATATTTAAATCTTCATTTGAAGATTGACCAGATTCAGTATCTGATTCTAATAATATTTTTGATATTTGATTTTTTAAATCTTCATCTTCTAGCTTATTAAGCTTCTTTCTAACCCAGCAAGTTCTTGCTCTGTGACCTATTTTTCCACATTTTTTATAGATTAATTTTGACCTATATGTCTTATACGAAGGCTTATGTTCCTCGTATTTTTGAATTCTTTTATTCTTTCTATCTTCCCTTTTCCTTTTCTTTTCTGATGTTGGTAGGGATTGGATTTCTTAATTTTAGAATTACTAGAGGTTCCTTCTATACCAAATTGACTACAGAATTCACCTAATTGTTTCTTCTCATTTAGAGAATGTTTCTTAATTTGTTGGTTTAATTTTATTTCATTACATAAGTTTAAACCTTCTTGTATACAAGTTCCTATTAACTTGCAATAAGTATAATCATCATAATTTATACTAATTCCTTCTTTTCTAAGGTTATTTCTAACCCTTTCTGCAAATAGATGACAGAGGCCATCTATGAATTTTGACTTCCAATGTGAGCTATTAGACTCAGGGCGTTCCATTACTCTACTTAGGAAAGTATCTTTATACCACCTAAAAGATGTTAGGGTTCTACATTTAAGATTTTGTAGAACAGTCCTAATATTCTCTGAATTATCAGACCATCTGCCTGTGAAATATTCTATGATATTAACTATCAAAGTATAAACTGAGTTGTTATATACAACATCATTATCCTCTTTTGTACTATTGAGGATTTCTTGCCTATCTGAATCTGATAGATAATTATCCCACCAACCTTTAAGTTGGCCTGTAAAACCTGATATAATCATCTGGGCTATTGTCTTAGTTGTATTCTTATTATTCTGACAAATAGTGCTATACATAAGCATCCTATGGACAGTATTATAAATCTGTCATTCTGTTTGACCATCCATGTTCCATTCATAGATCATTTTTCCACTATATGAATTACTAATTACGTATTCCTGTTCTTCTATTGGAACATCCTGTGGATTAGGCCTAGGATAGTAATACATCATCTGAGTTGGCTTATTAGCCAACTTATATAACTTCATGATTTCATCATTGATCTTCTGCTTATAATCATCTTCTTTTAGACTATCTTCAAAATCCGATAATGTATTTATTTTTAGATTTTTCAAAATATTAATTGAATCATTTAATGTTTGCATAAGATTTTCTTCAGACTTCATTTTGAAATCTGTTACCTTAAGAGGTAATTGAATACTAGGAGTAGCAATAGACTCTCTATCTTTTATCTGGTCATTTATTATGACATTTTGTTTTTCTTTGAAATGGCATAATATTTTATCCATTTTCTTAGAAATATCCTAGAGTTGTTCTTCAATTATTATTAAATAAAGATTTGAATAATTTTGTTATTTTATTAAACCATTTATATGAGAAATAGTTGTCTGCAAGGTTTCACCTTCCAGAAGCTTTTGAAAAGCTTGATAATATATTTTCTCTCCTTGTTTTTCAATTTTAAAACCATTTGTAGGAGGGAAAACATTTGAAACTATATTTCCATTAATATTAAAATTTCTTTCTATAACTGAAATAATACTATTAGTATATTTTTCAATAAACCATGGAACAAAAGGTATGATCTCTTGTTTTTCATTTAATTCATTATAATATTCTTTTCTAAAAAATTCTTTATCTGTTTTTTCAATATTTTTGAAAAACCATGTTCTAAATAATTCCCATTTGGGTTGGAGAAATTCATTAGAAATTTTGTCACACCCTCAAAATCCACGTGCGGAGTTTTACCGCGAGGCGTGTGAACAAACCAGGATCACAGTCAATAGTTACTCAGAACGACACTATATGCCACATTTAAAATAAAACCAACCAAGTTCAAACTTTAAAACCATGCGGAAGCGTTTTGTAAATAAGACAAACCCAAAATATAAAAATGCATATTTGGCAAAACATGCGCCAACCCAAAACATTTAAACACACATAAATAAAAACCAACAAATATGTCTTTAAAATGGACTCTTAGAATGCATGCTGGACCCGTGTGGTGCTCCTAATGGCAAGCAGAGTTAATGACCTGAGAATAACATACTAAAATGTCAACACAATGGTTGTGAGTTCAAGAGTTTGCATTTATCATAAACAATAATATTTGCATAACATAAGAAGTGCATTGAAATAGATAGCTAGTCTATATTCACAAGTAATAACCATAGTGATTTCGCATCGAAGCTGACTGTGTTGCGTTTATTGTCTCCCGTCACGACTTACCAGGTCGTGACGATATTTGTGTCTAGACAATATTGCACCCTTTTGACCTCGAGTCGCATAGGTGGGGCTCGTCAGACCCAGTAGTACTACCCAAGATTTCCCGCTAGTTACCATTATTAACGATCCAAAAGTGTGAGGACTTTCAAGGTATTAAGCACTATGTTAAAACATACACAACTTATACTAATAAAATAGCGTTTGAGTACAATATGCTACCTCCCCCAAGAAGAAGGTTTATAAAAATAGAGGGCATGAACTCACCTGGGTGTAAAGATAATGACTAAAGAGAACTGGTGATAGGTGCAAAGACAACCCTTCAAAGGTTACCTAGAACATAAGAGTACATAAGTACGTGTTCACAGAATCATAATGAAACCCTAAGTGCTTTACAAACCAAAGAACTCAAAGTTTTAGAAGACAAGACACATTTGACCCAGTTGACCCGTTTAACCCATGGGTGACATTATAGGTGAAATTCCATTCAAACAAGCTTAACAGCCTATCACACATGATTAACATACAAACTGATTACATATAACACTTCATTAACCACAAGTACTAATTAGATCATCATACAGCCATATATCATACAAGTCATGCGAATCTCAAACTATTATCATGCTTATAACATCTATAACACAAATAATACACCATACAAGGATCAAATCATGCATCACATGCCATGTGAAGCCACTCACGACTTCACACCTTAACCCTTCCAATTCTACTAAGTAGGGGCCTCAGATTCGCACATGTGTATGATGATCATTAACATACCAATTAAAATAACTCATATCATCCAAATGTTCATTCATGATCAACTATCAATCAATAATAGTCCTAACTTACCCATATGACTCATAACCATGATTTCCACAACAGACCAAACATGTAACTAATCACTAAACATCCATACAATCTAAACAACACATTCAACCACATTAGAAATCATCCATGAACATACTAGCATGATCCTAATGTCCCAAACACGCTCAAATCATAACATTTAAGAATTTGCACAAATAAAGTTTCCCTTTGGGAAAGCACATCCCAACTTCATCAAACTCACACTACATTCATGAATTTACGATTTGCATACCAATTCAAGCTCATGACAATAACTAAACATGATCAACAACATTTAACCATCATGTTACATCAACTTTCATACCCAAAGTTTCCACTTTTGGCAAGGTATGAACTACAACATTCAATCCAAGGTTTCTAATATTCATATCAACCATCTAGCATCTAGTCATCATCGTAGCATATCCATAACACCAATTCATCATCCCATCATCAATTCATGCAAAATAAAGTTACCATTCTTAGTAACCAATGAACAATCCATCAAAATCCTAACTTTCTTGCTACAATCAACGTTAACTAGCATATATACAATCCACTAACATATTAACATCAACAAACAACTAACAACTAACATCCAATTTCAGATTTTCGAATTAGGGTTTCGACCCTAACATAGATAAAAATCCAACCTTTATTGCATACTTGACGTTAATTAACATGTAATCTACCTAACAAACACATTAACAACAACAAACAAGCATCAATCGACCACCAAATCACCAAAATCAAACCCTACCATTCGGCCATATTCAAATACATGAAAAAAACACCAAAAACTAACCTTTAACCGTGTAATGGTTTGTATTTGATGCTTGCTAACTTGTTGTAATGCTTGAACCCAATCAAATCGATGCTAAATTGGATGATCTTGGCCGAAATCGCAAAGGAGAGGGAGAGGGAGGTCGCGGCCGATTATGGGGCTTTAGGGTTAGGAGTTTTGATTTTGTTTAATTATTTTGTGATAATTACCCTTTTAGCCCTTTAATTTGTATTTTATAAAAATTAAGCTTTCAAATACTCTTTTAAGATGTTTTTAACTAACATAATAACATATGAACTAATAATAACAATTATAAGCATTATCTTTACAAGTTACCAAGTTCACACATTAAATACACACGTTTCCACGTTACGCGTAAAGTTCACAATTAATATTTAGGTCTCATAAGCACAACTAATAACCAATATTATTAGTTGAATAATTATCTGTTTATTATTATTAATTATTATTAAGTCACCAACGTTCAACAACAACTAGTGTGTGTTCACGACACGTGTATGCAAGACTTAACAGAACTAACAGAGTTTGGTAACGGAAAATTACCGGATGTAACATTATCCCCATGTTGAAAGAATTTTCGTCCCGAAAATTGCGTTAAATTGTGAGTGTTCCATCACTGGTCTACTGCATTGGCACAAGGAAATCGAAATCGAGTGAGTTTTGGATGAGTTGTCACATCATCCCCATGTTGAAAGAAATTTCGTCCTGAAATTTAAATCAATACCTTCGTCGGCTGGCATCGTCTTTTCGAATAGCTGAGGATACTTAAGCTTCATTTGGTCCTCACGTTCCCACGTGAATTCTGGTCCACGTCTCGAGTTCCATCGAACTTTGACAATGGGTATCTTGCTTTGCTTAAGTGTCTTTAGTCTACTTGAACTTCTTCCAGTGGTACGACCATAGTTTCATCCGTTAGGCACTTCTTTAGATTTGAAACATGGAATACATCATGGATTCCATTTAGCGAGTCAGGTAGGGCTAATCGATAAGCCACTGGACCTATTCTTTCCAAGATCTCAAATGGTCCAACGTATCTTGGATTTAGCTTTCCTCGCTTACCAAACCGAATCACGCCTTTCCATGGTGAGACTTTCAATAAGACCTTATCACTAACCTGAAATTCTAGAGGTTTTCGTCGCTTATCAGCATAACTTTTGTGTCTGTAGCGTCTTGCAGCCATACGGTTCCTTATTTGTACAATCTTTTCAGTAGTCTCATGTACTAACTCAGGACCCGTTAGTTGGCTATCACCAATTTTAGCCCAACAAACTGGTGATCTACATTTTCTCCCATACAAAGCTTCAAAAGGTGCTGCCTTTATGCTAGTGTGATAACTGTTGTTGTAAGAAAATTCCACCAATGGTAGGTGAACTTCCCAGTTATTCCCGAAGTCAATCACACAAGCCCGTAGCATGTCCTCCAAAGTCTGTATAGTACGCTCGCTTTGACCATCAGTCTGTGGATGATAAGCAGTACTCATATCCAATCGCGTACCTAAAGCTTTCTGCAACGACTGCCAGAAGTGTGATGTGAAACGAGAATCGCGGTCAGAAATAATTGAGATCGGTACTCCATGCCTCGAAATGATCTCCTTCAAATAGAGTTGGGTTAATTTCTCCATCTTATCTGTTTCCTTATCGCTAGGAAATGAGCAGACTTTGTTAATCTATCCACGATAACCCATATTGTATCACAACCGTAGAAGTACGGGTAATTTAGTATAAAATCCATTGATATCTGATCCCATTTCCACATAGGGATCTCGAGTTGTTGTAGTAGACCAGATGGTTTCTGATACTCCACTTTAACCTTCGAGCAGGTCAACACTTGCTCACATAAGTAGCTACATCCGCCTTCATGTTAGGCCACCAATAGTGCGCCTTCAAATCGTGATACATCTTGTCAGATCCAGGATGTATAGAGTATTTAGACTTGTGTGCCTCACTCATGACCAAGTCTCTCAGATTTCCATGTAGAGGTACCCATAGTCTATCGATGAAGTAACGAATTCCATCCGCTTTTACTTCCAATTGTTTTTCCATTCCCCTTAACGATTCAGACCCAATGTTTTCTGCTTTCAAATCTTCTATCTGAGCCTCTCGAATTTGTTCCGGTAACTGTGTCCTAATGGTAAGCTGCAAAGCTCGCACACGTCGAGGCTTAGCAGTTTCTTTCCTACTCAGCGAGTCAGCGACTACATTTGCTTTCCTCGGATGATATCTGATGGCACAATCATAATCGTTCAACAATTCCACCCAGCGTCTTTGCCTCATGTTCAACTCCTTTTGCTCAAAGATGTGCTAGAGACTCTTGTGATTGGTGTAAATAGTGCATTTGGTACCGTACGTAAGTAATGTCTCCAGATCTTTAAGGCAAAAACTACCGCACCCAGTTCCAAGTCATGGGTGGTATAGTTCTTCTCATGAATCTTCAACTGTCTAGAGGCGTAAGCATCACCTTATCCCGCTGCATCAAGATGAATCCAAGTCCTTGAATAGACGCATCGCAGTAGACAACGAAGTCATCACTACCATCCAGTAAAGCTAATATTGGTGCGCTACACAGTTTCTGTTTCAGCAACTGGAAAGCAGATTCCTGACTCTCGCCCCATTTGTACTTCGTTCCCTTGTGAGTCAAGGCTGTGAGAGGTTGTGCAATCTTAGAGAATCCTTCAATGAATAGTCTATAATATCCCGCTAATCCAAGGAATTATCGTATCTCACTCGGTGTCTTAGGAACAGGCCAATTCTTTATCGCTTCAATCTTTGCAGGATTAACATGTATTCCCTTCTCGTTGACAATATGACCCAAGAATTATACCTCACGTATCCAGAAATCACACTTAGAAAACTTTGCGTACAGTTGTTCCTTTCTAAGTAATCCTAAGATTAAACTTAAGTGCTCGCCATGTTCTTCCTCAGTCCTAGAGTATATCAATATGTCATCAATAAAGACGATAACAAACTGATCAAGATAGGGTTTGCACACGCGATTCATAAGGTCCATGAATACTGCTGTGCATTCGTCAACCCAAATGGCATGACCAAGAATTCATAGTGACCATGTCGTGTACGAAAAGCAGTCTTCTAGATGTCCTCTTCTCGAACTCTCAGCTGATGATACCCAGACCTCAGATCAATCTTAGAGTAATAGCTTGATCGTTGCAGTTGATCAAACATACGAGGTAGAGATATCTATTCTTGATCGTGACTTTGTTCAGTTCCCTATAGTCAATGCACATTCGAAATGTACCATCCTTCTTCTTCACAAATAGAACTGGCGCTCCCCAGGGCGACGAACTCGGTCGGATAAACCCTTTATCCAACAACTCTTGTAGTTGGGCGGATAATTCCTGCAGTTCGTTCGGAGCTAACCGGTACGGTGCTCTCGTAATTGGAGCGGCTCCTGGAGTCAACTCAATTTGGAATTCAACTTGACGATGAGGCGGTAATCCAGGCAGGTCTTCCGGAAACACCTCGGGAAACTCGTGAACTACGGGATATCCTCTATCTTCTTTTCCTCGGTCTGTTTATCTGTGACGAGTGCCAATATGGCTAGTCGACCCTTTCGTAATAACTTCTGTGCCTTATAAACGAGATGATGCCTATCCCCGCACCACTCCTATCACCTCTGACCGTAAGGACTTCTTTGCCAATGGGAATCCGTATGATCTTCTCGTGGCATATGACTTCTGCTTGCTTATCGAAAAGCCAATCCATGCCTACTACTACATTGAAATTCCTAGTGTAACAGGCATGAGATCTATGGCGAATGTATGACCAGCAACTCTATATTGCAGTCTCTAAGAATATGCGTTACGTAGATCTGTGTACCGTCAGCTAACTCTATGGTGTATTTAGATTCTAAGGCTGAGGGCATATCACTTAAAAGGCTACAAAACTTAGTGGACACGAAACTTCTATCAGCTCCGGTATCGAATAATACGGTAGCAGAACGACCATTAACAAAAAATTTACCAGTTACTGTTGTAGGATCGTTTAGAGCCTCACCTGAGCCAATGACGAAGGCTCTTCCTTTGGCTCCATTGTTGTTTCCACCATTGTTGTTGCCATTACCATTATTGTTGTTATTGTTGTTGCCATTGTTATTGTTGATGTTGTTCCCATTGTTGTTGTTGCCATTACCATTCCTCTTAAGCTGGGGACAGTTGCGTTTGTAATGGCCTTCTTTTCCACACTCAAAAAACCTTTCGGAGTTTCTTGTGATTGTTGAGGCTTCCTTATTAGTTCACCCCGGCAGTCTTTGGCCGCATGCCCAACTTTACCACAACATTGGCATCGGAAGACCATAACATAGTGATCGATGATAAAGTTGGGCATGCGGCCAAAGAATGTCGGGGTGAACTGATGAGGAAGCCTCAACAATCACAAGAAACTATGAAAGTTGTTTGAGTGCGGAAAAGAAGGCCATTACAAACGCAACTGTCCCCAGCTTAAGAGGAATGGAAATGGCAACAACAACAATGAAACAACAGCAACAGCACAATGGCAACAACAATAACAACAACAATGGTAATGGCAACAACAATGGTGGAAACAACAATGGAGCCAAAGGAAGAGCCTTCGTCATTGGCTCAGGTGAGGCTCTAAACAACCCTACAACTGTAACTGGTAAATTTTCAGTTAATGGTCGTTTTGCAACCGTATTATTTGATACCGGAGCCGATAGAAGTTTCGTGTCCACTAAGTTTTGTAGTCTTTTAAGTGATATGCCCTCAGCCTTAGAATCTAAATACACCGTAGAGTTAGCTGACGGTACACAGATTCACGTAACGCATATTCTTAGAGACTGTAAGATAGAGCTTGCTGGTCATACATTCACCATAGATCTCATGCCTGTTACTTAGAAGTTAGGAAGCTTTGATGTGGTGGTAGGCATGGATTGGCTTTCCGATAAACAAATGGAAGTCATATGCCACGAGAAGATCATACGGATTCCCATTGGTGAAGAAGTCCTTACGGTCAGAGGTGATAGGAGTGGTGCGGTGATAGGCATCATCTCGTTATAAAGGCACAGAAGTTGTTACGAAAGGGTCGACTGGCCATTTGGCACTTGTCACAGATAAACAGACCGAGGAAAAGAGATAGATATATTGCCGTAGTTCGCGAGTTTCCCGAGGTGTTTCCGGAAGACCTGCCTGGATTACCGCCTATCGTCAAGTTGAATTCCAAATTGAGTTGACTCCAGAGCCGCTCCAATTCGAGAGCCCGTACCGGTTAGCTCCGAACGAACTGCAGGAATTATCCGCCCAACTACGAGAGTTGTTGGATAAAGGGTTTATCCGACCGAGTTCGTCGCCCTGGGGAGCGCCAGTTCTATTTGTGAAGAAGAAGGATGGTACATTTCGAATGTGCATTGACTATAGGGAACTGAACAAGGTTACTGTCAGAATAGATATCCCTTACCTCGTATCGATGATTGTTTGATCAACTGCAAGGATCAAGCTATTACTCTAAGATTGATCTGAGGTCTAGGTATCATCAGCTGAGAGTTCGAGAAAGGACATCTCGAAGACTGCTTTCCGTACACGATATGGTCACTATGAATTTTGGTCATGCCATTTGGGTTGACGAATGCACCAGCAGTATTCATGGACCTCATGAATCGCGTGTGCAAACCCTATCTTGATCAGTTTGTTATCGTCTTTATTATGACATACTGATATACTCAAGGACCGAGGAAGAACATGAGAAGCACTTACGTTTAATCTTGGAATTATTAGAAAGGAACAACTGTATGCAAAGTTTTCTAAGTGTGATTTCTGGATACGTGAGGTACAATTCTTGGGTCATATTGTCAACGAGAAGGGAATACATGTTGATCCTGCAAAGATTGAAGCAATAAAGAATTGGTCTGTTCCTAAACACCAAGTGAATACGACAATTCCTTGGATTAGCGGGATATTATCGACGGTTCACGAAGGATTCTATAAGATTGCACAACCTCTCACAGCCTTGACTCATAAGGGAACAACATACAAATGGTGAGAGTCAGGAATCTGCTTTCCAGTTGCTGAAACAGAAACTATGTAGCGCACCAATATTAGCTTTCGGATGGTAGTGATGACTTCGTAGTCTATTGTGATGCGTCTATTCAAGGACTTGGATGCTCTTGATGCAGCGGGATAAGGTGATAGCTTACGCCTCTAGACAGTTGAAGATTCTGAGAAGAACTATACCACCCATGACTTGGAACTAGGTGTGGTAGTTTTTGCCTTAAAGATCTGGAGACATTACTTGTACGGTACCAATGCACTATTTACAATGATCACAGAGTCTACAACACATCTTTGAGCAAAAGGATTGAACAAGAGGCAAAGGTGCTGGGTAACTACTGATGACTATGACTGTGCTATGAAGTACCCCCGGAAAGCAAATGTAGTTGCTGACGCGCTGAGTAGGAAAGAAACTGCTAAGCTCGACGTGTGCGAGCTTTGCAGCTTACCATTAGTAACACAGTTACCGGAACAAATCCGAGAGGCTCAGACAGAAGCTTTGAAGCAAAAACATTGGGTTTGAATCGTTAAGGGGATGGAAAACAATTGAAGTAAAAGCGGATGGAATTCGTTACTTCATGATAACTTTGGGTACCTCTACACGGTAATCTGAGAGACTTGGTCATGATGAGGCACACAAGTCTAAGTATTCTATACATCCTGGATCTGACAAGATGTATCATGATCTGAAGGCGTATTATTGGTGGCTAATATGAAAGCGATGTAGCTACATTATGAGCAAGTGTCTGACCTGCTCAAAGGTAAAAGTGAGTACCAAAACCATCTGGACTATTATAACAACCCGAGATCCCTACGTGAAGTGGGATCAGATATCAATGGATTTTATTACTAAGTTACCTTGTACTTCTACTGGTTGTGATACAATATGGGTTATCGTGGAAGTTACCAAGTCTGCTCATTTCCTAGCGATAAAGGAAATAGATAAGATGGAGAAATTAACCAGACTCTATTTGAAGGAGATCGTTTCGAGGCATGGAGTACCGATCTCAATTATTTCTGACAGCGTTCTCGTTTCGCATCACACTTCTGGCAGTCGTTGCAGAAAGCTTTAGGTACGCGATTGATATGAGTACTGCTTATCATCCACAGACTGATTGGTCAAAGCGAGCGTATATACAGACTTGGAGGACATGCTACGGCTTGTGTGTTGACTTCGGGAATAACTGGAAGTTCACCTACCATTGGTGGAATTTTCTTACAACAACAGTTATCACACTAGCATAAAGGCGCACTTTCGAAGCATCATATGGGAGAAATGTAGATCACCAGTTTTGTTGGGCTAAAATTGGTGATAGTCAGCTAACGGGTCCAGAGTTAGTACACGAGACCACTGAAAGATTATGCAAATAAGGAACCGTATGGCTGCAGCTTGCGACAGACAAAAAGTTTCTGCTGACAAGCAACGAAAAACTCTAGAATTTCAAGTTGGGTGACAAAGTCTTATTGAAAGTCTCACCAATGGAAAGGCGTGATTCGGTTTGGTAAGCTAGGAGCTAAATCCGAGATCCGTTTTACCATTTGAGATCTTGGAAATAATAGGTCCAGTGGCTTTATCGATTATCCTTACCGATTCGCTAAGTGGAATCCATGATTTGTCCATTTTCAAATCTAAGAGTGCTAACGGATGAAACTATTGTGGTACGCTGTAAGAGTTTCCATTCATAACCGAACGTTCGCTTCATTGATGCAACCGGTCGAGGTGAATGGATCGATAGGGTAAAGACACTTAAGCAAGCAAGATAACCTATTGTCAAAGTTCGTTGGAACTCAAAGACTGCCAGATTCACGTGGCACGTGAGACCAAATGAAGCTTAGTCAATCCTCAGCTGTTTGAAAAGACCGATGCAGCCTCGAAGGTACTGATTAAATTTGGACGAAATTTCTTCACCTGGGGATGATCTGACAACGTTCACCCAAAACGACTCGATTTCGATTATGTTTATCCTAATGTAGTAACCATGAGGGAACCTCACCATGTAACGCAATTTTCAATTTGGGACTAAAATGTTGGACCAAAGAACCAATGAGCCTGATCAGAAAAACCTTTAAGTCCCACGGACATTACAACAACTGAAGTAGTCTGCAACAGCTGAAGACATCAGCTGATAACAAGGTCTGAAGACAAAGTCTGAAGTAAAGAGCTGAAGACAAGTTTGAAGTGAAAAGCTGAAGACAAAGTCTGAAGTGAAAGAGCTGAAGACAAAGTCTGAAGAAAGCTGAAGACAAAGTCTGAAGACAAAGCTGAAGACAAAGTCTGAAGACAAAGCTGAAGACAAAGTCTGAAGACAAAAGCTGAAGACAAAGACTGAAGACCAAGTTTCAGATGATTGTCACAACAGCTGAAGAAGACCTCTTCAGTAGTTGTGATGGTTTCCTTTCAGTAGTTGTATTTTCTTTTCTGTACTTGTAGTTTCAGTAGTTTTATGTTTCTTCGTGTACTTAGAATACTCTGAGATGTTCTCAGTTGTTGTGAACATTCTCAGTAGTTTGCTTACTTTCAGTAGTTTGTAATAATTCTGTTAGATGTCACTATCAAGTGACATCAGCAGACGTCACATTCCTTTATATAAGGAATGCTGACCTAATTGTAATCGGTGCAGCTTAGGAAAACCTAGCAGCCGCCATACCGAAGCATGTGTGCATGAATGTTATTATCCCTTTGCAGAAAACCCTATTTCTATATAACCGTGTACTGTTCCATTGAATATTTATTGTGTTCTTGCTATATTTGCTTAATTCTTGCTCTAATTCCGCTGTGATTCAACTCTAATTGATCAAACTTAGATCACTGATCCTAACAAATGGTATCAGAGCAGGTTAATCATTGATCGGTTTAACAATTGATCATTGAAACTGCTATTTTGATATCTATAGTTTGATCGAATTAGCATATGTGCAAGAATTGGTTATAAGATTGATTTTCTGCTGCTTCTGGTTATTTAATTTGAGTTTCTTCTTGGTTCTTATTGAGTTTGTTGTGTTTTTGTGCTAAATCTTTTGAAACTTGATTGATTTGGTTTGAATCTGAGAATGACTACTCCATCTAATGATCCTCACAATACTGGCTCCTCAACCAAGCCTCCGATGCTGGTTAGGAGTGAGTATAACATATGGCAACGAAGAATGCTCCATCACCTGTCTGTTAACAGTTCAGGTTGTTGGACATCTGTGGTTCACGGTCCACACAAGCCTATGGTGAACAATCCGGAGACCAATCAAATGGTTCCGAAGAAGAAGGAGCAATACTCAGATGAAGATCGTAAACTGTTTGAGATTGATGCTAAAGCCCATGGAATTCTGGCCATGGCACTGCCGAATGAAATCTATTCTGGGCTTATGCATCATGAAACTGCTCATGACCTCTGGAATGCTTTGAAGGAACAATTCGGAGGAACTGATGAGGTCTTAGCAAACAACAGAGAAATCCTCGCCCAACAATATGAGACATTCTCTCATAGGAAGGGTGAGACACTGACTCAACAGTTTGAGCGTTTCTCCTGCTTGATCTCTGAGCTGAAAATGGTCAAGCATGAGTATACTAACAGCCAGATGAACAACAGATTCCTCAGATCACTGCCTGAGAGATGGGACACATACACCATTGTCCTACGCTCCAGTGCAAATCTGGATAGCCTATCTCTCACCCAACTCCATGGGAAACTGCTTACATTTGAAAGAGAGATAGAGCAGAAAAGGAAACTGGCATCATCAGGAAAGCTCTCTGATGACTTTGTACCAGGTAACACTGCCTTGGTCGGTCATGAGTCAGAATATGCTGGATCAGAAAGTCATTATGATGAGCATATAGATTTCTCTTCAAACAGTTCTGATCATGCATTTGTTGGTGTTGACAGTCATTCTGGGTGTAATAGTGATAATTTATGCTTTATCATGGATGATTTGCAAGGTATTGCTGATGATGATTTAGAAGAGATGGATATTTTGAGCCAAATGGCCCTGATCAATATCAGATCTCAAAAGTTCTACAAGAGAACTGGTAGGAAATTTCCAGGACTCTCTGGCAAAACCAAAGTTGGTTTTGACAAGAGTAAGTTGAGGTGTCACAAATGCCACAGGCTTGGGCACTTTGCAAGAGAGTGTAGATCAACTGGATCTAACTCCTCTGCACCCTTTGTGACCTTTCCAAGCAATAGTTCACAAAACAAAGGGCAACATCCTGCTAGTTCTGGTCATCACTCACAACCTCAATCTCCTGCATACTTTGTCCCTCAGGGTCCAATGCCATATCCTTATCCCTGCTATTACATGCCACAGCCAAATCCAGTTCATGTCCCTATAGCACAACAACCTCAAGCCCTACCTGAGCCTCAACCATCTCCATCACAATCTCAACCTCATCACAGCTTCTTCACACCAGGAGTTGTTGACTGGAGCAGCTTACCAGATGATCTTTCTGGTTTCAATGAGCAATTATCTGCTGGTGCTGGTCAACATGGTGGTGAACATCCTTTTGGGAATCTTGCTCTCATGGCCCTGGAGTCTACTGAGGGTTCCTGCTCAGATGCTTCATCTTCACAGGTAACCCAGGTATCTTCTGAGGCTAAAGCCAAGTTATGTTCTGAATCATGCATAGCTGCCTTTGTCTCTATTAGAGAGGCAAATGTAGCTTTAATCAATCAAAATCTTGAGCTTGAGAAAACTATTTCCAAAAGAAAAGATGAGTATGTGTCTGCACTTAATGACAAAGATGATGAGATTTACAAGCTTAAATGCCAACTTAATGATGAAAAGGCTAAGGTAGAGGTCATACTCGAGAACCACAGAAGTCTCAAAGAGACACTTGCAGCTACCCAAGTTGAGTGTGACCGCTGGGTAACATCCTGCAAGGGATTTGAAATGCTTCTCAGCAAGCAAACAGCTTCAAATGTGAAGTTTGGAATAGGTTACAATCATACTGCACCACCTACTGATTTTACTTCAAAATCAATAGTAAAATCTGAAGGTGAAAGTAATTTCCAAACCACATCATCATGTGATTCATCCTCAAATGATAATACAAAATTAGAGGATGAAGTCAGTGTTAAGATCTCAGCAAATCAATTGCCTGATGGTTTAAATGCTGATAAACACATGAAGCTGAGAAATTCAGATGTTGTCCCTCAAAGTACTCCAAGTACTGAAGGGCAAGTCACAACATCTGAAAAGCATTTCAAATCTGATGAAATAAAAGGATTAACAACTGCTGAGGAATCTATCATACGGTCTTTCAGGACGGATAGAGAACAGCTGAAGAACAAGTCTTCAGTTGTTACCGATCCTTCAGTACTTAACACAAGTACTGAAAGGAGGAAAGTACTGAAGATCACACCTTCAGTAGTTTCCACTTCAGCAGTTGATCAATCCAAGATGAAGAATAAGCCATGTGAAATATGTGGTAAATTCAATCATCTATCTGATGAATGCTGGTACAAAAAGGGTTCCAAACTCAACAGAGATAAGCTCATTAAAGAAGAGATAAATAAAATGAAAAATGAGTTTGAAACCAAGTTTGTACCACAGTCATCTCAAACTGATAAACCCAAGGCCTCACCAAAATCCAAAAAGAAGGATGGGGTTTATCAGAAAACAGCTGATAGTGTTCCTCATGATAAACATCAGACGAAGTCTGTGAATTTCAAGAAGGAGGAAATGGTGGGTCACAGGAACTCATCAAAAACAAGTACTGATGTGTCAAATGAGCTGAAGGCTTTAGCAACAAATCAGACACAACTTGTTATGATGGTTCAGCATTTGTTGGGGAGAGTTAACCAACTAGATGCACCTGTGATCAAACCACTGAAAAGGAAATCCAAGCCCAAATCTAAGAATTCCATTTCAGCACCATCTCCACCTTCATCAGCTGTTAATCATGAGAAACAAGTTATGGTTAAATCTGTTGATGAAAACAGACCCAAAACCAAAAAGGTTTGGGTCTCTAAAGCTAACTAGTTTCTTATGATAAATGCAGGGTTCTTCAGCATGCCAAAGAAGCATCTGGTATGTAGACAGTGGAGGATCTATGCATATGACTGGGAGCAGTTCTCTTCTTAATGACTACTCTCAAGGAAAGAAGGGATTTGTCTCATTTGGAAATGATGCTAAGGGTTACATCATCGGGAAAGGATTTGTGTCAAATGGAGAAATCAGATTTGATGATGTTAACCATGTGGAGAATCTCAAGTATAATCTACTGAGTGTCAGTCAGATGTGTGATAAAGGGCATGTTGCACTTTTCACAAGCCAGAACTGCCGGATTCTGTCTTCCAAAGTTCTGAGGCTGATTGACAAGGTATTGGATGAACATACTCTCCTGAAGGCCAACAGGATAGGAAGAGTATATGCCTTGGATTTGTCAAAGAAGATTGCGTTAAAAGGTCATCCTTGCCTGTTCTCCAAGGCCTCTCCTCAGGAATCTAAACTGTGGCATAGAAGGCTGGGTCATGTTAATCTCAAAAACATGAATCAGCTGATCCACAATAGTTTAGTAAGAGGTCTACCAATAAAGGAGTTCCTCTGTGATGAAACCTGCACTGCTTGTTTAAAAGGAAAACAACACAAAGTCTCATTCCCTCCTATAGAAGAACCAAAGTCCACTGCCTGCTTGCAATTACTGCACATGGATCTCTTTGGTCCTGTGAGAGTAATGAGCATGGCAAAGAAGAAATACTGTCTGGTAATTGTGGATGATTACTCCAGATTTGTATGGACCTTCTTCTTGCATTCAAAGGATGAGGCTGCTCAGACAATTATTAACTTTGTGTTGTATGTTGAGAAGCAGTATTCCCTATCAGTCAAGTGTATAAGAAGTGATAATGGAACTGAATTTAGAAACCATACACTTGATGATTTCTACCTTTCAAAAGGAATCAAGAGGCAGTATAGCATCCCAAGGACTCCAGAACAAAATGGAGTAGTGGAGAGAAAGAACAGGACCCTAATTGAAGCTGCAAGGTCCATGTTGGCTGACTCTGGTTTGCCACTGACCTTTTGGGCTGAAGCTGTCAACACAGCATGCTATGTGCAAAATAGAGCTTTAGTGAATCAGAGGTTGATGAAGACTCCTTATGAAGTTCTACATCATTTGGCTCCTCTAATTTCATTCTTCAGAGCATTTGGGTGTCCTTGTTACATTCTCAACACAAAGGATCAACTCCAAAAGTTTGATTCTAAGGTGGATGCAGGGTATTTTGTTGGGTACTCATCCACTTGCAAGGCTTACAGAGTGTTCAACTGTAGAACAAAGATGGTTGAAGAAACCTTGCATGTGAAGTTCAATGAATCTCCTAAGGACAAAATCCCACAAAACCCTGTGGAGTTGTTTGATCTGGACATACTGCAATATGTTCCTTATCAGCCTCCAGCTGTTGCAGATCATGTGAATTCATCACCTTCTGCAGCTAGTCATCCATCTGGTGGTACTGATGTTCATGATGATCCCAGTACTCACCTATTCAAGTTTAGTGATCAACTGCCTGAGTCTACTCAACTTGATGTTCCTGTAGCTTCAGTAGCACCATCCACAACAAATGCTGATGAGATTTCTGAATCCTCTACTTCATTTGACCTGCCATCTAACACTTGGTTTCAAGAATCTGGATCAACATCTGTTGCTGCTGAGCGTGCTACAAACACTTGCACAGATCTCATAGTGTATCAAGAGCTGAAGAATCACCCAACGTCTCAAATCATTGGTGATATCAATGCTGGTGTCTCAACTAGAAGTCAATTGTCCAACTTCTGCTTCTATGCTCTTTTCATCAGTCAGCAAGAGCCAAAGAACTATCATATTGCATTAAGAGACAATGGATGGGTTGATGCCATGCAGCTTGAGCTTCTTCAGTTCAAAAAGCAGCAAGTGTGGGAACTGGTTCCTCTACCCCCAGGTAAGTGTGCAATAGGCACTAAATGGGTGTTTAGGAATAAAACAGATGAAAATGGGCAAATTGTCAAGAACAAGGCCAGACTGGTTGTCCAGGGGTTTTCACAAGAAGAAGGTATTGATTATGATGAAACCTTTGCCCCTGTAGCCAGACTGGAGGCAATTAGATTGTTCTTAGCCTATGCTGCATTCCACAATCTTAAAGTTTTTCAAATGGATGTCAAAAGTGCATTTTTATATGGTAAAATAAAAGAAGAGGTTTATGTGTGTCAACCACCAGGTTTTGAGGATAATAAACATCCTGATTGGGTGTATAAACTTGATAAGGCTCTTTATGGGTTGAAACAAGCTCCTAGAGCCTGGTATGAAACACTGTCAAATTTTCTTCTTCAGAATAATTTCACTAGAGGCTCCATAGATAAAACTTTGTTCATTAAGAAAGTGGGTCAGCATAAGCTCCTTGTTCAAATTTATGTTGATGATATTATTTTTGCTTCCTCTGATCCACAGTTGTGTGATGCATTTACAAAGTTGATGCAACAAAAATTCGAAATGAGTGCCATGGGAGAATTACAGTTCTTTCTAGGTTTGCAAATCAAACAAAAGGCTGATGGAACTTTCATTCATCAGTCAAAATACACAAAAAGTCTTTTGGCAAAGTTTGATTTACAACACTGTAAGCCCTGTTCTACTCCCATGTGCAGCACCACACAACTGGATGCAGATCAGAAAGGTAAAGCTGTTGATGAAACACTTTACAGATGTATGATTGGGTCCTTGATGTACTTAACAGCTTCTAGACCAGATATTATGTTTGCAACTTGTGTTTGTGCTAGATTTCAGGCTGCTCCTAAAGAGTCTCATTTGATTGCAGTCAAGAGGATCTTTAGATATCTGCAAGGTACTCAATCTCTAGGTCTTTGGTATTCCACTGGGCACTCTTGCAAATTAGTTGCTTTTTCTGATAGTGACTATGCAGGGTGTAAATTAACTAGAAAATCAACTTCTGGTGGATGTCAATTCCTAGGCAACTGTTTGGTTTCTTGGCAGAGTAAGAAACAAACATCTGTTGCTACATCCACTGCTGAAGCCGAGTACATTGCTGCTGCAAGTTGTACATCTCAGGTACTCTGGCTTCAGAATCAATTACTGGATTATGGCATTACAGAGACTAAGACTCCATTACTAATGGATAGTGCTTCAGCTCTTTGTATTGTCAAGAATCCAGTCCAGCACTCTAGGACCAAACATATTGAGATCAGACACCATTTTATTAGGGATTGTTTTGAAAAAGGTCTGATTGATCCAAAGTTTGTTCCTAGTGCTGATGAGCTTGCAGACATATTTACTAAGCCTTTGGACAGTTCAACTTTCCAAAACCTAGTGTTAAGGCTTGGTATGCTGCAGCTAGAATAAGTGACAACTACTGATGATCTCAGTCAACAAGTACTGATGAGCATTCGTATACTACTGTCACAAATAAGTACTGAAGTTCTTTTATCCTCAGTAGTATTCATAAATACTGAAGACTAAATTACTTAAAAGTACTGAAGTACTCATCTGTTGAAAAGAACTGATGTGGTTACAACTACTGCTGTAGTTACAACTGCTGATGTCAGAATAACAGATAAGTACTGATGACCTATAAAACATCTGAAACTCAGACAAAGTCTGATAAAGTGTTGAGGTCAGAATGAAACAGCTGATGAGCTAAGAATTGACGACAACAGCTGATGAGAAATTTTTCTCTTCAGTTGTTTCTACAAACTGCTGCTTCACTTCAAACAACTGAAGCCAAAACCATGTCTTCAGTACTACTGATGACTAATACCAAGTCTTCAGTTGTTACAACTTCTGAAAGTTAAAACCAGGTCTTCAGTTGTTTTCAAACAACTGATGACAGCACCAACACTTTCAGTCGTTTTATATCAGCTTTTTCTTACCCTATAAATACCTAAACCTAATTTCAGACGTTTCATTAGCCGTTTTCCGTCCTTCACTCTCTCAACAATGGCGACCATGAAACTCAAACCCAGACACAACTGTGTTGCCTACCTCTCGAAATCGGCCTTCTGGAACAAATTTGATAACGCCATCGATCTTATGGTAGATTCCCAGTACCGAACCGCGTTTCTTCTGAATCCTACCATATACCCCGATTCCCTAAGCCAGTTCTGGACCAACGTCTCTGTGCAAACTAGTGAGAATGATAGCCAAATCACTCTCCAGTCGTTGGTCAACCAGAAACAGGTGGTCATCACTCCGGACATCATTCGACAAACCCTAGATCTACATGATGCCACCTGTGTCACAGAATACCCGAAAGGCACAACCGATATGTCTTTCATCAACAACGGGTATGAAGGAGACTTAAGTGCTACCACCATTCTGAAGAAGCACTTCCATGATGCTGAACGTCTTATATTCCACATGGTGAATGTCTGCCTTGCACCAAAAACCTCCTCATGGGATCAAATGTCTTCCCGATGGCAACAGGTATTATACTCTATCTTTGAACGACAAACTTTAAATTTTTCTGAGATAGTGTTTATGGAACTAAAGGATCTGGCCTTGAAACCTGTGGCAAACAGATGGATATTATATCCCAGGTTTCTCATGGCCATAATTTTAACACAGCTAAAATCAGACGGCCTTGTTGGCCTTGGAGTCCCTGCTCCGGCTGTATTGCCTGAAGTATACTCCAGGCACAACTCTGACCCTACAATGAAAGGGGCTGCCCGGCTGCTAAAACCCAAGCAGCGGGAACCCACAGCCTCCACTTCCAGATCCAAAGTCCCCACCAAACCCAAAACCAAAAAGCCCAAAAAGGCTACTCAGGGAGATGAGTCCCCTGAGGATGCCCCTGTAACACCAATACAGGAAACACTTACTGGTTCTAACCCCCCAGTAGTGTCAAAGACTCCACCAGCCCTAGCCGCTCAGGCATCCTCTCAACAGGATCCTGATGCAACCATAATTGGGGATACCACAATGCTGGAACCTATCTCAATTGAGAAGGTTACCATTGAAGAGCACCAGTCACCCCGGGTGCAATCTGCTTCAAACCTATCTCCAAATGCAACCGCCCCTCAAAGCCCAACATTTATTGTTGCACAAGTGTTGAGTCAGCTGCATTCCTCTCCTCCTCCCCAGACACCAATTACAATGGGGAGAACCTCAACAGCTGAGGAAGAGGACCAAAATGCTGCTGATAACCCACAGCACAGGGGTTATAATGTTCAATCTCCCCGTGTAGAGGAGGAGGTTAGAACATCTGGTGAGGCTGCCACTTCTACTGATTCAGCAAATGAACAGGATGAAGTTGGTAACATCTCTAAGACCTCACCAGAGGCAACTGCCGATGAAGGACTCAGTCCTGAGGCAGGAAGTCCCCAGAACCAAGAACAAGGGGCACATGCTACAACTGATCTACACTCAGGGCATGTACATCCTGATTCAATCAGGAGGTCAGGTGATTCAGCAAAGACTGATGATGACCTGGGCTTTTTCTTGATGTCTTAGCCCATAACACAATCCTTGAGGCTGAGGTGAGCAGACTCAAAGAACTGCTTGCCAAAATGTCTCAGGATCAAAGTCCATCTGCCCCAATAAACCCACAGATGGCACCTTCATCTGAAGGTTTCCCCAAACACTCAGCCACTACACTCAACTGAGCCACCAGCCACTGTTGTTGGCACCACCTCTCAGGGACAGAACCCCTCTGAGCAGATGGTTGCTACATTTCAAAATTCCTTACCTCTCATCACTCCCATCATCAATGAGATTGTGCATAAAGCCATTGATGAGAGGATCTCCTCAAATCTAAAACACTTGTTGATGATGCTGTGCAAAAGAAGCTTTCTGCCATTCAAACCCCTGAACCCAATGCACCCAAAAAGGGGGAGTCTAAGGCAGTGAAAGAAAGAAAAAGAAAGAGAGTGGAAAATGAGAAACAAGAGAAGAAAAGGAAAACAGCTGATCACATACAAAGAAAGAAAAGTGCTGAAACTCAAAAGCCTGATGAAGAGAAATCATTGGAAGATCTGATTAAAGAAGCTGATGAAGCTCACAGCAGATCAATGGACAGAATAATAGATCAACTCTTCAGACAGGGCTTTGATACAGCCACATTAGACACTGAGATCAGAAGCTGGAGATTGAAGAGATACAAGAAAGATGGGCCAGTTATAGTGTGATGGAAAGGGAGAGGTTGGAATAATGATCAGGTTTACTGCAAAATACTTGGGAAGATCATTAATTGAGATTAAATCATGGACCAGAATCTGTGCTTCTGAAGCATTCAACAAGGGTTAATTATCGAAGCACTAGATGAAGCAGGTGCTGGGAAGAGAACTGATATGGCCAAGCTTTCCAAAGCCAAACTCACCATAAAATGCTAGATCAGCCTTCCCAAACTCCCTCTCAAAAACAACCAACCCCACAACTCTCCAAATCAACTCAACCCTCAAAACCAACTCCCTTACCCCAAAAACCACCTCAAACCACATCCAGTGATGCACCCAGAAGGAGGAGAAGGGTGTTGAGGATGGTAGAAGAAGAAGAAGAAGATGATGAAGAAGATAGTCTGCCAATCTCTGCTGTTCTAAATTACCTGAGCCCAGAAGTCAACAAATGATCACACCAGACTTTCAGAGGCAAATGGTGAAAGTTAAGATTGAAGAAGAAGAACAGCAGAAACAGCACGATGAGCAACTTTTGAAGATGATTGACAAAGAGTTTCCTCAGTCATCATCTATACAAGCCATGAAGAAACATGCTCAAAGGCTGTATGCTCTCAGGTATACCTTTCAATATCAAAAGGAGAGAGTAAGGATTTGGCCAGACCCCAGGGTTAGTTCTAGAATTCATAAGAAATCCATACCAAGTAGATACAATGGCCAAGTGAGAAAGACCATAGATGCTGCTATTATGTTGGCCATTGTAGTCTCACCCTGGGAAATACTTGAAGACTTCAAGAGAGCCTACAAGTCAAAGATGACCCCTCAAACTCTAATGGAGAACAAAATGGTCAAGAAGGGGTTGTTATACAAGAGGCTTGAAGAGATCAAGAAAAATGAACTCCAGTTGTTATTAGAAGGGACTCACCCAGATGAATTTGCTTACAGAGAGATAACAACTGTTGAGTTGAAAAATGGAAAGACGATAAAGTACTTATCAGAGTACTATGGCCCAGAGTTCTTCTTCGAAGGAGAAGCAGAAGAACTCACTAAGGAGGAACAAGTTGTTCTCCTTGAGGCCTACGTCAGAGAGTCTTATAGACTCATCAATGGGAAGTAGGTTTCATGGTTGGGATAACGGCTCTGTGTCCAGTTCCCCAAGACAGAGTTCCCTTCCATCCTTTGACATTCACATCTACTGAAACCTGTTCCCTGGCCTGTGCTTATCCGATATCTCTAAAGCTGATCAAGAGAGTATTTCTGCCAAGAATAAGTGGGACCTCAATAAGCTTAAAGGTTTTGGCTGCATTGGTTCAGGGGGAGTTTGTTGGACCAAAAGAACCAATGAGCCTGATCAGAAAAACCTTTAAGTCCCACGGACATTACAACAACTGAAGTAGTCTGCAACAGCTGAAGACATCAGCTGATAACAAGGTCTGAAGACAAAGTCTGAAAAGAGCTGAAGACAAAGTCTGAAGTGAAAAGCTGAAGACAAGTCTGAAGTGAAAGAGCTGAAGACAAAGTCTGAAGACAAAAGCTGAAGACAAAGTCTGAAGACAAAGCTGAAGACAAAGTCTGAAGACAAAGCTGAAGACAAAGTCTGAAGACAAAGCTGAAGACAAAGACTGAAGACCAAGTTTCAGATGATTGTCACAACAGCTGAAGAAGACCTCTTCAGTAGTTGTGATGGTTTCCTTTCAGTAGTTGTATTTTCTTTTCTGTACTTGTAGTTTCAGTAGTTTTATGTTTCTTCGTGTACTTAGAATACTGAGATGTTCTCAGTTGTTGTGAACATTCTCAGTAGTTTGCTTACTTTCAGTAGTTTGTAATAATTCTGTTAGACGTCACTATCAAGTGACATCAGCAGACGTCACATTCCTTTATATAAGGAATGCTGACCTAATTGTAATCGTGCAGCTTAGGAAAACCTAGCAGCCGCCATACCGAAGCATGTGTGCATGAATGTTATTATCCCTGCAGAAAACCCTATTTCTATATAACCGTGTACTGTTCCATTGAATATTTATTGTGTTCTTGCTATATTTGCTTAATTCTTGCTCTAATTCCGCTGTGATTCAACTCTAATTGATCAAACTTAGATCACTGATCCTAACAAATGGTATCAGAGCAGGTTAATCATTGATCGTTTAACAATGATCATTGAAACTGCTATTTTGATATCTATAGTTTGATCGAATTAGCATATGTGCAAGAATTGGTTATAAGATTGATTTTCTGTTGCTTCTGGTTATTTAATTGAGTTTCTTTCTTGGTTCTTATTGAGTTTGTTGTGTTTTTGTGCTAAATCTTTGAAACTTGATTGATTTGGTTTGAATCTGAGAATGACTACTCCATCTAATGATCCTCACAATACTGGCTCCTCAACCAAGCCTCCGATGCTGGTTAGGAGTGAGTATAACATAGGCAACGAAGAATGCTCCATCACCTGTCTGTTAACAGTTCAGGTTGTTGGACATCTGTGGTTCATGGTCCACACAAGCCTATGGTGAATAATCCGGAGACCAATCAAATGGTTCCGAAGAAGAAGGAGCAATACTCAGTGAAGATCGTAAACTGTTTGAGATTGATGCTAAAGCCCATGGAATTCTGGCCATGGCACTGCCGAATGAAATCTATTCTGGGCTTATGCATCATGAAACTGCTCATGACCTCTGGAATGCTTTGAAGGAACAATTCGGAGGAACTGATGAGGTCTTAGCAAACAACAGAGAAATCCTCGCCCAACAATATGAGACATTCTCTCATAGGAAGGGTGAGACACTGACTCAACAGTTTGAGCGTTTCTCCTGCTTGATCTCTGAGCTGAAAATGGTCAAGCATGAGTATACTAACAGCCAGATGAACAACAGATTCCTCAGATCACTGCCTGAGAGATGGGACACATACACCATTGTCCTACGCTCCAGTGCAAATCTGGATAGCCTATCTCTCACCCAACTCCATGGGAAACTGCTTACATTTGAAAGAGAGATAGAGCAGAAAGGAAACTGGCATCATCAGGAAAGCTCTCTGATGACTTTGTACCAGGTAACACTGCCTTGGTCGGTCATGAGTCAGAATATGCTGGATCAGAAAGTCATTATGATGAGCATATAGATTTCTCTTCAAACAGTTCTGATCATGCATTTGTTGGTGTTGACAGTCATTCTGGTGTAATAGTGATAATTTATGCTTTATCATGGATGATTTGCAAGGTATTGCTGATGATGATTTAGAAGAGATGGATATTTTGAGCCAAATGGCCCTGATCAATATCAGATCTCAAAAGTTCTACAAGAGAACTGGTAGGAAATTTCCAGGACTCTCTGGCAAAACCAAAGTTGGTTTTGACAAGAGTAAGTTGAGGTGTCACAAATGCCACAGGCTTGGGCACTTTGCAAGAGAGTGTAGATCAACTGGATCTAACTCCTCTGCACCCTTTGTGACCTTTCCAAGCAATAGTTCACAAATAAAGGGCAACATCCTGCTAGTTCTGGTCATCACTCACAACCTCAATCTCCTGCATACTTTGTCCCTCAGGGTCCAATGCCATATCCTTATCCCTGCTATTACATGCCACAGCCAAATCCAGTTCATGTCCCTATAGCACAACAACCTCAAGCCCTACCTGAGCCTCAACCATCTCCATCACAATCTCAACCTCATCACAGCTTCTTCACACCAGGAGTTGTTGACTGGAGCAGCTTACCAGATGATCTTTCTGGTTTCAATGAGCAATTATCTGCTGGTGCTGGTCAACATGGTGGTGAACATCCTTTTGGGAATCTTGCTCTCATGGCCCTGGAGTCTACTGAGGGTTCCTGCTCGATGCTTCATCTTCACAGGTAACCCAGATATCTTCTGAGGCTAAAGCCAAGTTATGTTCTGAATCATGCATAGCTGCCTTTGTCTCTATTAGAGAGGCAAATGTAGCTTTAATCAATCAAAATCTTGAGCTTGAGAAAACTATTTCCAAAAGAAAAATGAGTATGTGTCTGCACTTAATGACAAAGATGATGAGATTTACAAGCTTAAATGCCAACTTAATGATGAAAGGCTAAGGTAGAGGTCATACTCGAGAACCACAGAAGTCTCAAAGAGACACTTGCAGCTACCCAAGTTGAGTGTGACCGCTGGGTAACATCCTGCAAGGGATTTGAAATGCTTCTCAGCAAGCAAACAGCTTCAAATGTGAAGTTTGGAATAGGTTACAATCATACTGCACCACCTACTGATTTTACTTCAAAATAATAGTAAAATCTGAAGGTGAAAGTAATTTCCAAACCACATCATCATGTGATTCATCCTCAAATGATAATACAAAATTAGAGGATGAAGTCAGTGTTAAGATCTCAGCAATCAATTGCCTGATGGTTTAAATGCTGATAAACACATGAAGCTGAGAAATTCAGATGTTGTCCCTCAAAGTACTCCAAGTACTGAAGGGCAAGTCACAACATCTGAAAAGCATTTCAAATCTGACGAAATAAAAGGATAACAACTGCTGAGGAATCTATCATACGGTCTTTCAGGACGGATAGAGAACAGCTGAAGAACAAGTCTTCAGTTGTTACCGATCCTTCAGTACTTAACACAAGTACTGAAAGGAGGAAAGTACTGAAGATCACACCTTCAGTAGTTTCCACTTCAGCAGTTGATCAATCCAAGATGAAGAATAAGCCATGTGAAATTGTGGTAAATTCAATCATCTATCTGATGAATGCTGGTACAAAAGGGTTCCAAACTCAACAGAGATAAGCTCATTAAAGAAGAGATAATAAAATGAAAAATGAGTTTGAAACCAAGTTTGTACCACAGTCATCTCAAACTGATAAACCCAAGGCCTCACCAAAATCCAAAAAGAAGGATGGGTTTATCAGAAAACAGCTGATAGTGTTCCTCATGATAAACATCAGACGAAGTCTGTGAATTTCAAGAAGGAGGAAATGGTGGGTCACAGGAACTCATCAAAAACAAGTACTGATGTGTCAAATGAGCTGAAGGCTTTAGCAACAAATCAGACACAACTTGTTATGATGGTTCAGCATTTGTTGGGGAGAGTTAACCACTAGATGCACCTGTGATCAAACCACTGAAAAGGAAATCCAAGCCCAAATCTAAGAATTCCATTTCAGCACCATCTCCACCTTCATCAGCTGTTAATCATGAGAAACAAGTTATGGTTAAATCTGTTGATGAAAACAGACCCAAACCAAAAAGGTTTGGGTCTCTAAAGCTAACTAGTTTCTTATGATAAATGCAGGGTTCTTCAGCATGCCAAAGAAGCATCTGGTATGTAGACAGTGGAGGATCTATGCATATGACTGGGAGCAGTTCTCTTCTTAATGACTACTCTCAAGGAAAGAAGGGATTTGTCTCATTTGAAATGATGCTAAGGTTACATCATCGGGAAAGGATTTGTGTCAAATGGAGAAATCAGATTTGATGATGTTAACATGTGGAGAATCTCAAGTATAATCTACTGAGTGTCAGTCAATGTGTGATAAAGGGCATGTTGCACTTTTCACAAGCCAGAACTGCCGGATTCTGTCTTCAAAGTTCTGAGGCTGATTGACAAGTATTGATGAACATACTCTCCTGAAGGCCAACAGGATAGGAAGAGTATATGCCTTGGATTTGTCAAAGAAGATTGCGTTAAAAGGTCATCCTTGCCTGTTCTCCAAGGCCTCTCCTCAGAATCTAAACTGTGGCATAGAAGGCTGGGTCATGTTAATCTCAAAAACATGAATCAGCTGATCCACAATAGTTTAGTAAGAGGTCTACCAATAAAGGAGTTCCTCTGTGATGAAACCTGCACTGCTTGTTTAAAAGGACAACACAAAGTCTCATTCCCTCCTATAGAAGAACCAAAGTCCACTGCCTGCTTGCAATTACTGCACATGGATCTCTTTGGTCCTGTGAGAGTAATGAGCATGGCAAAGAAGAAATACTGTCTGGTAATTGTGGATGATTACTCCAGATTTGTATGGACCTTCTTCTTGCATTCAAAGGATGAGGCTGCTCAGACAATTATTAACTTTGTGTTGTATGTGAGAAGCAGTATTCCCTATCAGTCAAGTGTATAGAAGTGATAATGGAACTGATTTAGAAACCATACACTTGATGATTTCTACCTTTCAAAAGGAATCAAGAGGCAGTATAGCATCCCAAGGACTCCAGAACAAAATGGAGTAGTGGAGAGAAAGAACAGGACCCTAATTGAAGCTGCAAGGTCCATGTTGGCTGACTCTGGTTTGCCACTGACCTTTTGGGCTGAAGCTGTCAACACAGCATGCTATGTGCAAAATAGAGCTTTAGTGAATCAGAGGTTGATGAAGACTCTTATGAAGTTCTACATCATTTGGCTCCTCTAATTTCATTCTTCAGAGCATTGGGTGTCCTTGTTACATTCTCAACACAAAGGATCAACTCCAAAAGTTTGATTCTAAGGTGGATGCAGGTATTTTGTTGGTACTCATCCACTGCAAGGCTTACAGAGTGTTCAACTGTAGAACAAAGATGGTTGAAGAACCTTGCATGTGAAGTTCAATGAATCTCCTAAGGACAAAATCCCACAAACCCTGTGGAGTTGTTTGATCTGGACATACTGCAATATGTTCCTTATCAGCCTCCAGCTGTTGCAGATCATGTGATTCATCACCTTCTGCAGCTAGTCATCCATCTGGTGGTACTGATGTTCATGATGATCCCAGTACTCACCTATTCAAGTTTAGTGATCAACTGCCTGAGTCTACTCAACTTGATGTTCCTGTAGCTTCAGTAGCACCATCCACAACAAATGCTGATGAGATTTCTGAATCTCTACTTCATTTGACCTGCCATCTAACACTTGGTTTCAAGAATCTGGATCAACATCTGTTGCTGCTGAGCGTGCTACAAACACTTGCACAGATCTCATAGTGTATCAAGAGCTGAAGAATCACCCAACTTCTCAAATCATTGGTGATATCAATGCTGGTGTCTCAACTAGAAGTCATTGTCCAACTTCTGCTTCTATGCTCTTTTCATCAGTCAGCAAGAGCCAAAGAACTATCATATTGCATTAAAGACAATGGATGGGTTGATGCCATGCAGCTTGAGCTTCTTCAGTTCAAAAAGCAGCAAGTGTGGGAACTGGTTCCTCTACCCCCAGGTAAGTGTGCAATAGGCACTAATGGTTGTTTAGGAATAAAACAGATGAAAATGGGCAAATTGTCAAGAACAAGGCCAGACTGGTTGTCCAGGGGTTTTCACAGAAGAAGGTATTGATTATGATGAAACCTTTGCCCCTGTACCAGACTGGAGGCAATTAGATTGTTCTTAGCCTATGCTGCATTCCCAATCTTAAAGTTTTTCAAATGGATGTCAAAAGTGCATTTTATATGGTAAAATAAAGAAGAGGTTTATGTGTGTCAACCACCAGGTTTTGAGGATAATAAACATCCTGATTGGGTGTATAAACTTGATAAGGCTCTTTATGGGTTGAAACAAGCTCCTAGAGCCTGTATGAAACACTGTCAAACTTTCTTCTTCAGAATAATTTCACTAGAGGCTCCATAGATAAAACTTTGTTCATAAGAAAGTGGGTCAGCATAAGCTCCTTGTTCAAATTTATGTGATGATATTATTTTTGCTTCCTCTGATCCACAGTTGTGTGATGCATTTACAAGTTGATGCAACAAAATTCGAAATGAGTGCCATGGGAGAATTACAGTTCTTTCTAGGTTTGGCAAATCAAACAAAAGCTGATGGAACTTTCATTCATCAGTCAAAATACAAAAAGTCTTTGCAAAGTTTGATTTACAACATGTAAGCCCTGTTCTCCCCATGTCAGCACACACACCTTGTGCAGATCAGAAAGGTAAAGCTGTTGATGAAACACTTACAGATGTATGATTGGGTCCTTGATGTACTTAACAGCTTCTAGACAGATTTATGTTTGCAACTTGTGTTTGTGCTAGATTTCAGGCTCTCCTAAAGATTCTCATTTGATTGCAGTCAAGAGGATCTTTAGATATCTGCAAGGTACTCATCTCTAGGTCTTTGTTATTCCCTGGGCACATCTTGCAATTAGTTGCTTTTTCTGATAGTGACTATGCAGGGTGTAAATTAACTAGAAAATCAACTTCTGGGTATGTCAATTCCTAGGCAACTGTTTGGTTTCTTGGCAGAGTAAGAAAACAAACATCTGTTGCTACATCCACTGCTGAAGCCGGTACATTGCTGT